>CM031598.1:52245988-52248488 GCA_018398815.1 Conus ventricosus | reverse complement strand
TTTTTTTAAACTGACGTATAGACACTGTCCCCTTTTTGTCCCTCTGTCTTCATTCTCCTACTCTTCTTTGCCTCATCACATATACATACAGACTGAGAGGATGCAGAGTGAGACAGAGAGGTAAAGAGGAATAGAGACATACAGAGAGAAGGGCAGAGAAACACACACACACACACACACACACACACACACACACACACACACAGGGAGAGAGAGAGAGAGAGAGAGAGAGAGAGAGAGAGAGAGAGAGAGAGAGAGAGAGAGAGAGAGAGAGTACAAATATGAATGTTTATTCAGATCTAAAGCCAAGGCCATATACTGATGACGCTTTCAGACAATTAAAATGTAACTTAGACACACATAAAAAATCAATCATAAACCTATCCACAAGAGAGAGGAGAGAGAGAGAGAGGAGAGAGAGAGAGAGAGAGAGAGAGAGAGAGAGAGAGAGAGAGAGAGAGAGAGAGAGAGAATGTTTTCTGAGATAGATATCTTACAACAGAAGGAGAGAAAACAGAAATATTCATAGGTACATACATACAAGCAGACAGAACCTTTTTTTCCGGCTCATGAAAATACGAAATCAAATACTCTTCAACTTGGAGAAATGGGCTTTAAATGACCAGTGAAACCCCATGCATTCTTGTTTCTGTCTATCAAACTCCTTTCTTGCTGCTCACAAAAGAACTAGCATTAAACTGTCAGACATGTGTGAGCAAAACACAATCATCATCTGCTCGTAATCGAGATGTGTCACACCTTTGTAATGTCAGGGAAGGCAACAGCCTTCATGACATTTTGTTGTCAGCCTGTCGTTATCACAGCAGGCAATAGCAAAGCATGAGCCACCTGTCAATGTGCACGAAGCTCACGTGCTGAGATTATCCCTTCTTCCTTGTCATACTGTTCTTTGCCTTCTCTTTCATGGTTGGGGTAGGGTGCGTGTGGGCTCGATTTTGAGACAGATGAAGGTCAAAAGCTGTATTGGTTGCTTTTTTCAACGTGTTCATAAACATCATTGCACACAAATCATGGAACTTTTTTTTTCATAGGGCTGTCATTTGAGAGAAACAGATGGAAAAAAAAAGTTTTTTTTTTTTTTTTTTTTTTCATGTTCGTTTCTGCGTCGTCATTGCTTTCATTATTTTTCCTGCCACACACACACACACACACCACACACCACACACACACACACACACACCCACACACACACACACACACACACCACGCACGCACGCACACACACACACCACACACACACACACACACACACACACACATACACACGCGCGCGCGCGCGCGCGTACACACACACACACACACACACACACACACACACACACACACACACACACACAAAGGGAAAGATGATGTCAAGATTTTAAAGAATTCTTTCCCCACATTTGTTTTGACTCTTGCATCATATGGGGGATTGTACCATATGATATTCCTTTTCCTGTTCTTTCTGGATCTCTTTGTATCATTGTCTCGATCGTATCGTAGTTTGTAATTGTAGCCACTTTTATGTAACGCCCCTTGGTATTCAGCTGTAGCGTTGTTGAATACTGTTTCGTTGCATGACAAATTGGATAGTCTTTTATTTATGCTTTTGGGTATTGTTTTCAGTATGGAGGGTGGGTGATTGCTTTGATGTTTACATAGACAGGCGTATCATTTGGTTTCTTGTATGGTTTATATGTGTGTTGGTTGAGGTCTAACGTTATGTCTAAATAGTTCACTATCTTTTTGTTTGCTTCTATGGTGATTTTTAAGTTTTGGTTGTGGAAAAATTTACACAATTCTTTTTTCTTATTTTCAATATTCCTAGGGTTGTCATTCAGAGCGGCAAGGCCGTCATCCCTGTGCAGTCCAGTTTGTTTTCCAAGTTTTTTTTTCTGAATATTAGATAACATAAATAGTCCGACAAGTTCGCAAGTTTCCGCACATGATCCCATTGTGACATCGAAAGTTGAATTCCTGCTTGTGTTCTTAATCCAGGTTTCATTTTTACTGTGCAGTAAAGTTTTCTTTGTCTGGAAAATGATTTCCATTTCTGACCCTGATATTTGTGTGTACTTGTTGGCAAATTTTATAGCTTTAGTTAGTAGCTTTTCATCTATAGATGGGTAGAAATCTACTATGTCAAAAGTTATAAAAACTGTATTTTCTTGTTTATTGAGTTTTTTGAACCAATGTATTACTTCATATGTGTTTTTCCAGAGATTGAGTTCAGTGTTTTCTTTTATGTTTTTTATGGTTTTCTCTAAGATTTTTTTAAAACTAATTTTCCCTAAATCGGAAATGAAATGAGGTAGGGAACAGTAAACGATAAACAGTAAACAAGTGGGGTATGTTTTGCTCCCATAAGGAAACCTAACACAGAGTAACTTTTATTCAAGACTGGCACAGCCTTTTTAACTTGAATAAAGTCAGACAAATACATAGACGAACAATCTAATAGTGGGGAAAAAAACAAGCGCAGGTCAACAACTGAACTGTC
>CM031598.1:52223488-52240988 GCA_018398815.1 Conus ventricosus | reverse complement strand
TCAACATGTTCATACATTGTTGTCAGATCGTTATATAGGCATCGGCTGAGCCACACGTCAATGGTTACGAGGTTCACGTGCCGAGATTATAGCGATTTCCTCCTCATATTGTCATTTGCTCTGTTGTGGCATGGTAGGGCGGGTGTGGATTGGGATTGCTAGAGAAAAGATGGTCAACTCATATATATATATATATATATATATATATATATATATATATATATATATATAATATATATATACTGACTTCCATAAAAAACGCGAAAGCAAAACAAGCTGAAGGTTAGGGGCGAATTTTATTGGTCACAATTGTACAGAGTGGAAGCGAGAATTCAACGTGATTTGATTCATTACACCGGTAATGTGTGAAAATGTCATCAGCAATATGTCTTTGTGTGGAAAATCCAAGGTCACGTGACAAACCAGCTTGAAGTCCTAATACCGTGTGTGGCCACCATTTGCATGGACAACTGCTTGACACCTGCGGCTCATTGAGTGGACCAGGTGGTTGATGCGTCCCCTTGGCACACCAGCCCACACATGGACGATGGCCTGGTGAAGTTGAGCCGCTGTTGCTGGTCGTGGACGCAGGAGGTCCAACCGTCTGCCAAGTTCATCCCAAAAATGTTCTATTGGGTTTAAATCGGGACTGAGGGCTGGCCAGGGCAGCACATTGACGTTGTTATGCTGAAGAAATTGCTGGGTGGCCCTGGCTGTGTGTGGTCTTGCATTGTCCTGTTGGAATGTCCAGTTTGGGTGTTGCGCAAAAAAAGGAACGACATGGGGTCTGAGCACCTGGTGGATGTAGCGCTGTGCATTGACACCCTGTCCGCGACCAGGACCAATGTTCTGAAAGATGACTGGTCCTATGGCGTGGTTAATGCTAATTGCACCCCATATCATAACGTTCGGGCCTCCCCAGGGGTTCCGCTCTACCACACAGGAGTCAGCATAGCGTTCACCAGGTCGACGCCATATTCTGACACGACCGTCAGCCATGTCAATACAAAAACGGCTCTCAGTATGCGTCCCCACTGCTTCCTGCGCCAGTTGATTCGGGCTTGTGCCCACTGCAGCCTGTCCTGCCGGTGTCTTGGTGTCAGTACCGGACCTCTGTGAGGACGCCTACATGCCAGCCCATTCTCCTGAAGACGCCGCCGCACAGTGTTGAGGCTGATTCGTTGCTGGAGATTCCCAGGCACCTGTCGAGCAGTGTTAGCGGCTGTTTGCCACCTGTCCTGCAGATGGGTTTGAACAAAATGGCGATCCTCTCTTGGTGTGGTGACCCGAGGACGGCCTGGCCGGGGACGATCATCAGTGGTACCAGTGACTCGCATGCGGTGCTGCAGACGATAGATGGTTGAGATGTGGACGTTAAAGATGTTGGCGACCTGCCTGGCATCCACACCAGCCTCCAGATGGCCTAGGGCATGATCGCGTTCCTCTGCTCGTAGTCTTGGCATCTCTGTAGCGCTCAGACGGCAAGTCGTTATCTGAACCTTGTAGCGCGGCTTTATAAAGGCTGCATGCCTGCGTACTTGTCGCTGGTTAGCTTTGCTCTGCATGGTGTGCACGTGCCTCACATGCAGCAACCAGTTTGTCATTTTTGTTGACCCTCCAATGCCGGGAATGATGTGTTGCTCACACAATTTTTTCACTGCACGTGAGTCTTGGACCCAAACAACTTGCCACAATGGTTCAATATTGTATATTCACCCCTTTTCACCCGAAAAATAGCCTTTCAATTTTTCGCGTTTTTTATGGAAGTCAGTATATATATATATATAAACAAAGCTTGCTCTTATGTCTTAGATTGAAGAAATAGGTTACTTGTCCTGGAATTTATTAGTCTAATAATATATATTATATAATATTATATATATATATATATATATATATATACGAAACTAATAAATTTCAAGGATAAGTAACCTAGCACCCTTCCAGCAACTTACAGAGCAGCTTGGTGTTGCAATGACTGCAAGAACTATTCAATTATAAACAAAGCTTGCTCTTATGTCTTAGATTGAATAAATAGGGGGAGATAAGCATTCATATCTGCAGTGGTAGATAATTCTGCCAAACTAACAGTTTGTGCTTAAATGGGTGAATGGGGAATAATAAATGCTTCTCAAAATGAGCCTTCAGCAAGCTTATAGTCTCCAAGGGGAGACACTCTCCAAAGGGATACCATAGTATGTTTGTTGAGTTTTCATAAAAACCCCTATTTCTTCAATCTAAGACATACGAGCAAGCTTTGTTTATAATTGAATAGTTCTTACGGTCATTGCAACACCAAGCTGCTCTGTAAGTTGCTGGAATGGTGGTAGGTTACTTATCCTTGGAATTGATTAGTTTCTTGTACTTCAGTCCCTTGACGTTTGGTTCACTGCGTAAAGTGCACATCGGCCGTTGGCATAGGAGACTGGACTGTAAGTAATTGTTTAACTATAAATTGCTGTGTCCTGTTATTTATTTTTATTTATTTATTTTTTTTTTTGGGTGGGGTGGGGGGTGGGTAAATAATCGATCAATCCAGAATGACAAACTCCCGACTTTCTGACTTGGGTTGAGTAGACTGATCGGAAGAGCTAGTTTTGTGAACAGACATGCTATGCCGTGCTTATGAATGGAGACCTGAATTTACGTTAGCGTTGTGTGTCCTACACAAGCATGAATTCGAAAATGAATCTCTGTTGTGGATTTACGTGCTAAATCCTTTGGTCGGTGATCGCTTGAATCCTTTGTGTAAGGATGAGAATTTTTAGCGAGATATGCTGTTCTTAGACGTTGTTTGGTTTGATCCAAAGACCAGATCCCGTATAGGCCTACTGTGTTTGTGTTACTGTTTTGCTTAATCGCACCATGTTCTCGTCATTCGAAAACATTACATTGTGTTAGTTACATAGTGGGGGGGGGGGGGGGGGGGGGGGGGGGGGGGATCCGTCATTCCAACATGACGTCACGCGAGCGATGTGTGGTTGGCGGGGGCGGCCCTTTAGGTCTATTCCCTTTAGGTCTATTCCCTTTAGGTCTATTCCTTCAAGGTCTATTCCCTTTAAGTCTATTCCTTCTAGGAACAAGGTTAGGGTTAGGGTTAGGGTTAGGGTTACGGTTAGGGTTAGGGTTAGGGTTGGAATAGACTTAAAGGGTTAGGGTTAGGGTTGGAATAGACATAAAGGGTTAGGGTTAGGGTTAGGGTTGGTGGAATAGACTTAAAGGGAATAGACCTTGAAGGAATAGACCTAAAGGGAATAGACCTAAAGGGAATGGACCTATAGGTACCTCCCCTTGGCAGCGAGACTGTGAATATCGTCTGCTACTGGCTAGCAAGCTGGGGGAGGTACTATACTGTGAATATCGTCTGCTACTGGCTAGCTAGCTGGGGGAGGTACCTATACTGTGAATATCGTCTGCTGCTGGCTAGCTAGCTGGGTGTGTGGTGCACTGAACCAAGTACAGCCCGTGTGATTTTTGTAACGTGGATCACGGGGAAGATGTCCAACATGTTGTGTGTTGGATGCAATTTTTGTGTGGTTGTCTTGCCTTTAAAGACATGTGTATTGTGTGTGACAGGCAACTTATGTGTTTGTAGAGACGCCAGTGGCAGGACGATTACAGAAAATGTTGTAGAGGTGAGACTGCTGACAAGTGGCTAATTTATGTTGATGAAAGGGCAGTAATTCATGTTAGATAAGGATGAAGAGGTGCTGAATCACCGCCACTCTCTCTCTCTCTCTCTCTCTTCTCTCTCTCTCTCTCTTAGTTTATTCCTTCAGTTGTTTTTTTGTTGTTGTTGTAATTATCATTTTGTTAAAAAGATAACTTTAATGTTATTGATGATGTATGTTGACGCCGGTAGCAGTGTGCAAGTTCCCTCTTGTTTTGAATGAGAAGAGAGTGCGCCCCGGTGGTGATTAGTTGTTGGCTAACAAGAGCCTAACTGGTTTATTCGTAAATTAGCTGGCGGGCGTCAAAAGGGGGAACATCAGTGTCCAACGGAGTTAAGGGTTTTCCCTCTTATTTTTGGACTGTGCATGTTGTTGGACAGGTGGTTGCTGCTGCCGGTGGGGTTGCTGGTGTAAATGAAGAAATAAAACTGCAAGGAAGACGAGAACAAATCGTGGGGCCTGTGTCCTATGGGAGTGGGTGAATGTCAGTGTACGCTATACATGCACGAACCCCAGTCCCCCGTCCATTTATATATATATATATATATATATATAATATATATGAGCAGAATTATGAGAGAAAGAACGGAATGGTTGTACATTGTGTGTGTCTCAATTCTCCTGTCTATATGTCTGGCTTAAAAAACGCAAAGAACCTCACACACACACACACACACACACACACACACACACACACACACACACACACACACACTCACACAACACACACACACACACACACACACACATACACACACACACACACACACACAAACGTACACACACACACACACACACACACACACACACACACACACACACACACACACACACACACACACACACACACACACTCACACACACACACACACACCAGACAAACAGTCAGACTAACATACAAACACAGAGCCCCGAGCGACTGGGGATGAGTATAATTATCAAAGCAAGCGACCCCTCACGTTAGTTATCAGAAGGATCTTACCTGTCACAGTTCTGATGGAGAGACATGCTTGTCACACTGTTCATCTATTCTATCTCTGGACTTTGCCAGGTCCCTCAGAAGAGTGATGATGAGGTATGGATGCGTGGGTAGTCAACTCTTCGGAAAGAAATTATAACGTGGTTGCATTTGTAATTTGACAGGCTCAGTCCATGTGTCACAAAAGCACTCTCAATGGACGGGTGTAAATAAATTGATTGAGATCTCCCATAGCGGCAGACACCTCTACACACAGTTTAGTTATACCTGCCTGCCTGCCTGCCTGCCTGTTTGTCTGCCTGTTTGCCTGTCCGTCTGTTCCTCTCTCTCTCTCTCTCTCTCTCTCTCTCTCTCTCTCTCTCTCTCTCTCTCTCTCTCTCTCTCTCTCCTCTCTCTCTTTCTCACCCCCCCCCTCTCTCTCTCTCTCTCTCTCTTTATGTCTCTCTCTTTCGTGTGTGTGGTGTGTGTGTGTGTGTGTGTGTGTGTGTGTGTGAGAGAGAGAGAGAGAGAGAGAGAGAGAGAGAGAGAGAGAGAGAGAGAGAGAGAGAGAGAGAGAGAGCGACGACGACGATCTCGTTCACCGCGAGAGAGAGAGAGAGAGAGAGAGAGAGAGAGAGAGAGAGAGAGAGAGAGAGAGAGAGAGGACGACGACGACGACGACGACGATCTCGTTCACCGCGTACTCCAGAAGATGATAAGATGCAGAGGGAAGCTGTCGATGTTTCAGACGGTCAACAGGGGATGGCACATATCGATGTGATGCCGTTGTCATCTGATACAGGGTCTCTTACTACACGAGACATCCTGCCATAGGGCAGTTGTGAAAATTGGATGGAGGTCTCGAAGGGAAATGTGGCCAAAGCACGACGTGATGGCGATAACAAGTTGTCAACCATGTGTCACACGTTGTTCCTAGTGAACTCATGGAGAGTTTACACTTGTACGCTTGTCACTTCCCACTTTGTACTCTTGTCACTTCACACGTGCGTTTTCGTGTTTGGGTGTCAAGGTGGAAGTGAATTATTAGTGGATTTCTTACTCGCCTTAATAATGTTAAGATTCTGTGATGTGAGCATGGCACATAACGAGTTAAAATACAAGATGAGTGACCATGTTGCCGTTTTTGCTATGTAGAGGATGCAGTACAGTCTTGACTGATTTACAACGAAGAACTTAATGTGAAACATTTATCAAAAAGTAAACGATTGAAAAAAAAAAAAGGTTAGCCAATTTTCACTATCAACACTTGCAAGTTATACAATGAACACAGTCTCAATGAACACTCTAAGCATCCTCGAATAAAGGACAGTTTATTTGCCCTTCCAATGTTCTATATATTTGCTTATTCTAACTTGCACTATTTACTTAGTCTGAAATAAAGTATATGAATTACACATTGACAACGGGTTTCAATTCGTTTCTAAGTACCCATGATCTTAGGATTTCCAGGAATAACATTAAGTTCATGGCTAACATTTTCCTTATTTGATTTTCTACAAACTCCATGTTTCCTTTCTTCTCCTGTCTGATCAAATTCAATCTTTAGCTTTTAGCTGCTACAACAGCATTTAATCAGTAGGCATAGGACAGGCAGCCGGACGGACAGACAGACAGACGGACAAACAGAGAGGCAGACAGATAGACAGGGAGATAGAGACAGAGACAAAGACAGAGACAGAAAAGCATAAAAGCCTGTGGTGATATGGAGAATGCTGAAGAAAGTTATCGACATTTCCTGTTGTCAACAGGGGCGGCCACATATCGCTAGTGTCACCCGATACAGGGTGTTCTAATGTAGCACGGCTTCCTTCCCAAGGGGCAGCCGTGAAAATGGGATGAAGGTCCTGAAGGGAAAGGCAGCCAGCTGCGAGAAGATCCGATAACATCATGACACCCGGGTGTCACGTGCAGAGCCTATAGAACTAATGGTCACGTCACACTTGAAAGCTGATTGTTTCGGATACTAATGAAGCGTGGCTTGTTAGTTGATTTAACTCACCCGGCTTGAAAGAGACAACATCCAGTGGCTATAATATGACACACAACATCCGTGTTTGTTTGTTTGCATGTTTCTTCTTTGCCTTCTCCATTGAACCTTGCTGAAAGGGATGTCTGAGCAAAATTCTTTTGGAGGAGATGGTGTCACAAACAGATTGAGTTTCCTTGTGCCACTGCCTGGTTCAGATCATAACAGTGTACGTTTTGCTTGAGAAATCTGAAAGAAAAATGTTTCAGCAGCATTTATTTACCCGATTGCATATGAACAATAAAGAAAGGGGAGAAAAAGGTTGGCATTTGTTCCAAATTCAGAAGTTGTGTATAGAATATTTTGTTTGAAAAGTATTATATTTTGCTATGCTACGTATGTTTTTGAGCTTTGTAGAAGATTACTTGCAAATTCATTGTTCATGCTACACGTAAGGATTTTTTAACTTTTCACACACACACACAACACACACACACACACACACACACACACACACACACACACACGCACACGCCACAAATATTTCTAATGTTTGTAAGAGAGTTATTTATGTATTTGTTAGAGTTTCATTTCAAGTACTTTTGAGGCCCCATCTAAAGGTAGAATTGTACTGCTTCTTGTGAGAGTTTAAATTTTTTTTGTGAGAGCTGACCTTTCCTTTTTCTTGATGTGATTCAACGAGAGATTAGATCCACGTCTTACCCTTCATTTCACTCAACGTTTTCTTCTCCACTGCAGAGTGTTTGAAGAACGCAGATCGTGCTTCATTATAAGAGATAATATACCGGGGTCCGTTTGTGCAGCACAGATATTGCACAGTGAAAATGAATCCATCAGGCAAAAATGAAATCGTTGATGCTAAAATTTCCGAGAAAGATTTATCTGGATAGTCGAAAGTCACACAAAACACACACACACACACACACACACCACACACACACACACACACACACACACAGAGAGAGAGCGAGAGAGAGAGAGAGAGAGAGAGAGAGGAAGAGAGAGAGAGAGAGGAGAGAGAGAGAACTCTGAACTCAAAGCAAAAAAAAAAGAAAGAAATCTCTGTTCAACCAAAGGTTGAGATTCGTTCAATATGATGTAGAGAAAAAACAGCTAAAAGAGACACATCGATGACGAGACAGATCTAGGTCTTCATTCTGCTAGTTTATAGCCACTGAGATGGTTGCAAACAAAAAGGTTGCTTGTGGGAAACATGGTGTTTAAATCAAGTGTAGTTGATGTACATTAAACAACATACAGCAAACAGGTTTACAAGAGTTCTTCGATATAATCCATGCACAACTTTAAGGAACTCACAAAAAAATAAAAACAGAAAAAACAAAAATCATCTTGGCTGTGACAATCCCTTGCTCTTCAAATGTCCGACACATACATAAGGCTTAAAAGGTTTTTTTTTATGCAAATATGATTGGACAGAGATAGGGAAAAGTCAAAATGCCGAGAGAAGTTATCGACATTTCACCCCTGTCAACGGGATGACACATGTCAATATTTCGCAGTTGGCATCTGCCAAGGTAACACACAAGCGTCTCTCTGGGAATAATATTGTGAAAACTGGAGAGGGTCCCAGACAGAATACGCAGTCAACCGTGACAAAGTGTCAATAAAATAATGACATCTGTCCGTCATACGTTGAACCAAGCGAACTTGATTCAACATTGTCAAGTCACTCCCGTATTCTTTCAACATATTGCATTATATGTGCATGATGCTTATGCAAACCCGAGGTTTGCTCATTGATCTTTCGTCGTATCCCTTGTGGTCCTATGTATTGGTTTTGTTTGTGAAACAGAAACAAAATGCTTAAAGGTTTTAAGTACATCATAAAATGCATATAGCTTATTTTCTATCAGCCTGTGAACACCAGAAAGCGATGCTGTTTTTCGATTGTCACTACCAACCGCAGTTAAGATGGATAAATCAAATGTGGAAAACCCTGAATGCATCTGGTAAAAAGAATGTGAACATCGCTGAGTGACTAAAGTAAGATATGTTCCTGTTGGTACACGCAATGCTGTCCTTTTAAGTGGCAAGTGAATTCGAACACACACACACACACACACACACACACACAACACACACACACACCACACACACACAAGGACGCAAGCACACATGCATACTTACGTGCACAGGCACGCTTACACATGCATGCACAAACACCCTCGAATACATCCATTTTGGACGGATGACGTATGGTAAAAACACTGCATCTCATGTGGGCATTTTCCGGGGGAAAACGTTTGTGTCCTTGTACCTAATTGGACAGGACGAAATCCTATGATAGCTACTTTCTGACCACTTTGATCAAACGATTCACTTGATTTGGTTGTTTGCCTCGTGCACGTTGCAAAAGCTGCTGAGAACAAGAACGCAAATTACAGCATCACTAGGATTTATGTGTTCAGCAGAAGGAAGGGAAATGCCAAGCCGGATGAGAATAACAGAGATCGGTCATTTTGTTTAGCGTGTGCAAGCCTACACTTTAGTGACATTTTAAATGGAAAACTACTGCCCATTTTCTTCGTTTCATTAAAGCAAAAATGACATACAAAATCAGATGCTGAAAACTCTAAGAGTACTTTAAAATGAGTTAAACAACAATTTTGTGCCTAATTCTATTTAGGGCTAGCGGGGTCAGTTTCACGACATCCGTCAGTGCTGTGCATAGTATGAACGCATTACACGTGGCCAGTGGGAATAAAAATCAATAAGCTGTGTGCAATATCTTTTGTCAGTTCTGAGAGAAAAAAAATCAGTGGGCATCTGCGGTTACTATGAAAACCCTGAATTTATTGTGCTATTCCCCATCTCTTCCCCCATCCATTTTGAATGGACTTGATAGCATCTAACCTTTTATACATAGGCACGTAACAAGTTTGTTAGTGTTGGTTTGTCGTGATGTTTTTTTATGGGGGGAAGTTGGTTGGTTAGTTTGATTTGGTTTGTTTGTTTCTTTGTTTGTTGCTGCAGTGACCTTGAATTTCTTCCTTGCAAGAGTTCTGGCTTGTAAATGTATACATTTGTCTGAGTTGCTTTTGCCGCTCTGATGTCCGTTTTTGTTAGATATGAGAGTATACACTGGACTGGATATTGTATTGTTGATATAGTAGTAGTGCGTGCGTACGTGCGTGCGTGCGTATGCGCGCGCGTGTGTGTGTGTGTATGCCTGTATGTGTACTATATGATTATATTTAGACACACACACACGCGCGCGTGCGCGCGCGCGCATGCGCGCCCGGCAGGCACGTACACACACAGAGCCCTGAGCAACTAGGGGTGCATATATCAAAGCAAGCGACCCCTCACGTTAGTTATCAGAAGGATCTTACCTGTCACATTTCTGATGGAGGGAAATGCTTGTCACACTGTTCATCTATTCTATCTCTGGACATTGCCAGGTCCCCAAAAGAATGATGATGAGGTATGGATGTGTGGGTAGTCAACCCTTCAGAAAGAAATTACGATGATGTCGCACTCGTAATTTGATAGGCACTGTACAGGTCTCACAAGAGATTACTCCAATGGATGGGTGTAAAAAAAACAACCCAAAAATAACATCATTGAGATCTCCAAATGGCAGAGACATCTACACACATTTTGATATATATTTGTGTGTGGTGTGTGTGTGTGTGTGTGTGTGTGTGTGTGTGTGTGTGTGTGTGTGTGTGTGTGTGTGTGTCCCCCTGTTTTTTTGTTTCTGTGTGTGTGTGTGTGTGTGTGTGTGTGTGTGTGTGTGTGTGTGTGTGTGTGTGTGTGTGTGTGTGTGTCCCCCCTTTCTTTTCGTTTCTCTGTGTGTGTGTGTGTGTGTGTGTGTGTGTGTGTGTGTGTATGTGTGTGTGTGTGTGTGTGTGTGTGTGTGTGTGTGTGTGTGTGTGTGTGTGTGTGTGCGTGCGTGCGTGCGTGCGTGCGCGCGTGCGTGCATGCGTGTGTGCGTGCGTGCGTGTGTGTGTTTGTGTGTGTGTGTGTGTGTGTGTGTGTGTGTGTGTGTGTGTGTTGTCCCTCCTTCCTTTTCATGACAAGACCAACTATTTCCTTTGACCGAACAACCAAATCACGATGGAAGAAAGCTCGTCGTGTTCTTTTCCAAAAAAGTACATCCGGCAACTTCAGCTGTTCTTGATGCCAACAACATACCCAAAATTCATTGGCCAGAGCCCGTTAGTGTGCATGAACAGGAAAACGCGGGTGTTGTCCGAAGTGTTATTGGGTCGTTTTTACTGTTTTTTACAAGTTCATGTGGTATATTTATATTTAAGCCTTTCTGTGTACTTGACCCTATGGCAGGTATATACATACTTAAAAAAAAGACTCTTTCCATAAGAGAGAGAGAGAGAGAGAGAGAGGAGAGAGAGAGAGAGAGAGAGAGAGAGAGAGAGAGAGAGAGAGAATTTTATCACGTGACGATCTCGTTCACGGGGTGCTCTAGAAGATGGAAAGATGCAGAGAAAAGTTTGTCGATATTTCAGACGGTCATCAGGGGACGGCACATATCGATATGTTGCCGGTATCATCTGATACGGGATTTCCTGAGACACACAGCATTGTCCCCCAGGGTGGTTGCGAAAATTGGATGGAGGTCCCGAAGGAAAATGCAGCTTAGACACCCCATGATAACATATTGCCATCGGTGTGTTAACATGCTGATTCAAGTACACTCAGGTCACTTCACACTTGTACGCTTGTCGCTTCACACTTCTGCGATTGTCACTTCACAATGGTGTGGTTGTTACTTCACACTCGTGCGCTTTCTTGTTTGGGTGTCAAGCTGGAGGTGCATCGCTAATGAATTTCTTACCTGCCTTGAAGGTGTTAAGCTCCTATGATTTGGGCAAGGTACACAACGACTCAAAATACAGGATAGTCAATCTTTTTCGCGCCTTCTTGGGAGTGGTTGACGCAATACTAACATTCTTCACTGATGTACAACAAAAAACTTAACGTGCAACATTTATCAGAAAGAAAACGAAAAAAAAAAACAAACAAAAAAACAGAAAGAAAACCCGAAAAAAAGAAAGAAAGAAAGATGAGGAAAATAGTTCCCATTTATAAACTTTGCTCTGTTATGTAATGAAAATATTCAGTGTCAAAAAATACTCTCCAAGCATCTCCGAATATAGAACAGTTTGTATGCCCTTTCCATGTTCTATGCATTTGTTTATTTTGATTCGTTCTTTTCATTTAGCCTGAAATACATTAGATAAGTTAAACATTGATGATGGGTTTCAATGCATTTCTAAGTACTGCATCCTTTGGACTTTCTAACGTATTATTCAATTCATCGCCAGTATTTCCCTGCCTTACGCTCTTTATAAATACCATGTCCTCTTTTTTCTCCTGTCTTATCAAATTCGATCTGTAGTTTATGGCTGCTACAACGGAAACAATCAATAAATATATGTGTAAAATAGAATTTGTGAAATCACTTTATGGGGGCAGAAGTTGTGCTTTTCATCTCCATGAAACAAGCATTTAATGCTTTCTTACGGTGACTGTATCCAGAATAAGACATAAGTATCTGTTGAGGTCATAATTTTCTCCTCATACGACAGAACTCAAGGGGAGACTGAATGCTAGAATTCTGGATGAGGCAAAGTCAACCACTCTCATGTTCCCTTGCATCATTTATTGGTTAAAATGAAGTGTTTCGTTTCGCACTATAATCTTAAAATGATGTTAAACTCAATTCCCTGATGAAATATGCACAGACAACAAAATATGTAATAATCCATGAAGCCTCAGAACCTTCCAAAAGATTACAGAAATTGTTTCAAGAAAATTTCTATTTGCCCTGACTATGCTACAACATGGTTCTTGAGCTGTTCAACATTCAGTAATTACCCAAGCATTTGATTGCTTATGCTGCGTTCGTGTTTTCACATTTTCGAGCTACAGACAATATGCAAATGAAACAAACTGCGGCGTTACTGAAACACGACAAAAAAGCAGAAGAGCACACAAAACAAAGTGTGAAGTAACGACGATTTAATGCACGACACAAAACAGGACAAGAAATTTTCGGCAAAAATGCCTTCCTCGGCGACAAAAAAATACAGACATAAACATGCACAATATTGATACCAGCTGGATTTCATTCACCACTTTGGCTTCACAAGGGGAGTATTGTGCATGTTTATGTCTGTATTTTTTTGTCGCTGAGGAAGGCATTTTGCCGAAAATTTCTTGTCCTGTTTTGTGTCGTGCATTAAATCGTCGTTACTTCACACTTTGTTTTGTGTGCTCTTCTGCTATTTTGTCGTACAGACAATATGTATAAGCCGTCGAGATATGATTGCATAAGAAAGTGTAATCGGTTTATTTGTTGGAGATGCAAGCTGCATCTCCAGTGAAAACTTTGGATCTTCAGCTAGGGTTTTAAATTATTTACAAGGGTATAACTTTCCTGTTTAGCTAGATCTGTCTATTTTCATTGATGTCAGTAATGACTTCCTACGTCCAGTACTAGAGAGTCTTCAAAGAGCAAGAGACCGAGCATCATTGTAAGACACGGTGAATTAACGTCTACTGTGCAGCATGCATACTGCACCAGTGAAAGGACACGAGGCGAAAGAGAAACTATTGCTGCAAAGTTCCAAAAGAATTTTAAGTTGGTTGAGTAGAACAAAAACTCCAATGGAAACCCCCAAATGGGGTGCTTTTAACACACAGGGAGAGAGAGGAGAGAGAGAGAGGAGAAGAGAGAGAGAGAGAGAGAGAGAGAGAGAGAGAGAGAGAGAGAAGAGAGAGAGAAGAGACAGAGACAGAGAGAGGAGAGAAATTAATCTGGATGTCCTCTGAAGATAATCTTGGAATTATATTCGTACTATTTCTATTACACATAAGAAAATAGTACAAAGGACCACAAAGGATACAAGGAGAGATAACATATAAGCAAACATCCGGTTATTTAAACGTCATGCTTACATAATTCTGTATGAAAGAATACAGGAGTGAGTTGACAATATTGAACAAAGTTCGTTTGGTTCAACGTATGACGGATAGACGACATGATGTTATTGGCAACTCGTCACGGCCGACTGCATTTCTTGTCTTTGGGACCCTCCGCAATTTTCACAATTATCCCCAGAGAGACGCTGGTGTGTTACCTTGGCAGATGCCAACAGAGAGATATTGACATGTGTCATCCCCGTTGACAGGGTGAAATGTCGATAACTTCTCTCTGCATTTCCCATTTTAACACGACTCTCGATGTCTCTATCTGATCATTTTTCGCAACAACAAAAAAGATGATAAATGAATAAAATAAGTAATCCTTATGTTTGCGTCAGACATTTACAGAGCGACAAATTGTCAGAGCTAAGGTGTTTTTCTCTTTGGTAAGTTCCTTACTGTTCTATGTATTTTACATCAGAGAATATTTTTGTAAAAATGTTTGCTGTATGTTGTGTAATGTATTTAAACACGTTTGTTATGAACAGTATTTCTTTCCTATCAGCAACTAACATACGTGCCACTTCATTGGCTATGAAACAGCAGGGGAAAAAAGATGAATTTGCCTCTGCCCCTCTGCGTCTCTTTAGCTGTTTCTCTCTTCATCACCACGAAAGAATCTGAAAATTGCGAGCACTACAAACTGACGAAGCCTTCGATTCTAGATGAACAATAGAATAATATCTAATCGAATGTATTATATCAAATTTAACAAATGCAGAGACACCAGAGAGGCATTAGTGGACTTAGGCAAGCATATAAACTTGCAAGTCAAGACACTCATTCTACATCTATTTTGCGTCCATTAATGAGGAGAGAAATGATTGTTCATTTTCATGTCTTGAATATTGCTTGTCTTGCCTGAAGACGACCGACGAGGTCGAAACGCGTCGTGTTTGTCTTGTAATTTGTTTGGTTTGCTGTCTCGTTCGGCCTGCTTAGTAATTTGTCTTTCAAGTTTCTCTCACAAAGAAGAAACTGAAGGTCATGCCAGAAGAAAAACAAAAAACAAAAACGTTAATAACAAAACATCACAAATATACTTATTATGTGTCCGTGCATAAAAGGTTAAATGTATCTAGTCCATTAAAACGAGGGGGGGGGGGGGGGGGGGGGGGGGGAGAGGAAGAGGGTTTAGAACAATGAATCCATGGAATGCTCACAGCAAACTGTTCTTTATTCACTGGCCATGCGAAAGAAGTACATATTCAACACAACACAGACAGGTGTTGCGGCACTAACTGAGACAGCCAACACTGAATGGAATTATGTACTAAAGGATGTTGAACTGGTTTCAAAGTTGTTTTTTGAAGTTATCAACACCTGATTTTTGTTTGAGAAGTGTAATTTGTGTAATGAATAATTTTTGTTGTAATGAAACGAAAAAATCGAGCAGTACTTCTACATTCAAAGCATTACTAAAGTGCAGGCCTGCACTCGTTAAGAAAATTAAAAGATAGATCCTCTTATTTTCATCAGGCTTATCAGTTTTCTTTTGCTGCTGAATACAAAAGTCACGGTGAAGCTTTAATTTGCGATCATGTTTTCGCTACGTGCACGTGGCAAATGAGCGAACTCATAATTATATATGACGAAGATAGGTCTAGTTGCAAAGTGAGACGACTGCAGGCGGAAATCTAAACAAATCTTAAATAAATGTTTGCGAACCGCCAAAGAAACGTGGACAAACGAGTCCACAAGACAAAACACGACGCGTTTCGACCTCTCAGGTCTTCTTCAGGTAAGACACAAACAAACAGGAAAATGAAAATGAACGAATTTTCTCAACTAAGTGAAAAAGTTGTTCATTTTCATTTTCATTGTACTATTTGTTTGTGTCTTGCCTGAAGAAGACCTGAGAGGTCGAAACGCGTCGTGTTTTGTCTTGTAACTCGTTTGTCCACGTTTCTCTTGGCGGTTCGCTAACATTTATTTAAGATTTATATGATGAAGGTCGTAAGAAAGTAGCTGTTTCTAGGATTTCTTCCTGTCCAGTTAGTTCCAGTTAGCGACAAACGTCCTTCTCTGGAAAATCTCCACATGTGATGCAGTATTTTTCCGTCCAACACATGTGAGGGACCATGCTTTTCTCATGATTTCACACTAAATTACCCCAAATGGAGTATTCGAGTGTGTTTGTACATGCGTGTGTGTGATTGTGTGTGTGTGTGTGTGTGTGTGTGTGTGTGTGTGTGTGTGTGTGTGTGTGTGTGTGTGTGTGTGTGTGTGTGTGTGTGTGGCGTGCGCGCGCGCACGCGCAAATACAGAGAGAGAGAGGGGGTGGGGAGGACAGTATAGGCCGTTTATTTTCAGAATGTCGGAATGTAAATTTTGAAGAGAAAAGTGTTTCCTTTTCGTGGTTCACACAAACACATGCTATAATTAATCCAATTTTCCCTTGTCGTTCTTTTTTTTTGTGCATCGTTCTTACAGTGGCAAAAATAATTAACACAGATAATTTTCTGTCCAGTTTAATCCAGTCAATCACGTGAAGCTCCAAAGCAAAATTAATTTACTTTGTACGTTTCTGGGATAAGAATTGTAATTCATATCATGGTATGCCTGTTGAAAATTGATTTACACTGGCTAGCATTTGTCTTTTAATATTTTGAATTGACAGTCTTGACGACCGTTTTGACAACACTTCATTCTTTTGCGATTACTTGTGTCTCGGTCATCTAAATGGAAATACAATCACATAACAATGTCCATTTGTCTTTGTTATAATTATCACTTGTCTAGGTGATACATCTATACCTATTTACCGTCATATCTGTCTCTTTGTCTCTGTTGTCTGTATGATATATCCATAGCCATCTATCTATTTGTCTATATCTATCTATCTTTTTAATTTAATTTATTCATTTACGCATCTATTTTGGGGGGTCCTCCAACCTCCAGTCCCCCCCCCCTTTTTGTTTGCGTTTTGCCTTCTTTTTCATTTTATTCTAACAGTAGGACTTCCATCCTCCTGTTTTTGTCATATATTCTTTTGTCTGAAACTCACGATGCATTGTCTACGTGTTTTACAAGAGATGAACATTCGTTGCTTCCTGATATTCATGTTTCAGTTTTTCATATAAAGCGTCTGGGTTTATATATTATGTGCTGATGTGAGGTGCACAGATACTTTATAAATGTTTCTCTCTCCATTTGTCCATCTGTTCATAAATTCATTCCTCCGTGTAGTGTAAACGCTTTTGCAGTGTGGCCATCCGTCTGTGGTTAGTAATGAACATCGCCTGAAGATTAGAGTCTCGTAGTATATGTAGTAAAAAGCAGAGTACTATCGGAACTATATCACGTCTCAGCAGTGCGGAGAGCCGAGTCAAACCCTCTGTTTGCTATGCCTTCATCTTCCCTCAACTGAACCAGATTGGTTCCTATTTTCTGCCGTTTGGACAGGAAGATTTTTAAGCCAAAACATTCTACTCCAGGAGTGATTTGAACTCACAACCGTCAGGTCCGCAGTCGACTGTTCATGCTGCTTCATCCCCCCCCCCCCCACCCCCATACCCCACCCCCCGCTTACTGCACCCACACCCACTCCGGCAGTTGGGAAAATATAGAAAGCTCGAGTCCTCACTTTATCTCCCACTGTCGTCTCTCACCCTAACCTCTCTCCCACGGCCCTTACAACCCTCATCCCGTTCCACACACACACACATACACACAAACACATGCGCGCGCGCGCATGCACGCACGTACGCACGCACGCGCCGCGCACACACACACACACACACACACACCACGCACGCACGCACGCACGCACGCACGCACGCACGCACGCACGCACGCACGCACCACCCACGCACCACACACACACACACACACACACACACACACACACACACACACGCTAATACAATGAATCGTCTCCAGACAAAACAA
>CM031598.1:52213488-52218488 GCA_018398815.1 Conus ventricosus | reverse complement strand
TGATGGGATTCGAACCCACGACCTCCCAGCTGGGAGTCCGCGACCCTAACCACTTCGCCACTGCGGCTGGTGACATACCTTTCTTGTTTATGTTTACATTTGACCAATATAACTGGTTCAGGAGCCAGCATTTTTGTGTTGGCGTTTTGTAAAGTGTCACTCGCTCTCTATATTCTAGATCCATTTTACTGCTTTCTGTTGTTTTCATGTAATTCATTTCTTAGCTGATGCATTTGTACCATAGTGCTCAAGTACTTCGGCAGTTTGGATGATCCCTGGAGTCTTTTAGCCAGGGTACGACAGCAACAAGAACAACAACAACAACATTTCTTTATGTACATTTATCTGTGGGGGTGTGGGGTGTGGTATGTTTGCTTTTGCCTCCACAACGTCAACTCGGGCAGCAGGCACGATTGATCCTGTATCTGGCTATAAAGGGCGGGGAAAATTGCAACACCATTTATTTATCCCTGGGGGAACGTTTCGGAGCGCCATTAGTTCGTTGTTGATACTTCACACAGGTGCACCGATATGACCACACAGCGGGTTCATTCCGGGTCAGTTTTGTCCCGGGCATTTTTTCGGAGTGTTTTCTTTTTTTTCTCCATTTCTTTCTTTTTTGTAGTGGTCGGCCCCCAAAGGGTGACAGGAGACGCGCACGCGCGCGCGTGTGTGAGAGTGTATGTGTGTGTGTGTGTGTGTGTGGTGTGTGTGTGTGTGTGTGTGTGTGTGTGTGTGTGTGTGTGTGTGGTGAAGAGAGAGAGAGAGAGAGAGAGAGAGAGAGAGAGAGAGAGAGAGAGAGAGAGAGAGAGAGAATGTGTTCGCACAGGCGTGTTTGAATGCATAGGAAAATGAGAGAGAATGGTCATAGCGGTGGGGAGGGGGATGGTGGATGTTCAGAGAGTATGGAACTGAGCGTAAGAAGAGTGACCAAATCTATCTGTCTATTCATCCGTCCGTCCATCTCTCTCTCTCTCTCTCTCTCTCTCTCTCTCTCTCTCCCCTCTCTCTCTCTCTCTCTCTCTCTCTCTCTCTCTCTCTTCTCTCTCTGTGCATCTGTGATTACAGGAATGGTACAGGATGAATAAGATAAATGCTGGTCATGGTGGTTGTGATGAATATGATGATAATCATCATCATCATTATGATCATGACGATGATGGCGATGATGATGATAATGATGATGATGATGAGTAGGAGGAGGAGTAGGAGAAGGAGGAAGGGTAGGAGAAGAATGGTGATGATGATGATGATGATGATGATGATGATGATGACGACGAGGAAAAAAGGAAAAGGAGAAGTGAATTTTGTTGATCTGGAAGGCTCTCTGTTGTGTCTCCCTCCTTCCTTCCTTTCACACTTCTGCACGACTCTTGATAAGCGGATAGCCTATAGGAAAACAAAACAAAGCCAAAAAATGTTTATGTATATATCAATTTACGTATTACTTATTTAATTGTTTTTCCATTCATTCATGTTTCGTTTATTTTCAGTCAATATCTTTCAGCTTTATTTATCTAATCATGTACCCTTATTTATATATTTATTTATTTATTTATTTATTTATTTATTTATCTATTCAATTATCATTTATTTACTTATGGGGGAGGGGTGTTCATCGTCTTCTTTCCAATAAGAAAAGTAACAGATTTTAAATAGCAGTGAGCGTAGAACTGTGAGTCGTTGAAGCAACCTAGCAATGAGCAGCAGCAGCAGCAACTGCTGCAGTATTAGTTATTAATGTTGCTGCTTTAACATTGCTAACGGTAACAGCAATATCCAGTAGAAATGAGGTGACAGTAGTAGAAGCAGCAGAATTTTTGAGAGCAGAAAAAACAGTAAATAGTTGACACAACTGTAGAGACAAGTACATTAGACAACACGCAGCACAGTAACAGTGGTAAAATAGCTGAAAAATAAGAAAAGCGGCATCAACAGGTTTAAGAACAAGAAACAAAAAAGCCTGAAAAAACCTGCAGTGACAGCAGCAGCTGCAGAAACAGTAGAATGTAGCTGTACCTGTTCTTCGTCAATTTTGTATTGAATACAACGTGAGTTTTAAGTTTAATTTTTTGTTTTTGTTTTAGTCGGACTAATGTTCCGTTGATTTTGTTTTCAATATCATCATCATCATCATCATCATCATCATCATCATCATCATTAGCAGTAGCAGCAGCTGCAGTAGCTGCAGAGTAACAGCAGAAGTAGCAACCGTAACAACAGGAGCAGCAGCAGCAAGCAGCAGTCATGATAATGCAGCAGCAATAGCAGCGCAGCAACAACAGGAGCAACAGCAGCAGCAAGCAGCAAAAGCAGCAGCAGCAGCAACAACAGCAGGAGCAACAGCAGCAACAACAGCAGCAGCAACAACAGCAACAGCAGCAGCAGCAGAGTCGTGTAGTGTAGAGCAGCAGCAGCGCAGTAGTAGTAGAAATAGTTTAAAGCAGTAGTAGAAGTAGTCACAGGGAAAAGCAGTAGCAGCGCAACATCAGCAACAGCCAGGCAGCGCAGCAGAGTCGTAGTAGTAGTAGCAGCAGCAGCAGCAGTAGCAGCAGATGCGGGAAGAGTAGTAAAAGGGGCTAAACATAGCAACGGATTATAATCCAGAAGCTCCCCCTTTTCAATGACAAATGGTCATACAGCCACCCAAACCCCCCATTTAAAATTCCCCTCAGGGCCAGCCTGGAGGTGGGGGAGGGGCTTCTGACTAAAACAGCGTAGGGGCGGACTGACACGAAGGGAAACGACTGACTACACGACAAGGGAACCCATTAATATTACAGTGGGTCTAATTGTGTAGTGCTAAGCTCCATTGACAGCAAGCCTCCCAAGCCAGGCGCGGCGAGCAAACATGTATGGAGGTGAAGTGGAGGTTACTGTGGGGGGTGACTTACATCGTCCTGTCCGCTCTTCCACACATTCATACACACCACACATACTTTGCATGCATACATACACACATACCATGCATGCATGCATACATGCACACATACATGCATATTACATACATATATACATGCACAATACATACTGTCACGGTCGCTTACCCGGACGGCCCTACCCCCTACCCCCTATTACACATGAGCAGGCAACACAGCACACTAACACAGCTTTCAATCATGCGACTCTTTATTTCACACACACACACACCAGGGCGCACCACTCACGTCCATCCACAACCACACCCCGGTTTATCCACTTCTTCACTGACCCACATACCCTGCTACGACCCGAGAACCTTTACTATGCTTAAAGCACCGTTGCGGTATATCACTGCGACCTAGGGACGCAGAGAATAGCCCGCACAGGTGGTGGTAACTACTAGGGACAAGGACTAACCCAAGGGACTCTAATCTCAAAACTTCTACTACCCCAACTCCTTCCCAGGGGCTCGCCCCTTTTCTTTGACCCGGATTTCTACCAAATGGTTCGCTGCGTCCTAAAGGAAGGCAACGACAAAGTAAACCCTTTCACTGCGCTGGCCACTACGTCTAAAAGGAGGCAGTAGCTAACACCCTACCCTACTGCCTAACGCTACACCCCTTCTACCCCCAACCATGGGGACAACCCATCCCGGCCCGGGAAAAAACTCCAGTCCTCGGCGCTGTACGTGGCCCCTCGCAGGCTGACACCTCCCCGGAAAGTTCTTTCACCCCGGCGGCTGACCGTGGCTCCTAGCAGACTGACTCCTTGCGATGAGCGCGACACCAACGCACCACACACAGAAGCCCTCTCGACGGATCGGGGCTCGATCCTCCTCCTCTGAAGGCCCGCCCCGGGGGCACTGAGGGGGTGAGGAAAGCCCGGTTTCAGCGCCCTCTCACGGGACGCTGACCAGGGAAAAAGTAAACAGGTGCCGGGGAAGAACTCCCCAGAGAGCCCCGGTAGAGGAGGAGAGCTGCCCCACAAACGGCAGACGGCCTGGGTAGTCTCCCTCTCCGGGGAAAACAGGGGGGTACAGAAAGCCGCCGTCACCTGCCGGCACGCGGCAGTAGACTTCAGTTTGGGCTGGCCCCAGTCTCAGGACGGAACGGGTACCTGCTGACACAATGTAGGCCACTACTGTAATGTTGCTACTACCCCAGTATCAAGGCTCATAGGCTACTGGGTAAAGCTTTAATCCTCCATCTCCCCCGCCTACTTCCCACTCGGGCCCTGTGAGGGGTGACCCTTTGAATTTCGAGTACACCCCCCCCCTAACCCCTTACTTTGGGGTTATCAGATCATTCCCTGCCAACCCTTACAACAGCAGTTAAAACAATATTCTCTTGAGCCAATCTACGCTATTACATATGAAATTAGAATCACACCAATTCTCGGGAAGAAATAAAAAACCCAAACTAAGCAGTCCAACACGGACTCCATGGGCCCCCCTTAGGAATACAAAAACTTGGAAATGGGAAAAATTCAAAGGAAATGTTTTCCAATGTAATCATTGTAATAACATCTCAAAAAAAAAACAAAAATGAAAAACAAAAAAAATTTTATAATTTTTAACGGTTACAGTTAGATTTCATCAAGAGAATCGGTCGCACCCAAAACCCTTCCATTCTTCCCCCTCTTGATGTAAATTAATTATGTATCAAAAAAACCCGATTTGTTCCCCCAAAAATTTCCAAGCACCCACTTCTGTCACTTTGCAGAAAACCAGTGGGTTTAAACCCTTGTTATGCCAACAAACCTATTCTAAATTTACATGTGCACCCCCTCCGTTTTTATCTATCAATGCTCGCTCCCCGCTTAAACTTTCCCTCACCTTTTTTCGACTACAAAAATTATAAGGGGGACTGCCCCTAAAACCCTAAGATCCCTTTCTAACCTATTCTGCCCAAAAGTAATCCGATTTTGTGAGACTTCATTTACTTTAAAAAAAAACAAAAAAAAAACCCCTTAAAATTGGACTTTGCCTGTCCCCAAAAAAGTACGTAAAGATACAATCGCCGCCCCCGACCCCCGCGTCGAGACCCAAGATCGTAACGAAAGTGAAAAGACACAATATA
>CM031598.1:52203488-52208488 GCA_018398815.1 Conus ventricosus | reverse complement strand
GAAGAAGCAGAGCCTTTCAAGGAGTTAATATCATGCATTACTTTATATCTTCACTCCTTAAACCAGTTGCCATCCAATACAACTCCCCCCCCCCCTATTCTACAACCCCCTATCCTCTCCACCTACACCACCTTCCTATTTCCCATCCTACTCAAAGACTTTACTGACGCATAATATGAGGTTATAATACTTCATTCTCCTCATCTTCTTCGCCCCACCATCGCCCTTCCCACATCTCCCCCATCTCCCCAAGTAGCATTACTCCCAGACTGCTTATCCGGGCATCCCGTTGCACAGCCACACCCACGGCCATACTGTCGCTGTTCCAGCACTGAAGTCCACCAGGAGCAATCAATGTCGGGTCGTCATCAGGCAACCTAGCGAAGAAGACACAGCACTGACCCTGTCATTTTTTAGTGGTGTTCAGTGGCGCCTGTTCTGGGTCACCTCAATGGTGTCTACTGGTGCCAGATCAGATCCAGCACATGTACTCAGTACACCGCATACTGAGCTTCCATCTGACGACGACAACTGCTTAGACGCAGAACCAGCGTTAAGTTAGCGCGTACCCCCAACTGCGGACGCTTACACATTAATTAGCGACAGTCCAGATAAACCCTTCAGTGCCTCTGATGGTACTCGAACACACAACCTCTCGACACGCCGACCTGTGATACTAGCCACTGTGCCAGGATGGCCTGGATAAGTTAGTATGTTTATTTGTTCATGCATTTATCACTCCATTTAGCTATCCATTTATGTATTTATGTACTTTTTGTGTGTTTATTCATCGTGTACTTATTTCATTGGTTACTTTTGTCTCTGCAATGTCAACAAGGTCGGGAAAGATGACACGATTCATGCTAGACCACTCTGTTAGCAGCGGGAAAATTGCAATACTATTTAGTTATCCCTGGGGGAGCGTTTTGGCGGACCGTTAGATCGTTGTTGATACTTCCCACGGGCGCTTTACGAGGCCACACACTGTGTTCACTACCTAGTTGAGATTTGACCCCAGCTATTCCGGTGCTTGCTTGTTTCGTTCTTGGGTTCTGTGTTTTTATGCTATTAAAGGATAGGTCGCAGTTTTGGTTGGGTCGATGGATGAATGGATATTTTATGTGAGTTAGGGAAAGGTGCCGAGGTTTTTGAAGAGCACGTGCACGTATTAACGTGTAGGTGGCTGGTTCAAGAGGTAGCGCGTGATGGTGGGAGTGTACTTAGGGCAGAAAGGATTGGACAGTGTGGGAGGGTCCTAGGAGTGAGAATGCCGGTTTATGGACGTGAGGGTTTTACTGCTTTTTTTTTTTTTTTCTGCTTAATTTTTTTTCCCTTGGGTATATTGAGGGGGGGGGGTGAGGGATGGCGTGGGTGGGTGTCAGCAAAGCCTGACTGGAAAACTCTCTGTCTCCTGTCTCTGTGTCTCTGAGAGGGTGCATCTCTCTCTCTCTCTCTCTCTCTCTCTCTTCTCTCTCTCTCTCTCTCTCTTCTCTGTGCGTGCGTGAGTGTGCGGGCGTGCCCGCGCGCGCGTGTGCATGCGTGCGCGCGCGAGTGCGAGGGTGAGGAAGACAGGAAGGGAAAAAACGTTGAAGAAGGAACATGTCTTAGTTGTTAAATGATGGTGACTGGTAAACATAGAGATCCATAACAGCGAGGATAACAACCATCATGTTGAAGTCAGCATTGACTAAACGATGATAGAGATGGTGAGGTTGATCGATATGCCGATAAGCATGCCGGCACTGTCAACATCGTAGTCGCTGATGGTTGTGTTGGTGGTTTTGCTTCTGCCAATAGTGGCACTGACTGTGAAGAAGGTGATCACTGTGACAATGATAACGACGACACTGATAATGATGATGACTGGGTTTTGCTAATTTCGCACACAGGGGATGATGCGTGTTCATCCCTTTTCTACATGCATACAAATCGTAGATAACACACTTTAAATCTCTGTTGTTCGTTTTAGGTAAAGAAAAAACAAACAAACCCCAATAACATTCTATCTAAAAGCAAATGCTATGCAACCATCAGTGATAAGATTAGCCGCAGAAGTTGTTGCAGCGGTGGTGGCACAACAACAATTGAAGGCCAAGCTGAAGTGACAGCAGTAAGAAGAAGAATTAGTAAAGCGAACAGACGCTGATGTAGCAGTGGACATTTATCAAAGAAACGTACCGTTGAACATTTGCAGGTAACAGCATCTTCACTCATAGAGAAAAATCAAACACTTTCCGAACTGAATTCGGTAAGAACGTGAAGTGCCCTGGTGGTCAAAGATTCAGAAACAACCATGCTCTTCTTCAGTGTTCTGCGTTTACAAGTATCTTGCCAAATTTTGGTCAAACATTACCATTAGGCATTTATTCCAGTCCTGTCTTAGTTTTAGAAGTTACCCCGGCATTCATCAGTGGTCCATTTATTATTTTTTTATGTTCCTTTGCTTGGCATCCGAACCACGTAAGTGCGTGGATGTTAACTGAAAATGATAGTAATGCAGCAGCTGTAGTAGAAGGGACTAGCACTAGGGCTGGTTGCCACCCATCCATTGGCATGTTGCAAAGAGCATGGCTACAAAGGTTTTTCGGTTCATGTTGTCTATAACCCAGCCGACAGCAACGGACCTCTTCAGATCATATATTGAGAGCTTGTTATCAGCGGAATATATATTCTTCACTTAAGTGGTAGCAATCATTATCATCATCATCATCACATCATCATCATCATCATCATCATCATCATCATCATCATCATCTCATCATCGTCATAATGATGATACTACTACTACTACTACTAATGCTGCTACTACTACTACTACTACTAGCTGCTGCTGCTGCTGCCGCTGCTGCTACTACTACTACTACTACTTCTCTCACTTCTACTACTAACTACCACTACTACTACTACTACTACTACTGATGATCACATTCATCATCATCATTGTCATCATCAACAACCACAACAAGAACAGCAGCAACAGCAACAACAAAAGCAGTAGTAAACCGCACAGACTGCATTTTCCTTTTGCATTACGGGACAAATCAGACCACCTTAGGTTTGTCTACAGGTGGAGCCACTCTGGAATGAGTTTTGTTTTGTTTTGTTTTGCCTTGTTTTGTTCTAGCTTCTTATTTTTTTGACATGGCGTGGGAACGGGCTGACAGAGGGAGGAATCACAACTGACTGGAAACAAGGGCTTTCCATTAATATTACAATGGCTGTAATTGTGTAGCACCTGGCTCTGCTTTGACAGCCTGCCCGCCAAGCAAGGCGCGGTCGATCATGGACGAAGTTTAAGTAGGGGGGAATTGTATGGAGCGAAATCCCATCACCATGAAAGCGCGTTCGTCCACGCATACACATCCCTCGCACATGTGATGCACAAAAACGCGGAAATTGTAAAGCAGAGATATGCACATTCATTCACTGCTCTGTTTCACGGACATACGTTCGCGTATAGCACGTGCGCATTTACATGTGCATGCATGCTGGGATATTTGCACATTTTTTTCATATGCACATATTGCGTGCGTGATCATGCCTATGCATTTTCCGATTTCTGTCAATGCAGCCACATGCTAGCCTTCTGCACACATGCCTACTTGTTCATCTTTTTAATCACATGATAGTGCCTGTGTCTATCTTACACACACACACACACACACACACACACACACACACACACACACACACACACACACACACACACACACACACACACACCACATGCGCGCACACACACACACTCAAAGAGAGAGAGAGAGAGAGAGAGAGAGAGAGAGAGAGAGAGAGAGAGAGAGAGAGAGAGAGAGAAGAGAGAAGAGATATTCTGGACTTCATTGACATCACTTCTATGCGCTGAACAGTGTTCTCTTCCCTTTGATCATTATCATCATCGACAGCAGCAGAAACATCATCAACGTCTTCGTCATCGGTATCAAGATCACCAGCGTCATTGTCATCAGATTGTATTCTTACAGAAACAGATGTTTTTATCCGGTTACCATTGCTGCTGCTGCTGCTGCGCTGCTGCTGCTGCTGCTGCTGCTGCTGTTGTAGCAGCTGCTGTTGATGTAGTGCTGTGGTTGGTCTTCGTGCTACTGTTACTAATCCTCATTTCCACTCTTGAGGCTGCTGCTGTTTCTGCCGCTGATTTTATTACTCCAGCTTATCTCTTCCCACTTTGATCCTTCCACTCCTTCTACTACTTCTTTAACTACCACCAGTGCTTCTCAGTGTCACTACCATTATCACTCTTCCTGAAGCTGTTGCTGTTTCAGCTGCTGGTGTTATTACTCCTACCCCTCCTCCTCCTTTTACTCCTTCTATTCCTTTTACTTCTTTAGATACCACGTCTTGTGTAACTACAGAATGCTACTATCATTATTGCCACTCCTATTGTTTTTGCCGTTTCTTCTGCTGATGTAATTACTCCTACCGTTTTCCTATATTAGTTTTATCCATTCTACTCTATTAACTAATCCTTCTTTACTCTCCTGCTCCTTAATCACCTCTACTGCGACTAGAACAACAACAACAAGAAGAAAAACCACCACCACCACCACCACCACTACTACTACTACTATTACTGCTACTACTACTCCTACTACTACTACTACTACTACTACTACTACTACTACTAGTAGTAGTAAAAAATTGTACTACTACTAGTAGTTGTAGTAGTAGAAGTAGTAGTAGCAATTGTTGTGGATGATGTTGTTCTTATTATGGTTTGTTATCTTTGTTGTTGCAGTTGTGAATTATAAAGATTCTCTCTCTCTCTCTCTCTCTCTCCTCTCTCTCTCTCTCTCTCTCTCTTCTCTCTCTCTCTCTCTCTCTCTCTCTCTCTCTCTCTCTCCCCTCTCTCCTACTCCACTCCACCTCTCTGTCTCTCTATGCCTCTTTATCAATGTCTGTCTGTCTGTGTCTTTCTTTCCATCTGGCTGGCTGTCCATTCTTCTAATTGTCTGTCTGTCTGACTCTCTATCTATCTAGCTGTC
>CM031598.1:52195988-52198488 GCA_018398815.1 Conus ventricosus | reverse complement strand
ATGGCGGACACACTCGGTATTAGAGCTCGCGGACGGACATGCTCGTCGTGGTGTACTTTTTGACAGGGACCCTAGTGAAGTCACCAGCTAATTTCAGATGAATTCGGCCATTCTTGTCAAGAACAGACATTTTGTTTAATTGTAAAATGGATGCGTAATCAAATATGCTTACTTTCATTAAATAATTCTGTACTACCAACGTTGTCTGGGTCTTTTGGCAAGTGGTGCGTTTTTAATGTTGTTCAGTATATATAGAGATTGGAGCGGGGGGAAATGGGAATAAAACATCAGAGAAACACATTTGAACTATAAAGTCTTCATAGCAGCCTAAGGAGACCATTGGAGTCCAAACTGAAGACAGAACCATTCATTTAGTCTGCTCTGAGGCGTTTCGGCTGCTGATCCAGACTTATCAAGAAGACACGGCTGACTGTGCCTGTGCTCCTTGGGATCAATTGGAAATATGAGATACCACAGTCTATACTTCTGTGATACTCTTACCACCAAGGCTCAAAAACAGAATCCAACAGCACTCCAAAGCTGCAAGCGAAGGGTAGAAAAGTAAAACAAAAAGAAAGTAAGTGGGAAACAAGTTGTTGAAAAACTGAAATTAATCGTCATGTAAACATTATTAAGTGTTGGGGAAAATCTGTGAGCCTGTGCTCGAGGATTTGTGTAGGGATGCAAGGAAGATCAAAAGATGTCAACAGTCAGAATAGTCAGATCTACTTTTCAATAGCCCAAGCATCGTTAGCCACATTAGAGCCGACAGCAGCTGAGAATTGTGCAAGGCAGCCCTTACTTGGATCTCCTAAGAGATGATGCAATCTCTCATTGATTTACCAAACAATGGTATGTTGAACAATTTAGTAATGAGGGACAACAAGTGCAGGCTAATAATTCCTTCCTCGGTACGTTCTTGACTTGACAAGGATTGAAAAAGAAACGGAGGGCGGAGGGGAGAAAGGTGGAGGGGGAAGGTGTGTGTGTGTGTGTGTGTGGGGGGGGGGGGGGCAGGTGACAAAAATCCTTCACCAGCAGCCTATGGGGACCGTTGTAGTCCATCTTGAAGACAGAACCATTCATATTGCCTGCTCCGAGGTCTTTCGTCAGCTGATTCGAACTCATCAGGGGGACACGGCTGATTGTGTCTGTGCTCCCTTGGCATCAAATGGAGATATACCACAGTCTATACATCACTGGCTGATTTGGGGTACCATTGAGTTTTGCTTTTGGATCCCTTGGAGATGAGAATATCACAAAATTATGAGCGATATAGTTTTCTTTTGATGCCAAGATAAAAGACCAAATCTAGAGAGAGGGGGGCCTGTAACTAGGGATGACGCCCACAAGGATTAACATACTACTCTGAAAATTCCAAGCTAAAAGACCAAACACCATACCACAATCATAAAGCATTGGCAGGTTGATACATGGCATGCACAAATAGAAATGATAATAAAACCTGTGCTTAAATGCCTTTAATTTCCAGGCAGGGTGTTAAGCAAAAATCATGTATATGATTTAAGATGTAATTGCTTCATATGCCTGACTTGTAAAAGTGACATCATTGCATGTGTGTGTGTCCATCGCTCAGATTTGTTGTCTTTTTTGTTGTTGCTAGCTCTCTGTCTGTCTGTCTGTCTGTCTGTCTGTCTGTCTGTCTGTCTGTCTGTCTCTCTCTCTCTCTCTCTCTCTCTCTCTCTCTCTCTCTCTCTCTCTCTCTCTCTCTCTCTCATGCGAACAATCAACAACAACAAATGCATGCGAGATGTAACAAAGGGAAACAGTAGATCTTTAATTGCCAGAGAATACTTTTAATACTTTAATGGGTAAACGAAACTTAATATGTTTTATTTGTTAATCGATCGTTGACTTGATGCGGCAGTCATATTGGTACTGCGTTTCAGCCAGAATGACTAATCCAAAAACAAACAAAAAAAGTTGGGTGGTGGTGGTGGTGGACGATTTTAAATGAAAAATAGTTTGTGCCATAAACTCATTTTTCACGCATTCATATATACGTTGACACTTGACATAAAAGAGTTCACTCCTTTTAATGACTAAGACGTGTTGAAATGAAGTACCAGTTATCTTTCTTTTCTTTTTTTTGTATTCACGATGCAAACGTCCGACCGCTTAACTGCAATGAAGGTTTGGTCACAACAAGAACACAGAGATAGCAGTTCCTGCAGGTCACTTACTTTACTCATGTTTCTTCTTCTTCCTAAAATACTGATTCACTCAAAAACGAGTAGGTCACCAGCGCGCATGTTAAAAACTAAAACAAAATAACATGAAATAAAGTGCGACTCAGTCTGTTGGCCCCTGGAGCAAAATTTGGCAACAAGGGGTCGCACACGATCCTTTCCAAGCCATCTTGACAGTGAAACCCATACTAGAGTGCGATGTCTATGGAACATTCAAACATTACACTTGGAAAGGAAAGCAGTTACATTTCCAATTCATTGATCCAACTTACATTTCCAATTCATTGATC
>CM031598.1:52175988-52185988 GCA_018398815.1 Conus ventricosus | reverse complement strand
TCTGAATCTTTTGTTGCTTCGTCTGTGTTGTCCGCCATGTCTCGCGATCGTATAGGCAGAATTGATTTCAGTTGGTGTTGAAGGATGCGGGAGTTTGGTTTTATGCTGATTCCTCCAGATGCCCTGATGTTCTTGTGCATGACGAAAAGCTGCTCTTGCCTTGCGATTCTGGTTGTGTCGTCTCGGTCCCGTGCCTCCCTGTTGGTAAACCTCGCTTCCTGTTAGACGGAAGACTCCACCTCCCTGATGGGCTCTCCACGACTGTGACTGATGTGTTGGCAGTGGTGTTGATTTTCATCAGCTCGGTCTTCTTCCTGTTAATATTGAGCCCTGTCCGGCTGAGGTGGTCTCCAGCGAGTGATCTGACCTGCATCTGGCTGTGGGCGGCGCTGATGTGACATGGAGCGTCAGGTCGTCAGCGAAGTCGAGGTCGTCGAGCTCGGAGTCCAGAGTGTCCAACTGTATACGTTGTTTCCTGCCTGTTGTGTGGTTCTTCATGATCCAGTCAATGACCAGGAGAATGAGGAACGGCAACGCAGGCACCCTGGCCGAACTTCGGTCTTCACTCGTACTTTCGGACAGCTGCCGGCGTGGGCAATCCTGCAGGTTCATGTCATGGTAGGTGCCACGGGATGAGGGAGATGTCTTCTCGGGGATCCGTAATGGCCGCAGCGGCTTACCACCAGCGTCTCTCTGCCCACACTGTCGAAGGCCTTTTATAATCTATGAAGTGATGTAGGAGGGGGAGATTCCACTCCAGCGACTGCTCACGATGTGCGCTGGCTGGCCGATTGGATCAGCATCATGATTTGTTCTGCCGGGAGCCTGCCTGTGGTCTCGGAGCTTGGGGTCGACAGCCTCTTTCATTTCTCCAGTAGAAACTGTTAGAGAACCTTGCCTGGCGGTTACAGGAGGATGGATCCCTCGTAGTTGCTACAATCCCTGAGATCTCCTTTCTTCGGCAGCTTGATGATGTTTCCTTCTTTCCAATGAGCCGGTACCTCCTCCTTTCCCAGATCTTGCAGAGAGGCTTATAGCTTGTTGTTGATCAGCTGTCTCTATGTCTGCTTTGAGGGGCTCTGCTGGTATCTCGTCGGCCCTGCAGCCTTCCCATTTTTCATCAGAGTCATGATGGCTTCTTGATCTCTGCCTTGAGGGTTTGTCACAGCTGATGGGGCAGCTTGGTCTCTGCAGGTGGGATGTCTGGTGGTGCGTCAGGGGCGGGGCGGTTCAGCAGCTCTGAAGTTGTTCTGCCATCGTTTCAGCTGTTCCCGGTTGTTGGTCAGTGGGTTTCCGTTCTTGTCCTTCACTGGCTTGTATGTCTGCTGGAACTTACCGTCAAGCGTCTTGGTCTCCCAGGTTACAGGTCCTTCAGATTCCCCTGTCCGGCTGCTGCCTCGCTTGGCTGGCCAGGTCGTAATAGGAGTCCCTGTTGTCCTTCTTGATAGCTCTTCTTTAATTCTCTCCCCCCGTTTGCTGTTGTGTGCTCCTGAGTGCTTTTTGCTTAGCTGCTCTTGTTCGGCTCGTGTTCAGCAACCGTACCGTAGTTTTTTTCTCTCGCCTGTTTCCAGTTGTGGATGGTGTCGGCAGAGATCCATTCCTTGTGCGGCGGTCCCTTCTTATTGCAGAGGATCTCTTCACATGTGTCATGCAGAGCTTTTGCAGTGTTCACATGTGTCTTATCGGTGTCCGTTCTACGTCTTCTATCAGTTCTTGTAGGCGGACTGGAACTGTTTGCAACGGCTGATCTGAATGTTGCTTGTGTGTCCCTGTTTCGGAGCACAGTCCCAATATTGTACCTTGTCCGTGTGTTGTTGGCGTTGTGAATCTCTTGAGGCGAAAGTCTCACTGTTGTTAAAAGATGGTGGTGGTCTGATGGACACTTCAGCACCTCTCATCACTCGTTACATCGCAGTTCTCCTGAATTTGCGGCTAATGCAGATTTGGTCATCTGGTTCTTTCCGTGATGTGGTTCGGGTGATCTCCATGTGGTCCTGGTGGATGCGCTTGTGTGGAAGATGCTTCCTTCTATCACCAGCTGGGTTCAGGGCCGCACAGGTCTGCAAGCGCTTCACCATTCTCGTTTAATCTGTCCCCGTCCGTTGTGGCCTCCATGATGTCCTTGTAGCCTGTGTTTTCGTTCGATCTTGGCTTAAAATCTCCCCCATCAGTATGGTTATGTCCTTTGCTCCTCTTTTGTCTATACTGTCGGTCAGTTGCCTGATAGAAGTCATCTTTTTCTCTTCTTCGCTCATTGGTGGAGGCAATAGCAATGGATGATGTTCAGCTGATGTCATTATCTTCGGGGTAATCTTGGCTGTGATGATGCGGGTGTAAGTTGACAGGTTCCATCCGATTGAGTGCCCCTTGTGCTACGTGCCAGATTCAGGGCCACACCCTCAGTGAATGTGTGTGTGTGTGGGGGGGGGGGGGGGGGGGGGGGGCCTACATCCTCTGTGTGTCTGAGTAACAGCAGCTGCTCCAGGTGAAAGTCTACAGCTGTCCTGGATTGTAGCCCCCTTGTTCATCACTCAGTCCTAGCACACCCGATCTTGTAGTTTAACATCTCACTCGCAACTTGGATGGTTTTTCCTTTTCAAACATTCGTCCTGATGTTCCATGTGGCGCTACTCTCGTTGTTGTCCTGGGTGTTAGAAGGGGAGTCAGCATTGCAGCTTCCTATCTCGGCTTTACTGCACTTGCGTCATAAGTCTCCGGATGGAGACCCTTCCTTGCCCAGGTGAATGTTTTGGTTCGTTGTCGTGATGCTTCTGTAATAGTTCTTTTTACAGGCAGGGTTGTAGCCCTACGCAAACCCCTTTACTCCTATCGGGGCGAGGTGGTCCTGCCGTAGTCGCCTCTTAACGACATGCATGGCAGGCAGTGAGTCTATTCTATGCCCAACCCACAGGGCAACAAACTGATGTGTATGAATAACATTTCAATACTCATGGTCCTTCGTGATGGTCCCCATAAAATATCGGGTGGTCTTTACAACACTTTTAGTTTTCGTGGTCTCTTCCCGTTCTGTCCAATTATCTTTTAGATCTTCAATCTGAATTACTATAATCGGGCTAGATAGCCAATATTTATGTCTATGGAGCATCCTAGTACATTGAGAATTATCACGTTAGGCCAGGCAGGTAACATGCATTGCCCTTTTTTTTCTAGAAGTTTTGAGTGCATCGCTTGTTCTGTCCATCAGATGCACGGAACACTCAAGAAACATTTGTTAAAGCTTCGGACACTTCTATCTTCTTTTGGTTGTATTTCAAAGAGGTCCTCAGGAATTTGTTCGCGAGCTTGAGTATTGTTCATGTGAAATAAAGTACAGCGAACCAAGAAATGTAGATCAAACCGACCAGTGTCAGGGCGCCCCCCCCATTGTAGGCCTAAGTGAATCGACCGTTTGTAACAAGTCAATCTTTTTTGTAGTTTCCCAAGCAACGTATATAAGGCAAATGGGCAAGGTATCTTAAGCACAGGACTTCGTTTTAGATTGGAACTTAGATGTTGGTGTTGTTTACCGATATTGTCTTTTTTAAACCACCGTAGAGAGTGGTGCGTTATTATGTTCCATTATGTAAAGATGCTCGTAAATGTGGAGTAGCCTGCACGGTTCGCTCCCATACTGGGGTTATAGCGCGGATCAGGTAAACCCCATAAAGTATTATGGACAATCGTCTGGAATTTGACACAATTTATGTATGTTTCCATTTAGGAAAAAATTGTACAATACAATGGTCTCTTTGTTTATAATGAAGCTTTCCAATTCGTCCATCATGAGATGTTATCTATTTCACAGGACTTTTCATCCTCATTTCGAAAATGTATTTGTTGCTTTTAATTCTTTCGTCGTTCGTGTACGAACGCCTTCATAGAGTTAAGGTCTTCAGCGAAAACTCTTCTCTCTCTCTCTCTCTCTCTACTCTCTCTCTCTCTCTCTCTCTCTCTCTCTCTTCCAATTTATATACCGACTGTGTGTTTCTTTTATCAATTTTTTTTTCCCCATCAATCTATCTATCTATCTATCTACTATCATCTATATATCTATCTATCTATCTATCTATCTATCTATCTGTCTATTCTACATATCCATCGATCTATTCTTTCTATCTAATACTACACTATCTATCTATCTATCATCTATCTATATATCTATCTATCTAATCTATCTAGCTATCTATCTATCTATCTAACTATTGTCTGTCTGTCTGTCTGTCTGTCGTTATCTACTCTATCTATATATCTATCTATCTATCCGACTGCTTGTCTGCACAACGTTCGTTGATTGTCTCCTAACTTCCTGACTTAAGTACGTATGTAGGTATTTTGAACGCTTACTATTAACAAACCCGTAGCCCCCTTCTACTATCACTGCTTGGTGTATGTGTGTGTGTGTGTATGTGTGTGTGTGTGGTGTGTCCGTGTGTGTTGTGTGAGTGTGTGTTGTGTGTTGTGCGCGCGCGCGCGCTTGTGTGCGTGTGTATGTGCGTGTGTGTGAGTGCGAACGCGCGAGGCGTGCGTCCGTGTGTGTGGTGTGTGTTGGTGTGTGTGTGTGTGTGTGTGTGTGTGTGTGTTGTGATATTTCTGTATTTCTATCTTTCTGTCTCTGTCTGTTGTCTGTCTGTCTGTCTCACTCTCTCTCTCTCTCTCTCTCTCTCTCTCTCTCTCTCTCTCTCTCTCTCTCTCTCTCTCATTAATGCATGCATGCTATATGCGTACTTCCATCCACCCATCCATCCATCCATCCATTCCTTTCTTCCACCATCCATCCATCTTTTTATCTATTCTTTCTACCTACAACTTACATTCATGCTATTGTCTACCTACCAATATACATAATAACATACTACAGACAGACAGACATGCAGGCATTATGCATGATGTATACATACATTCATAAGTGCATAGTACATTTATACATATAGACATTTGGAAAGAGACATACATGTTTGCTGCATGCACTCAAACAAACATGCGCACAAATACATACTCATACACACCATATATTACGTTATAACATCTATACCTACATACATACATTTATACATACGTCTATGGATATATCTATATTTATATTATATTATATAATATATATATATATTTAGATGAATATATTCTAAGAGCCTAAAATGATTTTAAAAGTTGCTCGACCCTTGTGGGAGCAACATTTGTCAATGATGTTAAAAAGGAAAGGTTAAAACTCAAGGTTAAAAAAACTTTTTTCTGGAGTTTTACCTTGAGTTTTAACCTTCCTTTTTAACATTATTGATATATATAAATATATATATATAATTATATACACACACATATATTACACACACACACACACCAGTATACATAACACACATACATCGATTGACACCAAACATACAGCCATCTATTTAGCTTGTTAAGTCTCTGTCTCTGTATGTCCATCTATTTATGTAATCTATCTAGTATCTATCTTCTGTGTGTAGTGTGTGTGTGTGTGTGTGTGTGTGTGTGTGTGTGTGTGTGTGTGTGTGTGTGTGTGTGTGTGGTGAGTCTGCATGCTTGATTCATACTTTTTTGTTTTAACAGAAATTGACTGCTTGTTCTTTAAATTTGCTCGTGTGGAGGAGAAAAGAAGAGGAAAAGGGAAAATGGGAATAAAACCACTGTTGTAGAACTGAAACGTCTTCTCTTTGCAGGTGGACAGCAGACCTCGGATCTGGCACAACATCGATAACATTAACAGTTTTAGACAAAACAAAACACAGCAAAACTAGCGGAAGACCGCGACCATAACATCGCATTAGAGGACTACCTACAGCAGTATCATCAATCCCAATAGGCCTGGGTCGCCGGCCCTGCTGGAGAGGGAAGAGGAGGAGGAGGATGAAGAAGGAGGAGGGGATGGGCCACAGGGGTTCGGCGAGGGTCAGGCGAAAAAGGGACAGGGGTGCCTTCACACTGTCCCTTCCCCGCCCCCCCACCCCCATATTTTTTCTTTTTTCTTCTTTCTCTACCAGCCCGCCTTTACTTTTTTGTTCTTTTTTTTTCCTTTTTAATTTTTTTTATTTTAAAATTCTTTCACCCATTCCAGTACTCTCGTCCAGTCGTCCAACATCCAACCCTCTCACTTTTATCTGCTCATCCCTCTCGCCCACACAAGCTCTGCTTTCTTAGTTCTTTCGTTTTTTTTTATGTGTTTTTTTTTCTCTCCTTTTTTTTCTTTTCTTTTTCTCTTTTTCTTTTATTTTTTTTTCTTTTCTTTTACAATTCCAGTACACACGTACTAGTCCTACACCCACCCCTCACAATATCCCCCTCATCCCCTTCATCCCCCTCATCCCCCCCCCCCCCCCCCCCCCCCCCCCCCCCCCCCCCCCCAGCTCCCCTTTCTCATCTCGTTCTGTGTCAGAGGTTCTTATCTTCCGGCTATTCCCAACTGCCGGGAGCATAAAATGAGATGAGAGAGAGAGATGAGAGGAGAGAGAGAGGGACAGAGAAGAGAGAGGGGAGAGAGGAGAGAGAGAGAGGAGAGACAGGACAGACAGACTGGACAGACAGACAAAACAAAACAAACGGAGAGTGAGGAGAGAGAGATGATGAGAGAGAGAGAGAGAGATGAGAGAGAGAGAGAGACAGAAGGACAGACAGACAGGACAGACGACAAAACAAATCAAAACGGAGAGAGAGAGAGAGAGGAGAGAGAGAGAGATGAGATGAGAGAGAGAGAGACGGAGAGAGAGAGAGAGAGATAATGTTGCTTATAGCCAGCCGACCGCAAAAGGGCCACATCAGGGCGGAAGAGAGAGAGAGAGAGAGAGGAGAGACAGACTGACAGACAGACAAACAAAAACAAACAAACGGAGAAGGTGAGAGAGAGAGAGTGAAGGAGAGAGAGAGAGAGAGAGAGAGAGGGGCGAAGAGAGACAGACAGACAGACAGACAGACAGACAATACAAACAAACGGAGAGAGAGTGAGGAGAGAGAGAGAGAGTGAGAGAGATAGAGTGAGAGAGAGAGAGAGAGAGAGATGAGAGAGAGAGAAGTATGGCGAAACTTTTTTCTCTGCCAGTGCCACGCATCATCCTCTTTTTTACTGTTTGTTTGTTTCTTTTCTCCTTATTGCCATCCGCCTATGTTCTTTGTCATGTTCATTGTGGTTTTCATCTCGATGTGGTGTTTTGTTTTTTATGGTGACCATCTATCTGTTTTTGTTGTCTTTCATCTTTCCCCACCATCTCTCTCTCTCTCTCTCCTCTTCTCTCTCTTCTCCTCTCTCTCTCTCTCTTCTCTCTCTCTCTCTCTCTCTCTCTCTCTCTCTCTCTCTCTCTGTGTTGTGTGCCCATCTATCTGTCTGTATGTCTGTCTCTTTCTCTCTTTCTCTCTCTTCCCGCCCTCCCCCGCTCCCCCTCACCCCTCTCTCTCTCCCTCTCTCTCTCCCTTCATCTGTCTGTCTCTCCTGGCTGGTTGTCTGTCTGTCACTGTTTACTCTCTCCATCTCTTTATGTCTCTTGTCTCTGTCTCTGTCTCTGTCTCTTGCTCTGTACTCTCTCTCTCTCTCTTCTCTCTCATCTCTCTCTCTTCTCACACACACACACACCACACCAACACACACACACAACACACACACACACACCACACACACTCACCATTGTGTGACACAACATTCATTAGTATCTTTTAAAAAGCTAGGCGCTTTCTTAGTGAATTCATGTGATTGTAATCATTCAACTATCTAAACATGGTCCTGCATCCAGTGTTGGGACATACAGCTGTCATACACTAACACTTTTACAGCAGGTGTCCCACCTGTTGGGATTTCTAGATCCGGAAAGAGTTCGTAATTTTTATTTTGATTTATATCTACAAGTCAGATGTTTTTAAAGCAAATAATTATTGCATGTGAAAATGGTCCATGGCACCATTGTCAAACAGTCATGTGAGAAAATTGATCTACGACAAACGTGAAAGTACGGGTATGGTCCTTATCGTATGACGGGCTATAACGACATGCTTCTCTTCTCGCTCTCTCTCTCTATCTCTCTCTCTCTCTCTCTCTCTCTCTCTCTCTCTCTCTATCTCTCTCTCTTAATACATTGCATTCAAACATATACTTACAATCCACCACCCATCCTCCATCCTTCCATCCATCCATCCTCCATTTTCTTTTTTTTAATGGTTGTGTCTGAATATATACAGATCGTGCACCCCAAAACATAAATCCCCTCTAATTTAAGTTTCTATCCTCTGTCTGTCTGTTCGGTCTGTCTGTCTGTCTGTCTGTCCGTCTATCTATCTATTCTATCTATCTATCTATCTATCGATTATCTATCTATCTATCTATCTATATATCTATCTATCTATCTGTGTGTGTGTAGTGCGCGCGCATGTGTGTATGTGTGTGTGTGTGTAGTTGTTTGTGTGTGTGTATGGAGTGTGTATGTGTGTGTGTGTGTGTGTGTGTGTGAGTGTTTTGAGTGTGTGTGGGTGTGTGTGTGTGTGTGTGTGTTTGTGTGTGTGTGTGTGTGTGAGTGTGTGTGTGTAGTGTGGGTGTTGTGGTTGTGTGTGTGTGTGTGGTGTGTGTGTGTGTTTGCTGTGGCGCGTTTATGAAGTAGGAAGATGAGAAGGAGAGGAATGGGAAGATGCACGGTGGTTAGAACCGAAAACTAAAATCTTTGCAGGCAGAAATAGATTTCTGAGCTGGTTGTTACATCAATTACATTACAAGAATAGCGACTAATCCCAGCTGAAGAGTAACGAACAACTGGCATTCTCAGCCTCAGTGAATCATCGGACTTGGCTGGGACTGCAAAACTGTAAGAGAGAGTGAGAGAGAGAGAGGGATGAGAGGAGAGAGAGAGAGAGAGAGAGGAGAGAGAGACAGAGAGACAGAGAGACAGAGAGAGAGAGAGTGAGGGGGGGGGGGGGAGAGAAGAGGCGATAGGAGTCTTCAGACGGACGTAGGTCAGGGGCAGATGGGTGGTGGAGCATTCACCAATTTCCCAACACCCCCACCCACCCCCGCACCCCACACAATATCCTACTGCCTACCTCTCACCCACCTAGCTCCCCTTCTCATCTCAGTTCTGAGTCAAAGGTTTTATCTTCTAGTATTCCATTGCGTCAACAATAAACAAACAGAACGAAACTAAAACGAAAAAAAAAGAGAAAAAGTTAAAAAACAAAAACAAATTAATAAATAACGACGAGCTAAGAGAACATGGCAATCATTTTTTACTTTTTTCAGTTTCATTCTCTGATCACTGCGCGCGCGCGCACACACACACACACACACACACACAAACACCACACACACACACACACACACACACACACACACCACCACACACCACAACACACAACACGCACGCACGCACGCACGGCACGCACGCCGCACGCACGCACGCACACACACAACACACTCACACACTATCATTTTTTTTTTAAATCTGTCATGCTATCCGCCTTATGTCGTTGTCATGTTATTTATTCTCTTTCAACTTGATTTTGTGTTGTTATATTTTGTGTTTTTTACTATCTATCTCGTTTTGTCTGTTTGTCTTTTATCTCTCCCCTCCACTCTCTCTCTCTTTCTCTCTCTCTCTCTCTCTCTCTCTCTCTCTCTCTCTCTCTCTCTCTCTCTCTCTTCTCTCTCTCTCTGCAGAAATGGAAAGTTCAGGAAGGTGGAATGGACTCGGTGAAAGAATGCTAAAGTTAGGCCAAATATATAGGACACCAACACAAACATGCGAGAAGGGGAAAGGGTTGGGCATCACAGAAATGAAGTTGGTCAATTGCGAATGGAAAGTAAACAACTTGACGGCCTAGTTTTCAGTAAACGCCCGTCTTGCGCTGTAAAGTGAATGAAGATAAGTGATTGCTCGTTCATTTTCGTTGTCCTAGAGTGTTTTGTATCTTGCCTGAGGAAGACTAAGAGGTCGCAAACACGTCGTGTCTTTTATTTTGTGTTCGTTTGCATACGTTTTCTTGGCGGTTCGTATCAATTACACTTAAATTTGTTTTA
>CM031598.1:52168488-52170988 GCA_018398815.1 Conus ventricosus | reverse complement strand
GGGCTGAAAATAAATTGTAAAAAGGTGTAATTTTCAAGTGGGGACACTTGCGATGAGTCAATGTTGTAAATTTGTGTCACTGAAGTAGCGGTATTGTTTTTTTGTTCAATTTTGTATCTTATTATGTCTTTTGTTTTTTTGTTTTTTGCCCCTTTCCCCATTTCCTAGCTTTGGTCAAGAATTTTTGACTTATTTTTGGGATTTTCCCCTGTTGTTTAGTTAGTATGAGATTTTTTTTCGTTTAGGGGGGTCATGTTTTTTATCTTAGTTTTTATCGTCAGTTTTTTGGGTTCGCATAACGGAAAAACCATAGACAATTAGGAATGAGAACCCTAAAATAAAATAAAAATTTGAACCGGTATGGATTTATTGCAATGTACCCTTGAACTCCCAGGGTCTGGGGAAATAAAAAAGAAAGGATGTGTTTCAGTTTTTTAAGCAAAAAATTTACTCTATTTTTTTCTACAAGACCCCATTTACACAGAAATTAAAACCCCAAAAATAAGAAGTGAAGGGGGATCGAGTGTGTTTTTGTTTCGAAAATTTGATCAAGAGGCGTGGCTATTTTTAATAAAAATTTTGAATTCAAAATAAGAAATTAATTAAAGTGTTAGGGAATTACATTTACTGGTTTTTTAATCAATGGGAAAAAGATTTTAATTTGGGGAATATTTATGGCCAAAAAAAGATGTCTTCCTTCTTTGAAAACGTACAGTTGAAAAAAAAAAAATTAAACTACCCGAAAAAATAATAGCCGGAGAGGGAAATTTTTGGTTTTTAACCCAAGTTTGACTATAAAATTATAAACATCAAAACGAATGCGCAGGAAGCGTTACTGAAATGATGAAAAAACTAGAGAGTTGTATTTTGGGGGGGAGTTGAAATGGAAGATCGAGACGGTATCATGGAAAAGACAAAAAAACCCTTCCCAACAAAGCAGGCTAGATTTTTTTTGTGTCCGATACTTTAAACCCCTAATATTAAAGTATGATATCTTTTTGGGGATAAAAAAACAGATCCTCTTTGGTATATATAAACTTTGCTTTTTAGAAAAGAAGACAGACATAAAGGTTTTTGGAAATTTAATCTTCACTTTTGGGTCGATATATGTGCCCTTATTAATGAAAAGTTGAAGAAATTAAGGAAAAATAGCGTATTCCATACAGTAAAAATTCTCTTGATATTCCCTACAATCAATTAGTTCTCGTTTCAGACGTTTTTTAATATGTTTTGGGAAATAAGAGGAAAACAATAAATTGCATTCAAAAAAATAAAAACAAAAAAGAGAAAGAAAAACACTTTAAAAAAAGAAATTCAAGTTTGGAAAGAAAAAACCCTTTATGGAAAGTGGACGTGGCAACCTGAAAAAGAAAAAAAAAATAAATTTGAATGAGATTGGGAAAATCAAAGAGGGAAAGGAAAATAATAGTAAGGCCCGGGGAAAAAGAGGGGGTAAAGGGGGGAAAAAAAAAACAAATACTTTCTCTAAAAAAAAGAAACTTTGTAAGAAAAAGAATGCTAAAATAGTCACGAAAAAAAAGGAACTTTTTAAACAGAAACGGCCTTATGTAAAAGAAAAAAAGAACTATTTAAAAAAAATTATATGCAGAAAAGAAAGTAAAAGATATAAAATTGAAAAATATGCATAAAACCGAAACTAATCGAGCAATCGTGAGTTGGGGGGGACCAATTCCCTTTTGAGGAAGCTATAAGTTTTTTAAAAAAACTGGAGAATGATAAAAGTCCTGGGACAGTGGTATGACAGTAAATTTTTTAAAATTTTTTGGGAGAAATTGGGGGGGTTTTTTGTGCGTTCATTGAACGAGGGTCTTTTAAAAGGGAAATGTTTAAACAAAAAGAAGGTTATAATTTGTTTACCAAAAGGAGATAAGCCACGAGAAACATAAAGAACTGGGACCAATTTTACTTCTAAAATGTTACTTATAAAAATTACTTCTGCCTGTATTGCGGTGTAAAATCTGTTTTACCCAAAAACATAATGAGGACCCGTCAGGTTTCATTGGTAAAACATAGGAGAAGTTAAGAAAACCCTATATGATATAATTCACATTTTGAGGTAACCGCTTGCCTGGGTTTTTGTATCTGTCGATTTCGAAAAAAGCATTTTTTACTCGTTTCTGGTCATCAAAGATGGGGTTTTCGTGCTTTCGGTTTTTGGAAAAGGAATACGCAAAGGATATTATCTTTTTATGAAAAAGTAAGGTTTATGTTTAGGAACGGGAAGGTTTCTTCAGGTTTTTATTGGGGAAAAGGATGCCGAAAGGAGATCTATTCTCCCCATTGGGGCGTTTTATGGCCGAAATCTAGCAAACAAAAAAGGCAAGATCAAAATGTTAAAGGCATAAAAAAAAAAATACAGAATTCAAGACAAATCAGTTTGCAGATGACGCCACCCCAAATGGAAGGGATAAAAAATATTGAAAAGTTGTTCACAGATTCTAGAATTTTTAGCAAATATCTGGCGATGAAAAAGTTTTAA
>CM031598.1:52148488-52155988 GCA_018398815.1 Conus ventricosus | reverse complement strand
GGCGCATGATTTTAAACTGATGGATAAATGAAAATTACAATAAGATGAGACAATTGAAGAAGAGGGTACTCGTGGACTTACGAATTAAGCAGATGTCGAACCTATGTATTAGCAATGTGCTGGTTCGATCTTGCGTGCCTTCTTAACATTGGTGTGTGTCTTGTTTTGTATGTGTGATGTGTATCTTGAATGTAACGTGTGTGGATGTGTGTGTGTGTGTGTGTGTTGTGTGTGAGTGTGCGGTGTGTGTGTGTGTGTGTGTGTGCTGTTGCATGTGTGTGTGTCGTGTTTCGTGTGTGATGTTGTGTGTGCCATGTGTGTTGTGTGTGTTGTGGTGTGTGTGTGTGTGGGGATGTGTGGACACAGGCCATTGTGTGTGCGTTGTGCGCATGTAGTGTGTGTTGTGTTGTGTGGTGTTGTGTGTGTGTGGTGTGGTCGTGTGTGTGTGTGCGTGTTGTGTGTGTGCAGTGTGTGATCTCTCTCTCTCTCTCTCTCTCTCTTGCTTCCTCTCTCTCTCTCTCTCTCTCTCTCTCTACTCTTCTCACTCTCTACTTACTCTTCTTCCTACTCTCTCTATCTCTCTCTCCATGGTATGTTTCACTGCTTTTATCCACGAAAACCATTCTACTGACTTTTGAAGACACTCAGCCGCCCATAGTTGTATATATATTATATATACTATATTTTTATATATATATATATATATTTATATTATTATATATATATTTATGGGTTTTCAAGGTAAAACATGCGACAGGGGGCATTTACAAGGTGAGAGCAGGTGGCAAGAAAGGTGACACCCAAGGCCTCGCAGCCTGGCAGAAGTGCGGCTCTTGCAATGGCAAGATACTCCCAGTCTACTGTATGAACTGCCCGGCAGCGAAGGTTTGTTGCAGAAAGTGCACAAGATAGGCCACTTACGCCGTTCGTCCTTGTAGAAGCTCAGCGTTCAGTCCATGAGGTACGTCCACGAGATAACCATAGCGGAACAGTCTGGAAGACGGGGTCCCAGTCTTCGTGGGATGGTGTCAGTAGTAAAGGCGTGCACAAGCAGGGAACGGTAACTCCAGCAGCCGTTCCGGTGAGTGTCATCAGAGCCTGCTGACCCATGGGTGCCAATCAAGCTGAAGGTGGGATTCACGCGAGCTGACTGGTGTATAGACACAGGGGCCCAAGTGTCTGTGATGCTCGACACATCTTCAAGCCAGCGTTTGGGACACTCCAAGTGCTGACGCACTCTCCTTGGGCTATGGTGACTGCCTCTGGAGGTGAAGGGTGTGCGTCAACCTCGGAACCTCAACCTGTCGTACACGGTTGTTCGTGAGAAGAGTTCATACATCGTCAAGGCATCCAAACTCCTACTTGGTGCGCCTTGCCATCAGGAAGCTGGGCTTATTATCAGGCGGACATCCCCAGGTGCCCTTTACTCATCAGGGCAATTCAGATCCTTGCCCTCACTGGTGGTCAGCCTGCCCCTGCAGCGGCGAAGGCCGCTTCCGCTTCATCCGCGACGTCAAAGCGTCGTCAGTTCCCTCAAGTTGTTCACCGGACTGGGTTAAATCTGGGTGGTGAGCAAAAAAAGCCTCCGCCTCTAGGACGACGGCCAAGCGCCGTTCGCTCAAACCCGCGCCAGGTGTTCCCTTACCCCCTCCTGAAGAAGGTGGAAGCTCAGCTGAACGAGATGGTGGAAGGTGACGTCATCGTACCGAGTGGACACTCGCCGGGATTGGTGCGCTCCAATCGTTGTTGTGGATTAAATCCAATGGGTAACATCGGATCGCGTCGACTGACGCCTCAACAAGAGCGTGAAGGGAGAGTGGTACTACGTCCATGCCATCTGTGGAGGAGACTCTCAGCAAGGATCTCCCAAGGGCAACGTGTATTCCAAGTTGGATTGCAAATCTCTGGATGCCATCAGTTCGTGCTTTGACGAGGCAAGTTGAGCTCAACCACGTTCATCACTCCCTTTGGGAGCTTCAAATTACAAGCGTCTGACCTATGGAATGTACGTCCGCGCCGGAGTACTTCCAGAAGAAGATGGTCAACATCCTCATGGCCTTGAGGGTGTTCTTTGTCACATGGATTGGACTCCTTGTCGTTGCAAAGACAAAGCTTGCACGACGGCAGGCTTCTGCTGTCCTGGAGATGGCTCTCCCAGGCAAAAACCCCCCCCCAAAAAAAAACAAAAAAAAAAAAAAAAAAACAAAATACCTGACCCTCAACCCCGAGACATGTTCGAGTTCGCAAAACGCAGCTCGAGTACCTTGGCTCAGATGTAGTTTCTTCAGTCGGCGGCCTGAGGAACGGGGGGGTGGGGGGGGAAAACCCTGCCCAAGGTGGAAGGGCCATCTTGGAGAATGGAGGCGCGAAAGAAGGTGGCTGACATTCGAAGATGTTTTGGGCTTTGGTGAACCATGCTGATGAATTTATAGCCAAACCTTTGCGGAAAAGTCTAAGCCAAGCGAGACCTGACAGCGCAATGAGTCCAACGTGGATCTGGGGACCAGATAAACAGGTGCCTTCGACACTCTCAAGAAGGTCCTTGCCTCTCCAGAGACCTACTTTGCACTGTACAGTCGAGCGGTGAGACCGTCATCTCTGCAGACATCCAGTAGCTTCAGGTCTTGGAGCTGTATGTCTTCACGCCAAGACACGGTCAACTCCATCCCGTTGCATACGCAAGCCGTTCCCGCACAGCGACGAGCTAGCGGTTATGCATCAGATCGAGAAGAAGGCTCCTTGCAGTCACCTGGAGCCTTGAACATATGGTCAAGATTTTGTTGGTTGCATGTCCTTTCGGGGTTAGAAGTGAAAAGGACCACAAGCCTCTGGTCCTCTGTTCCTCCAAGCCCATCGACGAAACTTCCTGTCCGCATCCAGCGCTTCAGGATGAGGCTGATGCGGTATTCTTTTGACATTGTCATGTTTTTTTTTTCCCTGGCAAAGATACTCTATACCGCTGAACACTCTGTCCAGAGCAAGCACCTTGCCTACACAGATTCTGCGGACAATGACCTGGACCTGACCAAGCAGAGGATATGTCAATGCTGCCTGCTGACCTTGCAGATTCATGCATCCTACAGGCTGGGAAGAGATCCCGTCAGAACTTCCAGAAGGATGAACATCCTCACACTGGTCATGCGTACGTCAAGAATGGCTGGCCAGAGGAAAAGGATACTAACAAGCCTCCTAAAGACCTACTTCATCGAGCAGAGTTTCGTCTGTCTACGAAGTACTCCTGCTGAGAGGTACGCGACTAGTCATCCCCTCCGTCACTCCGACAAGATGTCCTTCGACCACCTACATGATGGTCATCAAGGTTGTCAACAAGACGAAGGAAAACGCGGGCTAAATCCGTGTGGTGGCCAGGGCCTGTCCCAAGAGTTGGACTTTCATGGTCATGACTTTTGCCCTGACTGTGCCAAAAACTGGAAGTAAGCCGGAGTGGAGCCCTGAAACGGTACGCCCTTCCATGAGCGCTTGGTTCAGGTGTTTGCACAGCCTGACTTCTTCAGCATGAGGGGCAAGGCAGTCCTCATAGTTGTTGACTACGACTACGGACGTTGAGGATCGTGCTCATGACCAAGATCGCCAGCGCAGAGGTCAGTCAACAGAATTAAGAAAGTCTTCAGTCGCCTGGATTCCGGACCACTCTAGTTTTCCGACCATGGACAACAGTTTGCATGCGATGGTATTCTCCAGATTTGCTCAATACTGAATTTTGAGCATGTCACCTTTCTTCACACTCACTGCGCATCCAAGGGTCGAGGTTGAACGCGCCGTTCAAACCAATAATAGAACCTCCATCAAGAAAGATGCGATGTATGAGTACTTGCTTGCTCTTGTATCGCAACACTCCCCCCTTCCCAACGGCCTTCTCCCTGCCCAATGATCATGGGGACGCAGTCTTGAAAAACCAGAGTTCCATGGTCATCCAGATCACTCTCCTTCCCAAGACCCCTGACGTGTCTGTCCTGAAAGAAGAGGAGATAGGAATACCGAGAGGAAGATGAAACCAGCTACGACCAGAAGACATCAAGTCGTTGTCCACTGACAGACATACTCATCTGGCACAAGTGTGGGGATCCCTTGACATGAGGAAGGAGGGTATGGTCATCAATCGTCATGATCTCCAGAACCAGTCTCATCATATCCAGACATTGACCGGTGGAGTTTCATCCGCCGAAATCAGCAGATGGACGGAAGCTGTCGAGCCTTGTTGCTTTCCCAGCAAGGAACACTTCCTCCTTCCCCTTTCCTGCCAACGCACCTCCACACTTCTTGGTTAAGTTCAACGCTGCACCACCTTCCCAGTGCACAACCTCCTCCCTGCTCACCTGACCTAGGGCCACTTGCTGTCACGATGGTTCGACGCCAGTCAAGATCAACCATGATGCCACTCCTTCCCAGAGCCTGCCCCCTGCCATCTTCAATGGACCCAGGGCCACAGATTGTCGCTGCCAAGAAGATCCGCAGTACAACGCACAAAGCCTGAAGAGCCTTATGAACATTGTTTAAGGAGATAGAACTTGAAAATTTGAAATGGATTTCTTTTTGGATTAATTTTAGACCAAGACTGGTGTTTTTCATGCATAAGATGACACCGCCAAGCTGAGCTGTATGACATTGGTCCAGGCTTACCCTTACGAGACACTGACATTCTCGCCATGAGGGAACTGGCTAAGAATGGAACTGGCCAAGAGCAAGACAGCGAGTTGAGAGTGAGTGCCCTCAGAGAAGTTTTCAAGGTAAGCATGCGTACAGGGTGCACTACTAAGGTGGCGTGGTTGGCATGGAAAGGTGACACCACGGCCTCGCCAGCTGGCCCAGGAAGTGCGGCCTACTGGCAATGGCAAGCATCTCGCCCGGCAAGATGAAATGCCCGGCAGCGAATGGGTTTTTGTTGCAGAAAGTGCACAAAGACAGGCCACTACGCCATCGTCTGTAGAAGCTCGCGTCAGTCATGAGGTCTCGTTCCTCCAACGAGGAACCAAGCGGAGCAGTTGAAGACGGTGTCCCAGTCTTCGTGGGTGCGAGTCTGTAGTAAAGTAATGGCGTGCATTGCAGGAAACGTCACTCCAGCAGCCCGTGCGGTGAGGTCACTCTGTGCCTGCTGACCTGGGTGAGCACATTTCAAGCTGAACGGTGGGGATCACGCGAGCTGACCTTGGTGTATAGGACACTGAGGCCCAAGTGTCTGTGATGACCGACCACATCTTCAAGCCAGCGTTTGGGACACTCCAAGAGCATGAACCGCACTCTCCTTGGCCTGGTGGACAGCCCTGGAGGTGACCAGGGTGCGTCAACCTCGACCTCAACCTTTGGTCGTTTACACGTGTTCGTGAGACGGTTACATCGTACAAGCATCCAGACTCCTACTTGGTGCGGCTGCCATCAGGAAGCAAGCTGGGGCTTATAAGGGCGACATCCCAGGTTGCCTTTCCCAGCAGGGCAATCAGATCCTTGCTACTGGTGGTCAGCCTGCCCAGCAGACGGCGAGGACAGCTTCGCTTCATCCCAGCGACGCAAGCGTCAGTTCCCCAATGTTGTTCACCGGATCTGGTGTAAAATGGGTAGGGGGCAAGCCATCCTCCTTCAAGGACGAGGCCAAGCCGATCGCTACTAACGGTGCCCGGCGTTTTCTTACCCCTCCTTGGAAGAAGGGTGGAAGCTCAGCTGACGAGATGGTGGAAGGTGACGGCATCGAACCGGTGGACACTCCGACGGATTGGTGCGCTTCCAATCGTTGTTGTTGACTTAATCCAATGGTAACATTCGTATCTGCGTCGACTTGACCCGCCTCATCAAGAGGTGATGGAGGAGGTTTCTATCGCCTGCCATACTGTGGAGGAGACTCTCAGCAAGTTCTCCAAGGGCCAACGTGGTATTCAAGTTGGATGCAAATACTTGGATTCCATCAGTTTCGTGCTTGTCGAGGAAAGTGCCGAGCTCACCACGTTCATCACTCCCTTTGGGAGCTTTCAAATTCATGCGTTGCCCTATGGAAGTACGTCCGCGCCGGAGAGTAGTAACTTCAGAAAGAAGTGGACAACATCCTCCATGGCCTTGAGGGTGTTCTTATGTTCACATGGGACCGACATACTTGTCGTTCGGCAACAGACAAAGCTGAGACGGGGACGCCAGCTTAATGCTGTCCTGAGAGGCTCTCCCAGGCCAAAACCTGACCAGTTGAATCAGAGGCTCTTTGCAGAGGAAGAAGACAGTCCGGTACCCACATTTTATAGAGACAGCACACCCGTCGGAAGTGGACCTCAGAGCTCTGGATTCGTACTGTGCCACCTAGAAAAACCTGGACTACACATTACGCAGTTTGGACACCAGAGGACAACCTGAGGCTAATCTACGAGCAGCCCTTCAACATGCATACGGCAGCTTTGTCCTACTGCAGGAAAACATCCTGAATCAAGCAGAGTGACAAAGGTGGTTGGCTGTGTTTGTCCAGACACCGAAAACTACCTCACTGAGGCCAAAAGACTACTAAACAAACCACGTTCATAACACGCAGCTCCCAAATGCATCCTTACACATCCAAATAGCAGAGATTTTTAAACGAGTTGGTTAAGTCTTCTTCTCCCACAGCGACGGACCTATATTGAGGACAACACACAGCAATGGGCGTAGTGGAGCTAAAGGCTTGCAGGACTCATCAGTTTACAATTGCAAAAAATTACACAAGACCTTGCCCCGAATCCTCAGGTCGCCAATCGTGTCGGGAGTAATGGCCCCAACTGAAATCTCTCAAAACTGGTTGACATTAACTGGCTCGGATATCGTAACCACCCTCCCAAGTCCACGTCAAAGACACAACTCATATGTTACAAACGCTAGTGAACTGGAATACGGCTCATGGCCTTTACAAGAGTGGCACCTTGCTCGTTACCATTGTGTTGTTGGCCTCCTATATCGAACATCCCCATGGAGACTGGACACACCGCCCTATCAGTACTTTTTACAGTCCCATCTGCATGACCCCCCCCCCAACGCACCCCCCCCCGATTGAGAGAGTCCTTGAAGTGGTGAGGCACCCATTTTACCAAAAAACGTGTTCCACTTTGAGGAATCATCTTATAACAAGAATTCGGGACAGCAGAAAGTGGAACCACCTCGGCCCCCCACCGTGGCACATTCTTCATGGGATGGTTAGGGACAGCCCCTGCTCAATCAGAGCCCTCATCGTCGACAGCTGCTTCTGGAATACGGTTCATAGATGACAATTTCTTATTGTTGGACCCCCAATAAACTAAGGCGGAACTTGATCAGTTCATTGAATTCTTTCAATCACTTTCCATCCCACTGTACAAGTTCACCTAGCAGTCATCACCTGGTCTCCATCCTTCCTGGCATCAACAATTCATCGTCAAGGAAGGGCTTCCTCATACAGATCTTTCTTTTACTCAACAATGCCAAACAGAAGCCCATGCATACTACATGCTTATCTTTGTCATCCCAAGGTATGCCAAAAAAAAACATCATTACCAT
>CM031598.1:52130988-52133488 GCA_018398815.1 Conus ventricosus | reverse complement strand
GAGAGAGAGAGAGAGAGAGAGGGAGGGAGAGAGAGAGGAGAGAGAGAGAGAGAGAGAGGAGAGAGAGAGAGAGAGAGAGATGTAAAAGAACAGCTAAAAAAAAAATTAAGATCGATTAATAAATTGATTTTGATTCGCGTAAACAACTAGAGAGAGAGAGAGAGAGAGAGAGAGAGAGAGAGAGAGAGAGAGAGAGAGAGAGAGAGAGAGAGAGAGAGAGACAGACAGACAGACAGACAGACAGACAGGCAAATTGACAGATACAGCGAGACAAAGAGACAGAGACATAGAGAGGCAAACAGACAGACAGACAGACTTAAGGAGCAAACGTGCGTGCTGCTCGAAAAACTGAAACAGACATTATTATTGATGATTTTGACGACATAAAAAAACAAGGGAGAGAGAGGGAAAGGGGGGGGGGGGGGGGGGTGAGTTTAGGACCAAAAGGCGCAGCTCGAAAAATAGACATAGATATAATCCTTGCTGATCTTGATTGGCCTTGAGCACAGAGAGAGAGAGAGAGAGAGAGAGAGAGAGAGAGAGAGAGAGAGAGAGAGAGAGAGAGAGAGAGAGAGAGAGAGGGAGAGAGAGAGAGAGAGAGAGAGAGAGAGAGAGAGTTGACGAAGGGAGGCGAGAACGGGATGGGGGTCGAAAAAGAAGATGGAGGAAGGGAAGATGAACGCACAGGGCACTCTCGTCTCTTCACCTAAAGTCTGCTTCGATAAGACTGTTCTAAAAGCCTCAGCCAAGAGATCATTTCCGTTGTGTCCGTTAATCGTCAGTCTGAACAAACCTTTGGAACCTTGCTGTCAGAAACAATAACTGTCACCAGAACAAAATAACAGAAGTGGGCAATACCAGTGAAAATACAAATCGCTTCTTAGTGAAGACATAAACAAAGTTTCAACAACGTTCCTCCCATTCCATTGTTTATGAAGCTCTCAAACGGTTTATCACGTGGAACAGGATTAAACAACGTTTTTAATGCATACAGTGTTGACCTTTTCTTACTAGAATGTTTCCAGGCTGTAGAAATGACAGCGACTATTTGAAGGGCAGTAACGTTCTCTGAACCCCATCTTGGCATTTTGAAATTGCCCTGTGATCGCATTACAGCCTGGGCCCATGGGTTGTAATCTAGAGCTAAGCACAGTCGAGTGACGTTTGGATTTGATACACAACACAGGTGCCACTGTCTGATCATCCACGTCCCACCTTCCCCTCCGCGCCTATCCCTCGCCGATTCCCTGGCGTCCCCACCTCCCTTCCACCCTTTTGAAGTTAAGCTCTTAACCCCATTCTCCATCTTCGTCTGCCCTCGTTTTATGTAGGGATAGATGTCTTACCAGAGTTCTATTTCCGTCGTTCTTTTCTGTTACAACACATAACAATCGAACAAGTTTCTTCGGACACAAAGCACCTTCTTCTCTACTCGTTTCTAATTTATGCACTATATACAAGATTTAAAACTCGTTTTTTTGTTATGTGAAACAATCTACAATCAACTATACAAACAGACAAACGTCTGAATATCTTAATCACTTCTATCTTACTTCTGAAACGTCTCTTAACTGCTCTTTGTCATTCCACAAGTCACTTTGCTTTTGCTTAAACTGATATTGATATTCAGTTACACTCTTTGCTTCTGCTTAAACTGACATTGTTATTTAGTTACACTCTTTGCTTCTGCTTAAACCGACATTGTTGGTGATTGACTTACGCCTTATTGTTTCATCTTTCATGCCACCTCAGTGACATTACTCCTACATCTCTCATTAAGATTTTCCGTTCACAAAAAAATGGGATGTCTCGTCATTGCCCCGGGACTGACAGTCCACAAGGAACATGTCATCATGAGGCAACCCACCAGAAGAGACACTGCACTGCTGCTGAAGCAAATCTCTCTGATCGTTTCGGTGGTGCTTTTTCCGATCCAACATATTCAGGTGGACCGACTACTACGCCTCCAACTGACGACGATAGCTGCCTGGTTTTGGAGCCAACATGAGTGAGGGTCCCCCTTTGAAAGGTAAAGACCACGTCCATCCGACAGTCCCCTTAAGCTTGTGCCAAAACTTAACAACCTCGACACAAACTCACCAAAGACATGGAGGAGGTGGAAATGAAACGAAAACTGAAGTCACTGTGAGGGCAGGACATGAATAGAAGTTGAGACAGTTTTATGCTAACTGAAGAGGAAGCAGATGAGAAAGAAAAACGCCATTGCGTTTCATTTCTATTCAGACACTAAGTGACAGGGCTGTGCTTATTTTCATTAGCAGACACAAGCGCGAACCATGGTTCAGAGATACAGATAATGCAGTGTTAGAAAAGCTGAGCAATGCCGTCAGGAGGTTATCCATTAAGCGGATGAAACTTAAAAGTGTGTGGTTCCAGTTTTCCTGTTTAGGCCAACGGCAAACCAAATCTAGCTAGGTGCTGGTCTGGGCCCTCAAACCCCACAAATAAATGGCTTCAAAAGGGCGTTGAACCCACAATC
>CM031598.1:52120988-52125988 GCA_018398815.1 Conus ventricosus | reverse complement strand
GCAGCTTTATTAGCACCATATTTCATGGTAATACTTGCTGTGTTTAACGTGTTTTGAATGTCGCCATGTTGTGGAAAATATCATTATGGTAAGCAAGTCTTTACTTATTGCTATCTCAGTTGTCTTTGAGCACTCCTATTTAAACGGCTGGTAACTTTTGCCTTCATCGAAATAGTGTTCATGCTACGTTAAAAATGATTGAACATAGCATTATGCACAATACTGCTATCAAAACAAGATGCTGGGTAGAGCTGCTACCCACACCACTTGTCACAGTAGAAATATTACGACTAAGATCGACGACAATACAGAAAACTATCAGTACAGATTTAATGGAAAATTCTTTCCTTTGAGTGGACATTTACTCTTCATGTTCACCATCAAAAACACAAAAAAATAAGGAAAATCAGAATATACAAAACGGTGATTATGGCATGTGTAAAATAGTTCTGGGATCCAGTTGCATTCTCAAAACAGTTGCCGAATCCACAAAACACCATGGTACTGGAATTCAATCATCGAACAGAAATCTAGAACTTCATAAAATACACACTAAGTGAGTGAACATACTGATATTTCAGCAGTTCAACAGAACAAGACATATTCTGATTAGTACTTTGATTCACCCTCTGATGATGTTTAAGAAGCTCAGTACCAAAGCATTTACTGTGGTCTTTCAAAAGTTCAAGTCAATGGCAGGAATGTAAGCACAAAAAGCAGCAATTATTTTCAGCAACATACTACAGCATTTATGTCGGTCTTTCAATACTTTGAGTCGCTAACAGGAACGTTAAAAACGAATGTGCACAGCCCTCTTTGTCAGTTCCAGTTTACGTGCAACTTAGTAAGCATAAGCGTGTTGAATTGCGACTGGAATATAGTTATTAAACAACAAAGAAATGCATGCATCTTACACATAAAAGTATCTAAAATTGTGTAATGTGTACATTATGGATTTGGAAAACACCGAAAAAGTAGGATTCACAACTCTGAATGTTTATGTCAGGCAACTGAGAGAGAGAGAGAGAGAGAGAGAGAGAGAGAGAGAGAGAGAGGAGAGAGAGAGAGAGAGAGAGAGAGAGAGAGAGAGAGGTGGGGGTGAGGGGGTGGAAGACAGACAGACAGACAGACAGACAGACAGACAGGTGTACAGGCAGACTAACAGACAGGTGTGCAGAAAGACAGACAGACAAACGTAAATAGCAAAAGAGCAGCTCAGAAATTGAAGCAGACAATATTACTGATGATTTTGAGACGTAAAGCAAAGGAGAGAGAGAGAGAGAGAGAGAGAGAGAGAGAGAGGAGGGGGGGGGGAGGGAGGGGAGAGAGACAGAGAGACAGATAGAGAGAGAGAGTGGAATGAATTTCGGGAGAGAAGTTGGGAGATAGGAAGATGAACGCACGGAGCATACTTGTTTCGTTTCATCTGCAAGGTGACCTTGTCCTGAAATCTTCAGCCAAGACATCATTTCCGTTGTGTCAGTATTTTTAAGACTCTCCCATCTGAACAAAACTCTAAAAACCTCTGTGTTAAAAACCCTAAAAAGAAGCAGAACAAATTGTCTGAAGTATGTAATCCGAGTGAAAATAGAAATTATTCTCTAGTGAATACTTAAAACAAAGTTTCGACAACTTTCCTTTCATTCCATTCTCTATGAAGCTCTCAAACTGTTTATCGCTTGTGACGGAATTAAACATTTTTTAATGCACAGTGTTGAACTTTTCTTACCAGAATGTTTTCAGGCTGTAGAAATGCGAGCGAATATTTCATACACAGAAACTGTCTCTGAACTCCATCTTGGCATTTTAAAATTGTCCTGTGATCGCGGTACAGCCTAAGGTGTAGTCATGAACCAACTTCTGAATTTGATACACGGCAAGAGTGCAGATGTAATATCATCTACGTCCCATCACCCCACCCCCTACCCCCTTCCGTGCCCACCTCCCTTCGATTTCCTGGCGCACACCTTCCCACATTTCAAACTAATCTCCAATCCCATTCTCTATCACCTTACCCCTCGTTTTATGTAGAGTTAAATACCACATCCGAGTACCTATTTCGTCGTTTGTTTTAGTTACAAGACATAGCAGTTGAACAAATTTCTTCAGATACCAGGTAGCGTCTTTTCTATTAGATCCTAATGTATATACTGTGCACAAATATATATATATATATATATATATATATATATATATATATATATATATATATATATATATTATATATATATATATATATATATATATATATATATATATATATAATCAATTTTTAACGGACAAATGTCTAAACATCTTGTTCACGTCTATGATATTTATGAATACGTCCCTTGTCTACGCATTTTTATCCAGCAATCACTGTTTTTTGCTTGAATTGACATTTTTAGGTTTTTTGGGTTTTTTTTTTTCGTTTCATTGTCTCATCTTCTGTGCACTGTCAGTGATATTACTCATAGTTTGCGTCTCCGTTGACAGCCAAACTGTGGTTTGTCTGTCGCTGCCTCAGCATCGAAACTCCATAGGGAGCTGTCAATATCAAGTCATAAGGCAGCCCACCAGAGAGGACGCTAAGCAATTGCGAAGTTGAGTCGCGTTGGTGCTGTCGTACGACCACGTGCAGTCAAGAATGCCTACAACCCGGCTATGACCAAGGCACAAATTCGCCAAGGACATGAGGGTGGAGAGGAAATTGAAACTTGAGTCACAATGAGAGCAGAGCATGAACAGAACTTAAGACTTTTAAAGTTAATTAAAGAGGATGGCCATGACAAAGATGGTGCTATGGAGTTGAATTCAGATCAGAAAACTACATGACAGAGCAGAACTCTGTTCTTCCTTTCATAATAGACGCCGGCGTCAACCGGGGCCGAGAAATACAGATATCTGCATTGTTAATCAGGGAGTGTGATCAATGTTCTCAAGAAGGTATCCATTGTGTAGCTAAAGCTCGACTGTGTGATTACTGTTTTCCTACTTTAGCCCATAGCCCCCAGATTCCACTACATTGGGAGTTAAGCCCACTAACCATTGCCCGCGATCTGCTATTCTGTCACTGCCCCACAGAGTCTGGTTTAAGAGTTGATACTTTTATGCAAGCAGCACTCTATCATGGACATTTACCAAAAGCAACGGCCTTTCCACTTTTGAAATGACACCTGCTAGAAATGGTTTAGTCTTTGGACGGACACGGTGATGCCCTCCATAGAGGGTACTTACTCATGCTGGCCCCACAACTATATAGCTTATTATTTCATTTTGTACGGGGATTAGTAGGTGGTGTCCTGAATATGTTGGATCAAAACAGACACAATTGAACACAATTCAATTGACTAGGTGGCAGTGCAATGTCTCCTCTGGTGAGAAGTCTCTTAACGACTTGGCATCGACTATTTCTTTGGGTTACCAGTGCTTCGCGAAGGTGTGGCTGTGGACGGGGAGGCGGAATGGGTAGCGTTGAAGTAATGCTACCGTCAAGGGCTTAAAAGATGTGACAAGTATAAAAGATAATTCAGTTTTCGTATGTTAAGCTGTCTTGGTCATCTTGCTCCCTGGATTATGCAAAAATCAAGATTTTCGTTTGATGATTTGTCTTTGTTCTTTCTTATTTACTGTACATAACATTCAGTCGTATTCTGTTGCATATGTAGTCCTGTTTTGCTTGAATAACATTTTTATACAATGCAATTACCAGCGAGATAACAACAACAACAACAACAAAAAGAAAAAGAAAAAGAAAAAGAAAAACAAAAACAAAAGGAAAAAGAAAAACGAAAACAACAACATTGATACAGCTTCATTATCACCATGTTTAATGGTCGTGCTTCCTATGTTAAGCATGTTTAGACTGTCGTTTGTTTTTTTCAAACCCATCATCTCACCCCCTTTAATTTTCGTCATGTACTCCTGATTAATTGGCAGAGTAACTGTTGCTTTAATCGTCAAAACAACGTTCATAATATGTAACAGATCACAGAAAGCTATCACAATGCACAGTATAGCAATTCGTAATAGATACAAGATAAAACTGCCATCGATGCCGTTTTTCATATCAGGAATATTAAAACCTAGCCTAGCACACAATTCTGAATCTTGTTCTTTTGTATGGAAATCCACTTCACATGCAGCAACAAGTATGAAAAATCAGAATGTACAAAATGGTAGCTGTGGCACCTACAAAGTAGCTTTGGGAGCCAGTTGCATTCACAAAGCAGTCGTTGAAATCCACGAGGGTCTAGTTCTGGCATCAGTGGACACTCACAAACTGTATATATATTTAGAATGCCACCATGATTAGTCCATGTGCGCATGCGTGAACGTAGCGATTTTTCAGCAGCCCAGTGCCACAGCATACAGACTGACGTTTCAATACTTCCAAGAACAAACACACACTGACATATTTGTTGGTTCAAGACTGGGAGTTATCAGTCTAGTAACCATGAGCGTCTTCAACAGTCACTGAGATAGAGTCACTGAATAAGATAGAAGAAAAGAAAAACAAGCACGAATTGTACACCACTGAAGTAAATACAGTTGTGTGACATTGCACGCAGTTTGGATGTAAAAACACCAAAGAAGTTGGATTTAAAACTCTGAATGTCTATGCCGATAACATGGAGAGAGAGAGAGAGAGAGAGAGAGAGAGAGAGAGAGAGAGAGAGAGAGAGGAGAGAGAGAGAGAGGACAGACAGACAGACAGACAGACAGACAGACAGACAGACAGGCAAATTGACAGAGACAGCGAGACAAAGCCACTAGGCTGCCTCATACCGTCTGAGTGTAGATCTCTCTCAACCTGCATGACACACCTTAGGAGAAGCTGTTGCACGCGTCATTTTGTACAATATTTACAATAGTGATGGGTCATCCCTCTGTCCGCTATGTTAGACGATCAAGGTGTTGTAGTATACAATGATTATTGTTGTTATTAAGGTAATAGAGGTAAGAGAGGAGATAAGAGAGAGGCGGCATAGTGGGATGGGTGAAGGATGTCCATTTTACAA
>CM031598.1:52113488-52115988 GCA_018398815.1 Conus ventricosus | reverse complement strand
AGAATTTCAGTTACCCCTTTTCTACCCCTTCTAGCGACTTCTGTCCAGCCAGACATCAAGCTTAATCTTGTTGTAAAAACAATGCCTATATATTTATATTGATTCGTTACCTTTATCTCCTCATTTCCATACCGCCATATTTCATTTGCAGAGCGATACCCTCCCTTACAGAAAACTATAATATTAGTTTTGTCTAGATTTACAACCAATTGCATTTATCAGCTCCAGATTCAAGTACATTGATTTGATTTTGCAACCCTATAACAGTGTCTGACAGCAATATCACATCATCGGCAAATAACATCAGAAACATTTCAATTTCTCTAGGGATTAGTTGAATGCCATGTCTTCCACGTTTTGATAACTCCACAGCAAGTTCATTAATGAAAAATGAAAATAGTAGGGGGCTTCGTACACAACCTTGCTTGACACCTCTTGGACAATTGAAATATTGTGATAATAAGCATCTATCACGTACACAGGCTAGAACGGTATTATAGATTCCTCTCAGCGCATTATACAATTTTCCAACCACACCAGATTTCCTCAGGCACTCCCATAATAGGTTTCTGTTAACCGAGTCAAAGGCCTTCCGGAAGTCAACAAAAGCCACGTATAATTTCGAATTTCTGGAGAGATATTTTTGAACTAAACAATACAAGGTGAAAATACGGTCAATGGTGCTACATCCACTTCAAACGCCCGCCTGCAAGAGAGAGAGAGAGAGAGAGAGAGAGAGAGAGAAGAGAGAGAGAGAGAGAGAGGAGAGTTACATAGACGGAGAGAGGCACGCATAGAGAGAGAGAGAGAGAGAGAGAGAGAGAGAGAGAGAGAGAGAGAGAGAGAGAGAGAGAGAGATCAATTTGCCAATTGCCCATTCAAATATCATGATGCCAGAGTTCGCCCTGAGCCATAACGAGAAGAATTGTGTCTGAACTCGCCAAAAGCTGGACATTATTTCCTCATGATCCCATTCCAATTCTCTCCCTTATGCATTGTCCATTTTCACACTTACACACACCCTCCTTTGCCCATATAATTCCTACTTGCTGCTGTTCTCACGTTTTCTTCCAATTCCCTATTCTGTTCTGAGTAGCCACATTCACCCAACTACCCCTCTGTCTGTCTCTGTCTGTCTGTCTGTCTGTCTGTCTGTCGCTCTCTCTCTCTCCTCCTCTCTCTTCTCTCTCTCTCTCTCTCTCTCTCTCTCTCTCTCTCTCTCTCTCTCTCTCTCTCTCCTCTCTCTCTCTCTCTCTCTCTCTCTCATCTTTTCGTTTGTTTGTAGATGCAGTCACGTACTGAATTGAAAGGCGGACTAACAAGACACAGTCTCTGCAATTCCAACCTGCACCTTTAGCAACTTTCTGGAGATACTTTCACGGCCACGCGTCACATGCAGATGAACAGGCCAGCTGGGATGCGTGTCAGATTTTTCCTCTCAACCCGATCAGGGATGCTTGTTTGCATCATTATGAGTCAATACTTTGTTTATTGTATGTGCAACGAATAGCCTCGCGGATTCTGTTTTCACAATCGAATTAAATCGATAACCATAACCGACATACAAGATCGGTTTTACACTACTGAAATTATTATGTTTTTCCCCCTGAAACTGGAATAAACTGAAGCCACGCTAACATATCGATCCTGTTGTTTTTCTTCTCAGAGCAGAAATGTTTTTGAAAAAGAAATATCCTCGAGAATTACATGTCGATATCATATACAGGAGAGGGACGCCATTGCTTTCAGAGTGTGATGTTATTCTTTACAGTCAACACCCTTACATTATTTGACGCTTTCTGTCCAGATCATTTTAAATTTCATTTCCACGTTATTGTTGTAATCCATGTAATATGTAAATGGGAGAAAGCCATATCCATACATTCAGTTCAGCGCTGTAGCTTCCAAGATAAGCATAAAACGTAACACTGTTGAAAGTTGATAGTTAATTTCGATGAATCGAAACTTGTCGTGCTTCGAAATGGTGAAAATATGTTTGAACACGAGGTATGATTCTTTGGACAAACAAAGATTACAGTGGTTCATATGCACAAATATTTGGAAGTTATTATGTTCACCAGACTTTCCTGTCCCCGTAGTTTGTATGACATGACTACCTGAGCAAAAAGAGGTGTGAATAATATATTCATACTTTTGTGGTCCATTGGAAGAAGAAATATCCTGCTGTTATTCTTTAAGATCTTCAATACTCTATTCCTGTTAATGTTTACTTATGGCAGAGAGGTCATAACTGGGAAAAGTTGACATAAATAGAAAAAATGCACCTTTCGTCTTGAAACGATTTCTAATGGAAGTATGAACACTCTTATGCAACGTTTCTTGGACTGTAGGGTAGATTTCCATTGTACATTAGCTTGACAATAAAAAGTATTTAATACTGGTTGAATATTTTCAAAGCACAACTTCATAGAGTTCCATTATAAGGCTTAAAAATGCATTTTCACAATGGAAAAAGAACACTTGGGCAACTACTGTCTGT
>CM031598.1:52083488-52098488 GCA_018398815.1 Conus ventricosus | reverse complement strand
TGAAAGATCGAAGATTTTACCTCAGCACATTTGTGAACATACAGTTTAGATCAGCTTTAGGCAACTTACTGGAGATTCTTAAGAGACCACGTCACATTTCTGCACTTGATTTATTCCCACCTGCTCTCGTTCTTCTTTTAACCTGTTTACAGTTCTGTTCTGCCTCTAAGGACGATGACATTCATATCGTTGATAATAGAGAAAACTGCCAGTGAAGTGAATGTTCTTGAAGCCTCCCAGGCTTCCTCCATTCTTGCGTGTGTTTTTTTTTGTGGTGTATTCATTTTTGTGAAAGAGTCTGGATGGCGATCTCTGTATTGGTTTAAGCAATTGTGATGGTAGCCTGCGGCTTGTCTCTGGAGAACTGAATTGATAGAAGGTGTCATCTTCCTATCTCCACCTTCTGTGCTACTTTTTAACATCTTGCCTGTTTCTAATGTTAAGTTATTTTGGGATCAGTTTAATCTTTTCAACCTTTCAATGTTGAGATCAGCTAGTTAGTTGATATTTAGTCCTATTGCTCGGTTCTTGTAACTCTCTCTCTCTCTCTCTCTCTCTCTCTCTCTCTCTCTCTCTCTCTCTCTCTCTCCTCTCTCTCTCTCTCTCTCTCTCTCTCTCTCTCCTCCTCCTCCTCCTCCTCCTCCTCCTCCTTCTTTTTCTTCTTCTTTCTTCTTCTTCTTCTTCTTCTTCTTCTTCTTTTCTTCTTCTTCTTCTTCTTCTTCTTCTTCTTCTTCTTCTTCTTCTTCTTCTTCTTCTTTTCTTCTTCTTCTTCTTCTGTTTCTTCTTCTTCTTCGTCTTCTTTTTTTCTCCCCGTTTTTTTAAATAAATATTTGATGATTTTAAAAAAAATAACAAAGTTTTGCTGTTTTTGATGCTGCAGTCTAACATCATCAACATGATGAAAGGACTTTAAAATACTAACATAACTAAATAACTAACTAGTAACTAACTAACATAACTAACTAACTAACTAACTAACTAACTAACAATAACTAACTAACTAACTAACTAACTGTTTTTAAACATCGTTTCCACATTCATATGATCTTGCATTTGCTTTTTTTCTCTTATTTTTACAGTGCCGATGATTGCTACGATGTCTTAGCTCCTGGCACTTTGAGGGGCACGCTCACAGCACTAGCAGCGAAAAAGACTTCTAACGTGCAGTGACTTGACAAAACATTCAGAAATATGAACAATGTGCTGAGCTAGTACGGGGATATGAAGATTAGGCCATTTGACTGGTGTAAAACGTTCCGAGGTTAAAATCTGATTGAGGACACCCTGTCCATCACTTATCCCGACTGTAATCGTTGTTGGTAATAAAGTTCATATCATGTGGCTGAATCTCTACAAAATCAATAACAAACAGCACAGCACGTTCATACAGGCTGCTAACACGTCTTCTAGGTCTAAACATTCAGTCTGATGAGCAAAAATTTGTTTATTTGACAGGTGAAAAAGGTATACAATGGGTAGGAACAAGTTGAAGAAGACAGTGGATGTACAGAAAATGTAGGGAAAATGGGGAAAAGTGAAGAAGAAAAATCCAAGAGAATGTAGAGAAGCTTTGAAAAAAACAAAAAAAAAAAACAACAACAACAACAGAAAAATGCAGGAACCTTGAACAAAAAAGGTTAAGGAACGCAGAAACGATTGGAAAGAGCAAAAAGGTAGGGTGATGCGGATGTAGCAAAACTGGGAAAAGTGGAAAAAGATATGGAAGTGCAGAAAAGTCAAGACTATAAGAAAAGGTAGCTGACTGTAGAGAGAGACTTGACAGTAGGAAATGTAAAAGAAAAATGCAGCAAAGTTTGGGAAAATGTAAGAAAATGCATGAAAAAAATGAAAAAGTCGGAAAAGTTTGAGAAATACAGATAATTGGAGAAAACTGGACAAAGCAGGGAAATGCAGCGAAGTTGGAAAAACTATGAAAAGGTAATGAAGTGCAGGAAGTTGGAAAAATAGAATGAAAAAGATAGAGAAAGTCAGAGAAAGTGAAAAAAAAAAATAGAGCAAAGGCATGGAAATGCATGTAAGTGCGGGAAAGTAGGAATTGAATGGTGAATACCAGGAATTTGGTAAAAGTGGGAAAACTAGGAAATTGGAGGGAAGTACGGGGGGGGGGGGGGACGTAGAGGTAGGGAATTGTAAAAACAAACAAACAAACAAAGAATCAAACAAACAAATAGACAAACAAAACCAAAAACGAGCGGAAGTTGGGACAAAATAGAAAAAGAAGGAAATACATTAGCGAGAGGTCAGGGAAACACAATCAAGAAAAGTAAGAGACAAGTATAAAATGTAGGGAAAGGAAACGAAAGGTAAGAAAATGAAAGTAAAAAGTTCAAAGAGGCAGAATTATTTTTTAATGCAGCATTGGTGAAAACCTTTTCAACGAAAGGATAGGGATTCGCGAACATGAATGTCGTCCTTCCTTTTAATCCTATAACACACTAAAAACTGATCGGGATAAAATTCTCACGCGATGATCTTTGAATTACAGGTGATGATCAAACTCACAACACTTTCAGTATTCAGGCGATACTTACACTAAGCATGGATTGCACAGAAGTCGTTTTCCTATCCTAAGACATAGTGGAAATTCTCACGCTTCTGAATTAAGGGGATCAAACTCACAACACTTTCAGTACAGGGAGCTACACTGCCATAAACGTGCCCAAACGGTTTCTGATGTATATCGCTATCCGGAATTGGTACAAAGTGAACATTTCAATCACTGCTTCCAGACATCTCTGAAAAGGGGTCTTTAAAGGAACAAATCTGTACAGGGAGCTACATCTCATTAAACGTGTGCCAAACTGTTCGAGAAATAACTCGTTTCCGAAGAAGAAGTCATCGTTCTTCCGGGGTCTTCACGGATGTTTTGCTATACGGAATACTTGGCAGCAACATCGCTTTCTTGCAATCCCTGTTTGTAACAGAATTGGACTTCCAGTGCTTCTGTTGTGTGTGTGCTTCGTGTGTGTGTGTGTGTGGTGTGTGTGTGTGTGTGTGTGTGTGTGTGTGTGTGTGTGTGTGTGTGTGCGTGCGTGCGCGTGTGCGTGCGTGTGTGAATGTGCGTGGTGTGTGTGTGTTGTGTGTGTGTGTGTGTGTGTGTGTGTGTGTTTTGTGTGTGTGTGTGTTGTGGTGGTCTTTGCAGCCACCTCTCTCTCTCTCTCTCTCTCTCTCTCTCTCCTCTCTCTCTCTCTCTCTCTCTCTCTCTGTCGGTTGAAGCATCGCATGATGGTGACCTGTGGCTTCTCATTGCAACCAGAATTGATGGAAGATGTCACCTTTCTACCCCGCCTTTCGGGCCCGGTTTTTTTTCCTCCCTTCCTCCACCCCGCCTCTTCTCTTCTCTGCAGCACCGCTGAACGCATGGTCAAGGGCTTGGTAAACAGGTCGAAACTTGCCGAAACGCTTTCTTTTCCAAGTTTATTTCCCTCTTCATCAACATTTGTGAGAGAAAAAAAGAAACAAGTGGAAAGATACCACTGCTGCTGTTTCTCTCTCTCTCTCTCTCTCTCTCTCTCTCTCTCTCTCTCTCTCTCTCTCTCTCTCTCTCTCTCGATCGAGTGATGTTAACACCGCTTTAAAGGTATTTAACGCTGGTACACACACACACACACACACACACACAAGACATATATATATATATAATAAACTAATAAATTCCAAGGATAAGTACCCAGCACCATTCCAGCAACTTACAGAGCAGCTTGGTGTTGCAATGACTGCAAGAAATATTCAATTATAAACAAAGCTTGCTCTTATGTCTTAGATTGAAGAAATAGGGAGAGATAAGCATTCATAATTCAGTGGTAGATAATTGTGCCTAACTAACAGTATGTGCTTGACTGGGTGAATGAGGAAAAATAGCATAAATGCTTCTCAAAATGAGCCTTCAGCAAGCTTATAGTCTCCAAGAGGGAGACAATCTCCAATGGGGAAGAAACTCACTAACATATAACTCCTGCTCAGATACCGATATTTCGAAACCTGATTGTTTCTCCTTAGTGACCGTGGAAAGTGGTAATGTGACTCCTCTGCCTTCGGTTTTAAGAAGAATCATATCCCAGAAAAAAGGCTGGTGTGCAATACCGTGGTATGTTTGTTGAGTTTTCAAAAAAACAACCAAAGGTGCCACCTAAGAAGCAAAGAAAATCATGAAAGAGCAAAACAAGCTACATTTTCTTGTGATAAGTAGAAAATATAAAAAGATGACCTCTTAAGACACAAGTGCTGAGGGACAGTTCTTGGAATGAATCCGCATGGAACTAAATTACAATAAACTAATAAATTCCAAGGATAAGTACCGAGCACCATTCCAGCAACTTACAGAGCAGCTTGGTGTTGCAATGACTGCAAGAAATATTTAATTATAAACAAAGCTTGCTCTTTTGTCTTAGATTGAAGAAATAGGGGGAGATAAGCATTCATATCCGCAGTGGTAGATAATTCTGCCTAACTAACAGTATGTGATTGAGTGGGTGAATGGGTAATAATAAATGCTTCTCAAATTGAGCCTTCAGCAAGCTTATAGTCTCCAAGGGGGAGACAATCTCCAATGCTGAGGAAACTCACTAATATATAACTCATGCTCAGATACCGATATTTCGAAACCTGATTGTTTCTCCTCAGTCACCGCGGAAAGTGGTAATTTGACTCCTCTGCCTTTTCGGTTTTAAGAAGAAAGCTATCCCAGAAAAAGGCTTGTGTGCAATACCGTAGTATGTTAGTTACGTTTTCAAAACACGAACCAAAGGTGCCACCTAAGAAGCAAAAGAAAATCATGAAAGAGCAAAACAAGCTACATTTTCTTGTGAAAAGTAGAAATATAAAAAGATAACCTCTTAAGACACAAGTGCTGAGGGCCAGTGAGTTTCCTTCCCATTGGAGATTGTCTCCCTCTTGCTGAACTTTGGGAATTGGGTGTTGCCCCTTTTCATATTGAACAGGTTTATTTGTGTGCTCTTAAATGTTTCTAGAAGTCCCTATACAACCATCTGATAATTAAGTTTATGGACATACCAGGTGGTATCCTAGCTATACGAATTTATGCGTGCAGTGTATTAAATACTGACAAATGATACCATGGATGAATAATAATAGGTTACTTTTGAAAACTTATACAATATAATTGCAATTAAATTCTCGTCTTCATGAGATAGTATTTCTAGATAGCTTTGGATCTGTTGGCTGAACCAGGGTGTGGAAAATATGAAATATTAAGTCGCAAGTATATCATCAAAGATTCATTGATAATAGATGGCAAAACTGATATGAATATATTCAATAAAGTGACGGATTTTCATGATGCACATGAAAATCTTCACAAAAGCAGTCAAATAGTTGTCGACCTTCTCAGCCAGTATGTACCGTCAGGAGCATGACGCAAAGTAGAAACAGAGTAGGCGTGTCGAATTGCAAGCCGTCGACCAAAAGCTAATTCTCCGCAGCTGATTGTCTGGTTGCATATGTGTGCGGAAGACAGGTACTAAATGGAAATCCTCACCAACAAAAGATTTAGAGAAAGTCTCCAGTGAAAAAAAAAAAAAAAGCCATAACAGATCTCATTCCCAACCGAAGGGAAAAAGAGGAATAATATTGACAACGGAAAACGGTTGCCTCAGAAGGTAAAAACTGGAAGTAGGTGTTTCGTATCGGGGGGGGGGGGGGGGGGGGGGGGGGGGGGGCATCTCAAAATGAGAGACATCGGTATTGTCCCAAGAATCGGTCCTCCAATTGTTAGGCTCATCGGGAGGAGCTAGTGTTCAGGGTGAAGATTTCTCAAAGTGGAACGTTTTCAGAGACAGTTTATTACAGTACCGTCCCACGGAGGAGATGTGCGGTACACATTTCCAGAAGGGAAGGAGTAGTGCGAAGACTGAAACGGAAACGAGATCTGTACTTCTTCACTTAATTTCAAATGACTATGGCAACGTCCTTGATTGGACTGTGAGCATAGAAAAAAGAAAAAATTCTTAACGCCTCCATTGTCAGCATCTTTAATACGGAGCAGAAATATGGAGCGTAACTTAACAGAAAGCAGTTATAAAGTGCACTTAAGAAAATGTTAGAATTTAGCCCCCACACTTCAAATGACATGGTTTAAACCGAGTCTGGCGGTTATCATTTATATGTGTTGACGTATGTTGCTTGTATCAGATACTGGTTCCGTTCTTCAACTCTTGAAGAATCCAGACTTTCGTGAAAAGCGTATAATATGCTTGTTCTTCCTCATAATGCCGGAAAATTTTGTTGGGTATCTGATGTTCGTAAAACTATGAGACTGGTTCTGGCTTGGTTTGGGAGATCCAAGGCGTGAATAAATATAAAGCTTTCTAAATATCTTTTTAACAAAGACTGAGTGATTGCTATCACCATTAGTAGAAAGGACACACTAGTAACAGCCATTGATCCAGTGTAGTTTGTACATTCAAATTATCTATATTAAAAGAGTAACACTTTTCATGCGTATTCGTGGCATCTTAATAAGATCGAGATTAAGTATACTGGATTTACAGACTCATAAAGAAAACGATATGCAGCCACCCCAAACGCGACCTGATGTGTTCTTTGTGTAAGAATATTATTGAAACAGAACTGCACTTTATTTTGCGCTGTGATAGGCAACATGATAATACAGAAATGTTTCCCCAAAAGCTATGCGCTCCATTCCTCAGTGACTACATTTGAAATTTTGATGCACTATGAACGGTTTCTCCACGCTCTTGGCAGTACATTACTATATAAATAAACGCCATGTAACATTCTATTGAATCTTTTCTTGGACAAACACTCGCTCGTAAGATTGATCGAAGCACTTGCATATTATTCTGTAAATATTATGAAACATTCAGAATGTCAATATACGTGATTGTGACGATATACACGGCCTGCACTGCATTCTCGAGTTCCTGAGTTATTTGGTATGTCTTCTGTCTGTGTCTGTCTGTCTGTTTGCCTCTCCTGCTTTTTTGCGTTTCGGCTCTCAGCAAAACTGCATGGAGCATTTTATATAGACCTGTAATAACTGATTTTACGTCTTTCATGTCCATGCGTGATAGTGGTGCACGCTTATGTTCAGATGTGCATGCCTCTATGTGTGCTTGTGTGTGTGTGTGTGTGTTGTGTGTGTGTGTGTGGTGTGTGTGTGTGTGTGTGTGTGTGTGTGTGTGTGTGTGTGTGTGTGTGTGTGTGTGTGTGTGCGCGTGCGTGTGTGTGTGTGTGTGTGTGTGTGTGTGTGTGTGTGTGTGTGTGTGTGTGTGTGTGTGTGTGTGTGTGTGTGTGTGTGTATGAAATTGAAGAAATACAATAAGTAAGATACCCATCAATTTAAATACAATAAGTATGATACCCATCAATTTAAATACAATAAGTATGATACCCATCAATTTTCCAATTTTTCTTTTCATCAAGCAACATTAAAACCCTCATCAGTCTTGTGAAACGCGATGTAAATTCATGGGAGACACGGTCATCGGATTCTCCTCTGTCAGTGTTGGACGTTATTTTCGCTTTCCGAGTTCACGTCCAGCGCATCAATATTAATAACAGTTTTTTTTTTGTTTTTTTTTTCTCTGCATCTTGCATGCACTGATCGACTTCTCCCGATCTCGTATTGGTCACCTTTAAGAAAACGAACAAATGGTTGATCACGCAGAAAATGCGTGTGTAAAATGTGATTATGCTCTTCGCGTGTGTAAATGTGATTATGCTCTTCGCGTGTGTAAAATGTGATTATGCTCTTCGCGTGTGTAAAATGTGATTATGCTCTTCCATAAGATGATGTCACGCATAAGTACTAAGTTCAGTTGTTTCTGTAAATATGGATCGTTTCATACTGTGTATGGGACCTGAATGTTGTGTGTGTGTGTGTGTGTGTGTGTGTGTGTGTGTGTGTGTGTGTGTGTGTGTGTGTGTGTGTGTGTGTGTGTGTGTGTGGTGTGTGTGTGTGTGTGTGTGCATGTGTGTGTGTGTGTGTGTGTGTGTGTGTGTTGTGTGTGTGTGTGTGTGTGTGCATGTGTGTGTGTGTGTGTGTGTGTGTGTGTGTGTTGTGTGTGTGTGTGTGCGTGCGTGCGTGCGTGCGTGCGTGCGTGTGTGTGTGTGTGTGTGTGTGTGTGTGTGTGTGTGTGTGTGTGTGTGTGTGTGGTGTGTGTGTGTGTGTTCATATTTCTGTTCTGCCCGTGAGGATGGCGACATTCATATAATTGGTAACAGGGGGGGGGGATGGGGGGAAGTTCTAATGACATGAATGATCATGGACAGACAGACTGAGCATTCCAGGCTTCTCCGTTCATGTAGGTTTGTGTTGTGCATGTGTATATTTTTAACAAAGGGTTGGGACAGTATTCACTCTGTTGGCTGAAGCAGCACAAAGAGGAGGCCGGTGGCCAGTCTGCAGAAACCAGAATCAATGGAAGATGCCACTTTCCTGTCTCAGCTTGTGTTTGTGCCTGGTTCTTACATCGTTTGCACACTCCAACGATCCTGTACTTTCATTCCTCGTCTTCTTGTAGAATTCCCACAGTCACTGTGCAACATTTTACCCCCTGGCACTTTTGAGGTACGTGGTGATCTCAGAACAGGTAACCAAAAGGAGACTTCTAAAGTGTAGTTACTTGACAAAACAAGCAAAGGAAAAAAAAAAACCACAAAAAACGGTAAACGAAATCAATTGTCAATGTGGCCAATCTGACAAGTTTTCCTGGTGCTAAAGCGTGACTGACGCAAACCCCATCTATCATTTCCGCTATTTTCCCCATAGCTGGAAATGAAGGCTGTCGAATATTTTGGCTGACAATGAACAATAAGCAATGTCAATAACAAACAACAGAACATGTTCACACGGGATGCCAGCTCATTCTGCTAGGCGTGAAAGTTCAATCCATTAACTGAAGCTTGATTATTTGACAGGTGGCAAAAGATATGGAACGTGTAGGAACAGGTTCAGCAAGGTATGAAAAATAAAGAAAACGTAGGACAACTGAAGATTAGGTACACAATATAAGAGGAACGCAGATGAGCTAAGACAAGTAAAACAATATAGACAAATGTCAGAAAAATCGTGAAAATTAGAGAGAAAAAAGTTGAAAGCCGTAGAAAAATGATAGGAAATTCAGTCCTGATTGATTGCACTCCGCGTTCAACAAACATGTTTTTAGAGCTATCATGTCAACGAAAATAAGTTCGGGGGAAGGCTGCTTTCAGAACTCTCCTGGGCCTGCGGAAAAGGATGGATTTTTCCAGAAAGCCCTTTCAGAACTCTCCTGGCCTGCGGAAAAGGATGGATTTTTCCAGAAAGCCCTTTCAGAACTCTCCTGGGCCTGCGGAAAAGGATGGATTTTTCCAGAAAGCCCTTTCAAAACTCTTTTTTCTAAATGGGAAGGCAGGTGCGTGCATAACATAAGTGTTAGAATCTTCCCAATCAATGTACAGGGTAGGGAAAGAGGAGGAAGACGTATAGGCTGAATAGTTTGTAGATTCTTCCTGAGGGCAAGTTTCTTGGTGGTGTTTTGAAACATCTTCCCCATTCTCCAGCCCTGAGAGAAGCAACAAGCAATGAGAATTATTATCAAATTATCAACAACAACAAAATCAAATTATCAAGTCGTGTTAACATTCTCAACTTAAAAAAACAGAAAGCTTTTGGGAGCTTACTGTCTGGGATCAAAGTGAGGTTTAAAATAACTGAAACATTTAAACACTTCAGTAATAACACTCGGGAAAGCTAGGATAAAGACTGCATGCACACTTGTAATCTTAATCTTCAGTAGGTGTCAGCAGAAACTTTAAAGATGAAGCTATCGGACATCGCCTTATCAAAACGAGCTTTTTAACGGTGTTCAAAGTGAGGTGACCCTGCTCTCAAAAGAAGAGTCATGTGTCAATGTCGTTTAAACAATGAACAGATAGGGTTTTTGATTTAGCTGGTTACACATCTGTACCCATTAAAGGAATTAAGGTAGAATATGCTTACCATATCCACAACATGTGCGGAGGGAATATATTATATCAAACACTGCCCTGCTGCTATCACACAATCAACATTTTAATGGGCACCATTACTGGTCAGAAGCTTTTATATTATGCTCAAGGTGACAGCGAGAACCGAGCCCAATATTTCTGACTGCGCCTTCGGTCTTCTTGCCACAGGGAGAGCGTTGTTAACTCTACTTATCAGCCTGCCTAAGCTCCCTCCTGCAGTCTTTCACCCGTTGACCAAGTTATATCTCTGGTCCGCCCGTAAGGACGGCAAGCGCCATCCGTGTGGTTGATAACAAGGACACTTTCTTTTGACAGGAACTTTCTTGGGGTCAGTTTGTGGCAAGCGACTGGGTTTTCCAGGCTTTTTTTTTTTTTTTTTTTTTAGCTCTTGCATTTTCGTGTGCTTTTTTAAAGCAAGGATCTGGGAAGCAGCCGTGTCTATCTGTCTGGCCCTATGAATGTCTCTGTCTCTTTCTGTTTGTATGTCCGTCACAACTTCCCTCCCTCCGCCCCCCCCCCCCCCTACTCCTCTCTCTCTCTCCTCTCTCTCTCTCTCTCTCTCTCTCTCTCTCTCTCTCTCTTCTCCCTTTCAATCAATATCTCTTCCCCCCCTTTTTTCCTATCTATCTTTATCTACGTGCGTTTCTCTGTCTATCGTTCTATGTCTCTGTCCTTGTGTCTGTGTCTGTGTCTCTGTTCTGTCTCTGTCTGCGTGTCTGTCTGTTTGCCTCTCTGGCTCTCAGAGAGAGAGAGAGAGAGAGAGAGAGGAGAGAGAGAGAGAGAGAGAGAGAGAGAGAGAGAGAGAGGGGAGAGAGAGACGGAGACACAGAGAGAGAGATAGAGAGACAGAGAGAGAAAGAGTTTGCTTGTTTGTTTCTCTCTGCATGGATCTCTCTCTCTCTCTCTCTCTCTCTCTCTCTCTCTCTCTCTCTCCTCTCTCTCTCTCTCTCTCTCTCTCTCTTGTACGGTGATGACCCGCGTGCATCTTGCAGAGACCAAGATTGATGGAAAATGTCACATTGCTACCCCGCCTTCTCTTCCAGATTTTATGTTATTTCTGCATTCAAATGACTCTGACACTTCTTTATTTCTTCCGTGTTCACAACTGTTGCGATGATAATTCTGCCACTTCAAGGAATGCTCAAGGCACGAACGGTCCAAAGAATATGAAGGGTGTGCACTAATTAGAAAAGGCCCCAGAACTGAGGTAGTTTTCATGGTATCAACATGAACGCAGTCCAGCTTGCATATCTGCCCTCGGGGCAAAATGCCAGGCGACACAAAGCAGCTTTAGATTCATCGCGTCTTGGAGTGATGTGCATTAAAGTTTTAGTACATCACAATTTTCTCAGCTGGGAGTCCAAAAAGCTAAGCACTTTGTCAGAGCAGCTGGCTGATTTTAAGTACATTTGGTAAAAAGACGGGATGTTGGCCAAAGATGAATCTGTTATGTTTTGAAGCAGATCCTTGAAAAAGAACCGTTGCAAGGCTTTCACCGAGCATTGGGAAGTTACTGTGACAAAGTGATAGCTTTCTTTGACGAAATATATATCTGTGGAAGAGCAAAACTTTCTAGTGATGTAAAGATTGACATTTTTCTTCTCGATATCCTCTTTAATAAAACATGACAAGTTATTCTTTCGGTTCCTATTAAGTATTATTTCACCGGGCAGAAAAAGACATGTTCTATTTCACTCACGAATTGAATCAGTTGGCAAATCTAGAATATGTTTCACCATGGAGAAGGTCTATGCTCTACCGAATACACTTGTAGGTAATTTCAGCATTGTTAATTCGTGTTCCCATCTGTTTCCAAATTGACGTTTGAGAACATTCTGCAAATGTTTCTCAGTTTAATTTTCATATACATCATATTTCATGAATAGTGTGAAAAATCAGAAACTGTCTTTAGTTTTAGTGTTCTCCTGAAATTTACAACACTGGAGTACATTCTTCATACAGAAAGACTGTATGCTGGTTTTATCAGTGATGGTGTTGTTTGTTTGTTCGTTCGTTTATTTCTTTGTTTGTGAAGTACTTTACAACTTTTCAAAATGTTTGCTTTTGAAAATATTGCCAGTATTATTTCTTTAAGTGTAACTGAATTTGCCGATACAAAACAAAATATGCAGTTTCTGTGTTTGAGAACATCATGAAATTTACAAAAATATGTTCGTACTGACTATGATATTTATTGTTGTTATCTGTAACAACCTGCATATTAATATTCTGTTGTAAATGGACAGAAATAGTCTTCTCTCCTCCAAGGATCTTCTGATTTGGGCTTCCGTTCCCATTTGAATATAATTTAGTTTACTTTTATCAAAAGCTTATCTGTAACCATCTGCACTTAAATATTCTGCTGTGAATGGATAGTAATAGCCTTTTCCCTTCCGATGATCTGATTTTAGCTTCCATTCCAAAAAATGATTTGGTTCACGTTTACAAAAAAAGTTTTGCTTTCATAATATGATCTGGGCTCTTTCGCTTCTTGGCTATAATATTTCTAGCTGTCTGTATGCTAGGTTTCTTTCTTTTTATATTTTTGTAATGCTACTCCCTGTAAATGAAGTCATCCTTTATTTCACAGTGCATCCAAAGCATCAGCAAGGCTCCAGAGATACAAATTCTGGCAGCACTAGTCACGATTAGAAGAAGAAATCTCAAAGACATGACAGTGAAAATGAATAATACTTCACAAGTGTAATACTTGTTTTCCTTTAAATCTACATCACTAAACTCTGGAAGTAGCTGGACAAACAAACAAACAAAACTCCTGTAATTGTATGTATGTGACATGTGATGACAAAACTCCTTTTAGAACCTTACAGAGCTCTGTCGATGGCGTAAGGAACTGCCATTAACGCTGTTTACATAAGAACGGTTCATTCACATTTACATTTTCCGTAGAACTGGAATATCATTTGAACGAACTGGATCACTGCCTCCATAAATTCTCTCAAAGGGTCGCAAGGGAAACACATTGGTACAGAGAGCTAAATTTTTGATAGGGCCCAAAAATGCTCGAAAAAAAACATCGTGTTGAACGAAGGGAGTCAACATTTCTTGAGAGGGTCTTCACCGGGAAAGTTATACTGTAACAGAAAAACTTCCAGTGAAATGAGCTTTTTTTTTTTAGCCGTCCCCTTGTAATAAACAACATGGACCTCCCAATCTTCTGTATGTTTGTTCCTTTTTCGGCCCTTTTTGCGCACGCATCTCGATGGTTTACTCTCTCTCTCTCCCCTCTCTTTCTCTCTCTCTCTCTCTCTCCCTCTCTCTCTCTCTCTTCTCTCTCTCCTCCTCTCTCTCTCTCTCTTTTTTTTGTTTTGGCTGAAACATCGCCAGTTGGTGGCCTGTGGCCTGTCCGTGGGGGACCGGAGTTGATGGAAGATGTCACCTTCCTCTCGCCAAAGGGTCTGATTTTGTTTTTCTTCCTTTTCTATCCTGCTTCTTTTCTTGTCTGCGGCACTGCAGGACGGCTTGTCAAGCACTCGGTGAACAAGGCGAACTGGCTGAAACATTTCAAGAAGTCTTTAAGATTTTTTTTCATGTTTTTTGTTTAAGGAAAAGAAATGGATGCGATTCGCTCTCTCTCTCTCCTCTCTCTCTCTCTCTCTCTCCTCTCTCTTCCTCTCCTCTCTCCTCTCTCTCTCTCTCTCTCTCTCTCTCTTTTCTCTCTCTGCTTTCTTCTATTAATGAAACTGAAAGAAGAATGCACACATGTACAGCGATATTATTTTTTTTCATTTATATAAGTCTGTGCATTCCGCTCAGGAACATTTCAAACAAAGAAACAAACTAAAACAAAACGGTAAATTAAATCACTTGTCAGCATTATCCTAGTTAACTCAATCTGACACGTGTAAAAGTTTTCTCAGGGCTAACGTGTAGAAATACAAAGTCCCTGTGATATTTCCCCCATTCTCCTCCATGGCTGGAAATAAAGTTTCTCAAGCCTTTTGGCTGACAATCAGACAGAGTTGATAAAAGACAGAACTTGTTCGTACGGGATGCTAGCTCCATTAATTCAGAGATGGAACAGGTACGAACAGGTTCAGCAAGGAATGAAAAGTACAGAAAATGTAGGAAAACTGGAATTTAGTCACACACAAAAATATGGGAAATGCAGAAATTTTTTGTGTCAAGGCCGTTATAAAATAATAAACAGAGAGGGTTCTTGATTTATTTAATTACAGGCTGTACCCATTTAAAGGTCATAAGGGGCAAAATACTGTCCATATCCAGAAGTCGTGCGGATTTAAATTTATAAGACAGTGCCCTGCTACTGCAGTTATTAGCATTTTAATGGGCCGCGTTAATGGTCCAAAGCTTTTTTTATCATGTTCAGGGGGGAAAGCGAGAATCGAACCCAACATTTCTGACTACGCACTCGGTCTTCTAACCACTGGGAAAGCGTTGTCAACTCCACTTATCTGCCTGCTTAATCTCCCTCCTGCAGTCTTTCATCCGTTGGCCAACTCGTCTTGTCTCTGTGGTCTGGCCGTAAGGACGGCAAGTGCCATTCATGTGGATGATAACAAGGACACTTTCTTTTGACAGTAATGTCTTGCAGTCACTACGTGGCCAGCGACTGGGTCCTCCAGGCTTCTTTAGGTCTTGCATTTTCGTCTGATTGTTTTTGTTGAAGCATCTAGGAAGCAGCCATGTCTGTCTGTTTGGCTTTGTGTGTGTCTCTGTCTCTTTCTGTTTGTCTTTCTGTCTCAACTTCTCTCTCTCTCTTCTCTCTCTCTCTCTCTCTCTCTCTCTCTCTCTCTCTCTTCTCTCTCTCTCTCTCTCTCTCTCTCTCTCTCTATCTCTATTTGTATGTCTCTGTCTCCTGTCGCTCTGTCTCTGTTTGTCTTGCTGTCTGTCGGTCCTTCTCTCTCTCTCTCTCACTGCATAAGAGAGAGAGAGAGAGAGAGAGAGAGAGAGAGAGACAGACAGACAGACAGACAGACAGAGAGAGAGAGAGAGAGAGAGAGCAGACAGAGACAGACAGACAGA
>CM031598.1:52070988-52075988 GCA_018398815.1 Conus ventricosus | reverse complement strand
CTTAGACGCGATAAAAGATAACTGAATGCTTACCTTAAATTTAATGATGAAGATGAACGGAACCACTTGTACCTCAGTATTTAAGAAAAGCAGCCTGGCAAAATAAAGTCGTTAACGTCAAGCAATGTAGCGCACTGTAACACTTTTATTTGTGAGTGAAGATGAACGGAACCACATCCCAATTCCCCAGGATCGGTGAAAGCTGCGTGTTTGGTTATCCCAAGCAGAAATACTGGTAATGAACATTGGATAGAGTTTTCAAAAACAGAAGTCTAAGACTTATTTGTCCTTGAATAATGCATTTTACTGCATCACGGTCGTTTGATGGTGGAGAGAATGGAACCCGTCTGCAGTTATCAAACTTTGATCTCACTGTCCAATGCATCTTTACGCTAAGTACGATGTGATTTCAACAAAGAGGTGGGAGGGGTCATCCGCCACAGGAAGAACGTCCAGACCTACTTATTACTGCAGAAACAAGGATAATGAAAGAAGGCGGATTCCCGAGAGACACGCATGATGGCCAAGCCGGAAAAGCGTTCGAGTGAGCAGCAATGGCGATGGAGAAAAACAGGAAATTGCTTTCTTAGGAGCTGCTCTGACGTCAGACGCTCCCATTCGGAAGCCTCGTTTGCCCCTTGACTTCAGGACAGCAGGCCAGAAGGGAGAACGCCGACGTGTCGGATTTTAGAGGGTTGAAATACCACAGGATTTCTGACACAAGAAGCACAGATGTTTGGAGTAAGTTTGGAAAGAAGGTAGCCTACGCTGACATCTGAAGTGCAGGCCTCTTGAGGATAGCATAATAACATACATGTAAGGCTTTCAGTAGACTGTTGTGGGTGTTACAGACATGCGACAATGTCACATTACGGATGTATGTAAAACCCCGAAATCAAAGTTACATTGATAAGAATATAGGTTTCTGAATTCTGGATTCGACATTAGAAAAGTAGTTACAATCTCAGAATCAAAAACGTACTTGGAGAATGTTCTCCAAGTACGTTTTTGATTCTGAGACTGTACCTACTTTTCTAATAAAGTTACATTGATGTTGCCTGAATTTTAACTCATGCTTTACCGGCTTCATTAATGTTTGTGGTTGATTGAGCTTTAAATAGTATAAACAAAGAATTTTGTAATGAATTACGGCTCAGAGAGGTCCTGATTTGTTGGGATATAAACAAGGCTAGATGACAGCTGTTCTCGTTTGTTGTATCAGATCGTACGGTTGTTATGGTTCACTGTTCACAGGTTCTAGGGTCCACAAGGGCGCGTAAGACAATACCATGTTGGTCACTGTATCAGTTGCCTCTGTCTCTGATAGTTGTGAAACATAACCTGCGCTGTGGAAACAAATCTTCCCACTCTTTCTTCTTTTGTCTTTTTACCTGTCCCCTCTTCCCCTGGCCTGTTCCTGTGAGGGTGGTCTTGGAAAGGCCATTTCATCTTGTCGCTTCTCAACAAAGCTTAAGCTTTCCTCTACCCATCTGTGATCGTCAGACATTTGCAGTGACTCGTGTGCTGCCTGACATTTATGCTGCTTTTTTCGTGTGTAACATGCATGATGTCAGCGACAAGGGAAATGCTTTGAACTAGTGCATGGAACAGTATTGTTCGATACCAGCGAGTGGTAATGTGTTGGATCGATGTTAAAAACAGAATACAACATTTGTATGCATCTTTCAAGAATTATTTTATTCGAAGAATGGATTAACTACGGGTCAGGAATCAAAATATAGTATCTGAGGTAGCTCGCTTACACCTGCTGTTATGAAAACTTACATTGACAAATGTATTTCATGGAGAGAAAATAAGTTATCATTATTATTATCATTATTATTATAATGAATACTTGTATAGCGCCTATTCTCGGCTAGAGACCAAGCTCTAAGCGCTTTACAATCCACACTGGTTTACACAACGGGCTGCCTACATGGGTAGTGCCGACTGAAGAGCTGCCAGCTGGCGCTTCATTCAGTCGTTTCCCGTGTCATCCAGTCCATATCATTCAATATCGATCACTCATTTTCCTTACTTCCTTCATTCTTTCCATTTCAAACACAGGATGCATGCTATGTGTAACATGTCATCCATACCAATGGCCAAACTGACCTTCTCTTCCGAAAGTTGGTGATGGGATTTTACGTGTGTGCAAGATGTTATGCGTGCGTTCACACATGGAACCTCGATTTAGAGTCTCATTCGAAGGACTGTATGGGAAATGGAGTCAGAACCAACGTTAACTCCGAGGGTAAAATCCCCCTGTACCGAAACGGCCAGCGAAGATTCGAACCCGCAACCCCAGGATCACCAAGACTACGGGTCCGGCGCTCTACCAACGTTAAGGAAAGGGGACACGAGGCAGCTGGGAAAATTTCAAAAAGGTCCAGTCAGATAGTCCTGTCTGCAGGTGCGCAAACTCTTTCTGCTGAATCGCATTTCAGAGTAGAAAACAAAAGTCATCTCAGTGCAAAAAAGAACTCTCTCTCTCTCTCTCTCTCTCTCTCTCTCTCTCTCTCTCTCTTCTCTCTCTCTCTCTCTCTCTCTCTCCACACACACACACACACACACACACACACACACACACACACACACACACCACCCACACACACCCACACACACACACACACACACACACACACACACACACACACACACACACACACACACACACACACAAAACTAAACAACGTCTTGTGCAGGCAATGAATAAAGGTATGCTGATTGACTGGTATGTTATGCAAGACTTGTATTTTAAAAAACAAATCTTTCTTACATTTTTTTCTCCCATACTCCATGTGTTTTTTCTGTTCTTTTTTTTTTCCCCTTTTTTTTTTTTTTTTTTTTTTTTTTAAAGTGGGCCCTCCATCCTCCAAGTTTTCCTAACTTTTGTTTTCTTCCTCCTCCCGACTTACACTCACCATGCAATGTCTGCGGGTTTTGTTTGTTTTTCAAGGGCTGGACATTTGCTTGCTGAAGTCTGGCGTCTGGGTTTATTCATGTACTGGGGGTGTGATGCGCTGAATCATTCACACTCTCTTTCAGTATTTCAGTCTTTCTTGTTAAGGGCGAAAGCGGGCATGGTGCACCTATGTTAGAGAGAGAGAGAGAGAGAGAGAGAGAGAGAGAGAGAGAGAGAGAGAGAGAGAGAGAGAGAGAAAGAGAGAGAGAGAGAAGAGAGAGAGAGAGAGAGAGAGAGAGACGGAGAGAGAGACGGAGAGAGACAGACAGACAGACAGGCGGACGGACTAACAGACAGACAGACAGAGAGACAGAAAGAGGCTGAGAGAAGCAAAGAGTGAATCCTGGAGTTATTTCAACAATGAAATGGTTTCAGGCAGTGGGTGTGTGGTAGAGGCAGTGGGGGTGAGGGTGGTGGTGATGGTAGTAGTGGTGGTTGTGCTTGTGTTGGTCATGTATGCGTGTGTGGGGATGCACCCATCTGTGTGTGTGTGTGTGTGTGTGTGTGTGTGTGTGTGTGTGTGTGTGTGTACGTGTGTGTGTGTGTGTGTGTTTGTGTGTCTGTCTGGGCGTAAGTGTGCTCGTGTGTATGTGTGTATGTGTAAGAGAGAGAGAGAGAGAGAGAGAGAGAGAGAGAGAGAGAGAGAGAGAGAGAGAGCGAGAGAGAGAGAGAGAGAGAGAGAGAGAGAGAGAGAGAGAGAGAGAGAGAGAGAGAGAGAGAATGTTTAGGAACAAAGTGCACGGAAGCAGAGGGTTCGGGAGGAGGGGCGGAAGACATGTTGAAGGAGACGGGACAGGAGAGAGGAGGAAGCAGAATCCTCACAGGGCCAGATCTTCATTATAAAGGATGGAGCACATGTAAAGTGGATCTTGGGTGACAGAAACAGGACGGTTTGACACGTCACGCATCTTTTTGACGTCACTAAAACCACCCTGGATCTGATATCGATCAATATTCAAACCAGCGTAGGCATCACCTAAGTCATGGCATTTCCTAATCCACTTCGTCTGTAACGCACGACTGGAAAAGAAAGACTTGACAGAAGAAAGAGAAGACGAGACACTGACGTGCAGAGACAAAAGACAGTATGGGAGCTCGCTTTCTGGATTCCAGCTTCTTAGAATGTACGGCTGCACCAGCAGTGAACTCGCTGCTGTTCAGATTCTAAGACGAAAGAAAAGTTAACTTTAGAGTACACTGCATGAAAGTAAACGAATCAGAGCTCCGTATTCCGGATTGTAGACATTTTGATGTTTAAACAAAAGCTGGGTAGAGAGATCGAGGAAGGAAGTCTCGCTCAGTTGACTGACAACCATATAACGGGCAGCTAGGAACAAGTGAAATGAAATGTCAATGCAGAAAATGAAAGAACGTGGTCTCGGAAGAGGGTTGTATTATAGAGAACAGAATGGCTACAAAGAATAACAAAAGATCGTTCAAAGTTCAGAATCACTGATGTCTGTAAACTGAATAATCCATGCGGTCAGAAGGCGGTAAAGTTCAGAATGAGCTTGATCAACCGTGATCGGCAGACTGGTAAATAAAGGCCGAGGCATCAGAGTTCCAACAAGAAAATACGTCTGCATGCTGCATTACTTCATTTCACACAGAGAGAGAGAGAGAGAACGCACATCTGTATATTTTTTTCACGGGGAGAGAAATCCTACTATGGAAGGGAAGTTGCGATTGCTATATCCGGTTTCAAAGATTGTTCATATTTCAGCATCACTAACGACCACAACGTGTATAAGAAGTGTCGGGCAGATCATCAGGTCTTGCCGCCACATGCATGACAGGAGAGGGCAAAGAAAATCACCTTTGCACAGAGAGGCTATGTATACGTGGATATAGTATTACTAACTAGAAAATGTCTGTTGCCGTTAAAATGTTAAGATATTGACGTCTGAAAATAATACGTTCGTCATGGCTGTGTCAGCATCAAGTAGACGGCTCAACGTTCGACAAGCAGAGACGGCAAATAGATCATGCAAGGCTATGTGCGAGGATTGGCCAATGCTTGAACTCAGACTTGCAC
>CM031598.1:52055988-52068488 GCA_018398815.1 Conus ventricosus | reverse complement strand
TGCTCAGGGGGCACTGCTCTTTTTTGATGCAATTGCAAGATTTCCTTTCTTCACCCTTCTTTGCTGTGTTGGTTTTCATTTTATTAGATGCGTCAATTAAATTTTTGAGGTTGGGCATGCATGATTACGATAGTTTGACGGTGTTTTTGTTGAATATTTTATATAGTTTGTGTTCTTTTGGGAACAAGGTTGTTAAAATTTTAAAGAATTCTTTTCCTATGTTTGTTTTGGGTTGTACCATGTGATTTTTCTTTTCCTGTTTTTCTTATTTCTATTTGTGTTATTGTCTGGATTGTATTGTAGTTTGTAGTTGTACCCACTTTTTAGCAGTGCTTCTTGATATTCTACTGCTGCATTGTTGAATACTCTTTCATTGCATGACAGGTTTGATAGTCTCTGATTTATGCCATTGGGTATGGCTTTTAATACAGATGGTGGGTGGTTGCTTTTGATGTTTACATAGATGGGTGTGTCTTGGGCTTCTTGTATGGTTTTTATATGTAGTTGATGAGATCAAGTGTTATGTCTAGGTAGTTTACTACCTTTTTGTTTGCTTCAATGGTGATTTTTAAGTTGTGGTTTTGGAAGATTTTACATAATTCTTTTTTCTTATTTTCAGTGGTTCTTGGGTTGTTGGTTAGTGCAGCAAGGCCGTCGTCTCTGTATAATCCAACTTGTTTTCCGAGTTGTTTCTTGATGTTGGATAGCATAAATAGTCCGACCAGTTCGCATGTTTCTGCACCGTCATATGATCCATGGTTACATCAAATGTTGAGTTTCTGTTCGTTTTCTTGATCCAGGTTTCATTTTTGCTGTACAGTAGCGTTTTCTTGGTGTGGAATATGATTTCCATTTCTGACCCTGTTATGTCTGTATGGTTACTAGCAATTTTCAGAGCTTTGGTGAGCAGTTCCTCATCTATGGATGGGTAAAAATCTACTATGTCGAATGTGATGAATACCGTGTTGCTTTGTTTATCAAGTGTTTTGAACCATTGAATAACTTCATTTGTGTTCTTCCAGAGGTTGTATTCAGAGTTTGATTTTACGTTCTTTATTGTTTTTTCTAGGATTTTCTTACTTATTTTGCCTAGTTCAGATTTAGATGGGTTTATTAGTCTACATGTTGAGTTGTTGTGAAAGTTAGGCTTGTGGTCCTTGAGTGTTATGAACGCTTCTTTTGTTGCTGTCGCTTCTACCCTGTCACTTAGGTCCATGCGATGTGCAAGTTCTTTTTCTTTAGTGCGGATATTGTCATGTGTATTTTTATCGGCTTTTTTGTAGTTTTTCTGAATATTTTTGTCAAGAAGTTGGGAGTATTCTTTTGGTTCCATTTTGTAGTAGTTACTGGTTTTATCAGCCTTCACAAATATTTTTTTGTCTTTTTGTATTTGTTTTTATTTGTTTTTTTAATGTTGTTTGGAAATAGGGTGTGAGGAATCTAGGATGTTGTGGGCCAATTCTTGAATCATTAGTTCCCACGCTAATGTCCCCTTTACCCAATTTATCCCTCACTCCCATCTCCTGACCCCCCCAACCTCCCCTCCCCCCCCTCCCTCCCCCCCCCCCCCCCCCCCCCCCCGTTAGCCGCCACAGTTAGTCTACTCCGAACTCCTGTCGTTGCCTTGTGACATAATTATACCAGTTTGTTAAAACTCTTGTACACTTCAGAATTGAATACCTTTGTTTTGAGAAGTGTTATGGTTCGAGAGGACCATTTTGATTGTATTTGGTCAGAATTGAATACCTTTGTTTTGAGAAGTGTTATGGTTCGAGAGGACCATTTTGATTGTATTTGGTCAGAATTGAATACCTTTGTTTTGAGAAGCGTTGTGGTTCGAGAGGACCATTTTGATTGTATTTGGTCAGAATTGAATACCTTTGTTTTGAGAAGTGTTATGGTTCCAGAGGACCATTGTGATTGTATTTGGTCAGAATTGAATACCTTTGTTTTGAGAAGTGGTATGGTTCCAGAGGACCATTTTGATTGTATTTGGTCGTCACTTGTTCCACGTTTTCACCAACATCTGAATAGTGTTTCCCGCTTCCCACCACCCTCTCTGTCTCTCTCCTCCCCTCTCCTTATAGTGGCCATGGGAATCCACGACTTCGGGCTCTGTGTAGAAGTAGAATAAAATTAATGGCTGCTCCCCTGACAGAATGTGGCATTCCAGCAGTACACGTAATTCCTTAAATATTTCCTTGGAAGGAGAAAGTGAGGTGAAAATTGGGACTGCTTTCATGGATATCACGCGTGTGTGTGTGTGTGTGTGTGTGTGTGTGTGTGTGTGTGTGTGTGTGTGTGTGTGTGTGTGTGTGTGTGTGTGTGTGTGTGTGTGTGTGTGCGTGCGTGTGTGTGTGTGTGTGTGTGTGTGTGAGAGAGAGAGAGAGAGAGAGAGAGAGAGAGAGAGAGAGAGAGAGAGAGAGAGAGAGAGAGAGAGAGACTGCAGAGTGCAACACTTCAAATTTAACGATCAAAGGCATGGATCCATCTCTTACAATTACCTCATTTTCACTTATTTTCAGGTTAAAATATCCCAGTGACGTGATGCAATACATCAGACAGCAGTTATTTGTTTTGAAAATGAAAAGAATGTAGCCCTGTTAAACTGCTTGCTTACGTTCTGTTATTAGCAAAAGCAACACGGTAATGTGATGTTACATAGCACGTGATTGAAGATGAGATGCTGTAATAATTAAACTTGAAATGAAAGTAACTGCGAGCATCGACAACTATCAGCTCATCTTCAGCTCATCTTCAGTTACTAACAAAACGTAGCAGAGTGACATGAGTTTTTAACGTGATGAAAGATAGAATGCAGCGCTACGTCGCTTTATAGAACAAAATGAATGAAATGTCTGCAGTTATATGGTTATTTTCAGCTTGGAATAAAAAATATTATGGCAACATCAATCCTTGACAGGATAAAAAATAGCATAATGCGTATAGTAGATCTAATAACAAAGATGACTTGCAGCACCTGTAACCATCTGCTCAGTAAGCAATAGAAGCAAGAAAACAAAATAAGTCGTTGACGTGATGTAACATAGCATTCTGCAATAATTTGATTTGTAAGTGGGGATGAATGGAAGCACTGGAAACCGCCTGTTTATACCAGCTATTGATAAAAAAAAACCTGCTGGTTTGGTTAACGCAAAGCAAAACAATTAATGATGAACATTAGTGGTTTTAAAAAAGAGAAATCCAGCAGTTGCTTGTCGTTGACTGGCGCAGTTTACTGCGTTATAATCAGTTAACCATGGAGAGAATGGAAACCATATACAGCTATCAAGCCTCGATTCCACTACACACCACACATTCTCACTAAGTACGCTCTGATTTCAAGAAAGAAGGGGAAATATCATCAGCCCCAGGAAGTACGTCCACACCCACCCATTACTGCAGAAACAAGGACAATAGAGGAACGTGGATTCCAGGGAGATACGACACGATGGCTAGGCCGGAAAAGCGTTTGAGTGAGCAGCAGTGGCGATGGAGGAAAACAGGAAATTGCTTTCTGCGAAGCTGCTCTGACGTCAGACGCTCCCTTTGGCGAGCCTTGTTTGGTCCTTGACTTTACAGACAGGAGGCGATGGCTGGGTCCACGGACAGGAGAATGCTGTCGTCTTGACTTCAGAAAGGTTAGAATAACACAAGGTTTCGACATATGAACAATAGATGTCTAGAAAGAGGGTTGAAAAGGAGGTATGCTGACACCTGAAGTGCAGGCGTCTTAAGGAATTGCATGCCTTTAAGGCAATCAGTAAGTTTTTATTGACATTACAGACGCATGGTAGTGTCACTGTACTGACGCATATAAGTTTATGATATCAAATTTACATTAATGTTCGTCAGCACCTGAACTTAAATACACAATTGTTTGTGCTTTATTACGTTTTTGTGCCTTACTAAAGTTTTACTAGTATAGATAGGACTGCTGTCATTCGTAACAGATCAGGATGGTCCTGATTTGTTGAGATATAAGGAAGGCTAGATGACAACTATTCTCTGTTGTTGTATTTGTTTACACGATTTTCATGCGTCGCTGTTAACAGGCAATAAGGTCCTTAAGGGCTGTGAGGTCAAGGCAACAGTAATCGCTTTATTAGCTGGCTCCATCTCTCACAGGGAAAAATGCCTACTTTATAAACAAAAAAAAAAAACCTCTTCCCAGTCAGTAAGAAATATTGTCTGACCACGTCTTTCTATATCTCCCTCTTCTCTTCCACTGGATTGTTCCTCAGAGGATGGTCTTGAAGAGGCCGTTTGGTCTGGTCACATTGCAATTGCAGCTCCTTTCTCCCCTCGTTATCATCAGGCAGTCGTCATGACTCAGCGCTGCTTGATAGTTATGCAGAGTTCGTCATGAGTGACATGCACACTTTAGTGACGAGGAAATGTTTTGAACTAGTCGACATGCACACTTTAGTGACGAGGAAATGTTTTGAACTAGTCGACATGCACACTTTAGTGACGAGGAAATGTTTTGAACTAGTCGACATGCACACTTTAGTGACGAGGAATTATTTTGAACTAGTCGACACGTACACTTTAGTGACGAGGAAATGTTTTGAACTAGTCGACATGTACACTTTAGTGACGAGGAAATGTTTTGAACTAGTCGACATGCACACGTTAGTGACGAGGAAATGTTTTGAACTAGTCGACATGCACACTTTAGTGACGAGGAAATGTTTTGAACTAGTCGACATACACACTTTAGTGACGAGGAATTATTTTGAACTAGTCGACACGTACACTTTAGTGACGAGGAAATGTTTTGAACTAGTCGACATGTGCACTTTAGTGACGAGGAAATGTTTTGAACTAGTCGACATGCACGCGTTAGTGACGAGGAAATGTTTTGAACTAGTCGACATGCACACTTTAGTGACGAGGAATTGTTTTGAACTAGTCGACATGCACACTTTAGTGACGAGGAAATGTTTTGAACTAGTCGACATACACACTTTAGTGACGAGGAATTGTTTTGAACTAGTCGACATGTACACTTTAGTGACGAGGAATTGTTTTGAACTAGTCGACATGCACACTTTACTGACGAGGAAATATTTTGAACTAGTCGACATGCACACTTTAGTGACGAGGAATTATTTTGAACTAGTCGACACGTACACTTTAGTGACGAGGAAATGTTTTGAACTAGGAGACATGCACACTTTAGTGACGAGGAAATGTTTTGAACTAGTCGACATGCACACTTAAGTGATGAGGGGATGTTTTCAACTAGCCCTGTGAACGGTAGCAGTCAGTACCAGCAAGTAACAACAACTTGGATCACTGTATCAAAAATGATATGTACTTCAAGGATTATTTACCGAAAGGATGCTCCAAGTACGGGCTGGGTATAAAAATAACAAAAACATATTTGAACAAGCTCGTACATGCCTACTATTATTCTAACTTAAATCAATGGATCAATTGAACGAAGAGACTAAGTTAAGACATGATGACATGAGGAAACTGGACCAATTTGAAGGTCCAGTCAGATAATATTCCTCTCCAGAGTGCACGATCTGTCTGCAGAGTAGTATCATAGTAAACAGATATATAGAAAACAATAGTTATCTCAATGCGAACTAGAATAAATGTACGTGTGTGTGTGTGTGTGTGTGTGTGTGTGTGTGTGTGTGTGTGTGTGGTGTGTGCGTGCGTGCGTGCGTGCGTGCGTGCGTGCGTGCGTGCGTGCGTGCGTGCGTGCGTGCGTGCGTGCGTGCGTGGTGTGTGTGTGTGTGTGTGTGTGTGTGTGTGTGTGTGTGTGTGTGTGTGTGTTTTGGGCTAAATAGTTTTTTTCAGTCTGTTTCTTGTGGACAGTTCTCTCTCTCTCTCTCTCTCTCTCTCTCTCTCTCTCTCTCTCTCTCTCTCTCTCTCTCTCTCTCTCTCTCTCTCCATGTGCGTGCATGCATATGTGCATGCAAGTGTGCGTGCGTGCACGCATGGCGCCAGAATCCACACACACACACACACACGCACAAACACACACACGCGCGCGCACAAACACACACACACACACACACACACACACACACACACACACACACACACACACAATATATATATATATATATATATATATAGAGAGAGAGAGAGAGAGAGAGAGAGGAGAGAGAGAGAGAGAGAGAGAGAGAGAGATCAGTATATTTAAAATGCCTAAAACAATTTTTTAAGTGCTCAACCCTTTGGGGAGCAACACTAGTTAAAACAAGTTAAAAGAGGGATCTTAAAACTATCTACAAATTTGTTTCAAGCGTGTCGCGCTGTCATCAGGATGGTTTTTGGTTTGCCCACCGCCGATGTTATATAGCGTGTGGGCTCCCGTTTGCGGTTGTTTGCACGTGCGGGTTGGCTGCACGTGAGAGAACGTATAAATGCCAATCCTGACTCACTTGCTTCACCACCGAGTTTTTGGGCGAAAGTGGCCTTAAAGCCGCCTTTTCCTGTGGCGGAAGAGAGAGAGAGAATCACCGGCAGACAGACAGAGAAGAGAGAGACAGACAGACAGACACACACACACACACACTCTCACACGCACACACACGTAACACCCCCACACACCCACACACACACACACACACACACAAAACACATTACACACACACGTATGCGCGGCTAGGTAGAAAAAACAAGCGCGGGCCGAGCGGCTCGTTTTGCACCTGGGGGCTTCCATGTTGTGGCCAAAAAATCAATAACCCATGCCTCGCGAGCTTACTGCGTTCGTCTCTAACCCTGGCTAAGTGCGCCGCTGGCAACTTGCCATTATTAATCAGCAAATGTTCACGAAATATTCTGGACTGCTACGTGGCACTCCACGTCCCCGCAAGAGCCGGCCATTTTAGCCATGGCTTCTAATGGAGACGGACGTGCTTTGTTTTACAGAGGAAACAACTTCGTGTTATGGAGGATCATATGCAATACTACAAGCTTATGATGGAGTATTAAACAAAAGAAAATTAGGTGAGCGCTTTTTTTTTACCTTGTAACCCAAAGAGCAGTATTGCGTTTTTGGAGGGGGGGTTTAAAAGAAAAAACGAGAACTAACCATTGATGAACTACACAGCTCCTTGAAAGCTTGTTGGTTCCACAAAGAGATTTAAAAAAAGATTTGGGCAATATTACTGAAAGAGATGTTGATGGCTTTGATAATCTTTCGACTGTTGACGAAATGATTCCATTTTTACAAAGTGGTGCTCTTTTACTAAAACTTGGCGAAAGAAAAACTATCCATCATGCTCTGATTATGGGTCACTGCCTTGAAAAGGCGCAAACAATTTTTCAAAGATCAAACAACTGAGACATGGCGTTCATTTTACGAACGCACATGAATATTGATGCTCATATGAAAGGGAAAACTAATGCAGCTTTAAAAAACTTTTTATATTCCCCAAAATTTCATAACCTTAACTTTGGCATCAATGATTTGTTTGCTAAACGAAGTTTATTGCAAAGTACTCGCAGCAAAATGATGAGTTTCGAACTTTGGCAAAATTAGACCAAGTTTTCTTTAGTACACTTAACAGAACGGGGTGGGGGTAGTGGGTGGCTCCATTTCTTAAAAAAGCTCCAAGTGTTCAGCGACAGGTGTATAACTGGCGATTAAGAGCGCCAAAAAAAGCTCTGCCAAAGCAGTATTTTTTTTTAAAAAACCCCATAACTCTGCCCATGCCGGTCCCAAGCCCGGAATAAAAAAAGAGGAGGGGTGTGGGTATAAACTTTTTTTGTGCAAGAAGGAAAGTATAATGAAACTCTTTGTTGTGGGAGGCAACCTGCGGTGAAGTTAGCCTTGCTGACTGCTACAAAAAAATTTAGCCGTTCATGCTGTGAACGCCTTATTTTTCGTAGCAAGAGGTTGGCGGTAAAGTTAGCCTTGCTGACTGCTATAAAATAGCCGTTCTGCTTAGTGAACCCCTTATTTTCGTAGCAAGAGGGCTGCGGAAAATCCACCTGGCTATAAATAGCCGTTCATGCTGTGAACGCCTTTTTTTAGTAGCAAGGGGCTGGGGTTTAAAATTTCCGTTTTGCTTAAATAACCGTTCATGCGGTGGTGAACCCCTATTTTATTTAGCAAGAGGCTACGGTAAAACCCGCCTTGCTATAAATAGCCGTTCATGTGTGAACGCCTTTTTTTAGTAGCAAGAGGGCTGCAGTACTGCCTGTACTGTTTTATGGCGGACACTAAGGGAGGTAACCCCTGCTTACCCCCCCCCCACGCATGCACCCCCCCACCCCCCACCCCACACCCCCACCCACGCATGCACACCCCCCACCCCCCCACCCCACACCCCCCCCACGCATGCACTCAAGTTACCCACAAGTTGCCCTTAAGTCATCCTAAAGTCACCTAAGTCACTTCTAATTTCTTACTCAAGTTGTCCTGAAGTCTCCTCAAGTCATCCACAAGTTTTTACCCAAGTTATCCTCAAGTTTCTCAGTCACTCAGTTCTTATTCAAGTCATCCTCAAGTCATCCTCTAGTCATCCTGAAAGTCTCCTCAAGTCATCCACAAGTTTTTAATTAAGTCACCCCAAGTTTTTAAATAAGTTTCTTGATTAAGTTCTTGATTAAGGGTCCCCTCAAGATCATAGCTAAGTCATCCTCTAAGTACAACCAAGTTCTTTATTTTAAGATCTTATAATTATCAAAAAAAAATACAAGCTATGGGTTTTTATCTTAAATAGTAGATTTTCAATATAGTACACAAAAACGCCTCAAAAAAAGCGTCATCGTTGAGGATGTCTTGCTCAGCGTTCTCTGCATAGATCTTAATGAAGTTTTTTACAACCGAAGCAACCGCATTGATTACAAAATTTTGGTCTATGGAAATGTCTTTTATAGACTCATGTCTTTATTTATTGACTTTATATTTTATAATACGCCATAATCTATTTTTAAAGAAAATTTAAAATTAAGTTCTTAAAATATTTTTTCCATTTGAAATGGATCAAAATGATCTTTTTTTGTTGACGGTTTTGGGGGGTGCAGTTGTCTTTTTCTGTATTTAACGGTTCAGATTTTTTTGGTTGCTTTTGTTTCTGCTGTCTTTTTTTATATATTTTTAACCATAATAACTGCCCCCAGCAGCAGCAAGGGCGCCAAAATGGCAACGTTTTAAGTTCAATATTCCATGAAGACTTTGGGGCCCTTTAATCCATGGAGTTTTTTTAGCTGGCATTGAATCAACTTGTTTGGCGTTGGCGGGGCATGTTTTCATGATGGTTGATATTCTGCAACTTAATTTTTTTTGTCTGTTCCACTCTGCTAATTTTTTTCCTGCTTCAACACGCCCAGGATTTTTAATGGTCCCCACCTGGTTCGTGTTTTCTGCTGATTTTTTTGCTTGGTTACTTTCTCCCCCTGATTCAGTGTTTTCTGATTCTGCTGATTTTCCAGCTCGCTCATTTTGAAGGGAAACAAACTATATGATTAAAAATTATTAATCCCATGATCGTGGCGACAATATTGTTTTCCAAATCTGTAGTAGAGATCACAGCCGAAAAGACTTAAATGACTTTGTTTAAAACTGGATCTTGCGTTAAATCACGTAAAGATCTTGTTCAGAATCAATGGGAGCAAATTAGACTAGTTTAGTGTACAAAACTAAGAACCGTTTGCCCCCACACTTTCACCATTCTAGACCCCCGCTGCGCTTCATACCTGTTATGATACTTTATTAATGTCTTGCGGCGCCATCGTTGAATCTGTTCAATGCTGAATTTAGTTCCGAGGAACTGTTTTGTTTTTTCACACACGCTGCTAAAGAATACAGCCTTTCCTTTTTGGGCATAATAGCTTGATCATCAACTTGGTCATTTCATAAGTTCGGAAGGTTTAGGCTGCCTTTTAGCTGTAGTAGATCATCGCTGTTCATGTTTTTTATTAATTTTAATTATTTTTTTTTAAAAAAATGAGCACTGAAAAAACTGTTGCTAACCCTTTTATACCATTCTGCTGTTATTGGAGGGTAAGTGTAGGATTTCTCAATGCTTGGTAAAAGCTTGTTAAGAATTTTAAACCAGCAGATCTTGGGGAAAACTAGACTTTGAGGATTCAGCAAAGCTGATTGCTATCATGCAGCTTCGTTTTTCTACGAAAGATTTCTAGTCAAGCAAAAGGGAATAATTCCAGACAATTAAATATGTAAGAAAAAAAAATACATTTATAAAAAATGGCTCACTGCAAAAAATGATAGGCGGGGGCTGTGGTGAATGCGCTTGCTTTTAGCGGAATAATTTCGCATTTGTAAACTGGGGAATGACGGCGAGAGAAAAAGACATAACAAAGCTATGGAGGAACTAGCAGCTGCACAAGACGCCTATGAAAGGCAGAGACTTGAGCAGTTAGATTTTATTAATGACACACTGAAAAGACGGGGCATGCAGTTACACATTTAAAAATGTTGATCAAGCAATAAAACAATATTATCTAGTAACAGGCAAAACCAATCGAGACATTGCCCCACCAAAATTCAGTGACTTTTATCAACCCTCAGAACAACAAAGATGCAAGAAATCGGGTTTATTGTTGTTGGTATGGGCCGTCGTGTATTTTGTTGAATAATATGGCTGAATAAAAAAAGAACAAAATCTATTATTCGCCCAAAGGATATTGGAAGGGTATCACCCGCAATACAAAAGCTAAGCAAGCGGAGGAGTCAGTGAACAAACAGCAAAGGAATGGTTATCTAAACAAGCAATTTGGCAAATTTATTTACCTGCCCCTAGACGAATACGAGACCCCACTTTGTTAATAAACCCCCAAACGACCCATCAAAAAGGATCTTCTATTTTTTCCCTCTGATAGGGTTAGACGAAAAAGATTTAAGTACGCACTCACAGTCATTGACGTAGCTTCAAGATACAAAGATGCGGAAACCATTAACACAAAAGAGTGCTTCTGCTGTTGCTGTTGCTATACAACTGATATATCAACGAGGTCCTTTAACTTATCCTGCATGATTCAAGTTGATGATGGAAAAAAATTTAAAGGCCAAGTGAATCCCAAATTAATTGTTAAAACATAGAGTTACCATTAAAAGAGGCATTCCAGGAGTTCACAGATCACAGGCTTTAGTTGAAAACTTTAAAAAAACAGTTGGGCCGAAGGGGGCTTTTCTCCTACCAGTATCACAGAGAGCGGGATTGACAATTCTCGCAACACAGAATGGGTTAGAAGACTGCCTCAGTTTTGCGCGCAATGAATAATGAAGTTTTAAAGGGTTAAAACCAGTACAAGCAATCAAAAGGAAAAACAATAAATGTTGTTGAAGGAGAGTCTTCATCCAGCAAACATTACCGTTTGGATGAAAGTAAGGTACCTTTATTACCGGGGGAAGCAGAGGGGACACTCGCATCAGGGAACCGATCAATTTGGAGTGTTGACCCGTACGAATAAAAGAATTGTAAATGAATCCGCCCGTGTATTATTTACGAGAAAACTGGCACAACAAAACAACAGCTCCTCAAAGATCTTTTGTGAAAGAAGAACTGCAGATAATTCCGCCAGACACAGTTCCGCTTTAATTAATTTACGGTTCTCCAGTGCCAATTGCATATGAAAACTCTGGTTTTAAAAAACACCCGTTTTGTGTTTGTTCTATCTAATGATTTCTTTGTTACAACTGTTGTGTTGATTCATGTAGATTAGATCGCAGTTTTACGTTGTCATGATGGAAAAGTTTATTGCCAAACAATGCTTCTTTGTAGTTGTCATGTGATATGTTTGACTGCACAACGCTGCGAGATATTCCCTTGCTTTCTTAATGATTTTCTCCTGGCTCGAAATACTGTACATTTTTGACCTTAAACCAACAAACTCCTTGATCACCTTTCCAGATAATTCATCCTTATCTTTCCTAAAACTTCTGTTAGTAATTGAATGCAAAGGCGAATCTTTAGGGTAATCAGATGTATCATACCATCCCGCATGTCCTTTAGCTACTTCCATTTCCATGTCTTTATAGATGTCTTCAGTAGGAATATCTATAACAAAACTGTCTGTATCTGTGTAAAGTACTCTGGACTCAGGGTACGAGGGCTTAAGTAGTCATAAAGAAACTCTAACATCAAAGCTTTGATAATTCTAAAACAGTAACCCAATAAATACAGGTTTGTCTAATTTGACTTTCTTTTTTTTCATCATTTGCCAAAAAGCTGTCATGAAATCTTCTAAAGTCCTGATAATTAGGTTTTGAAGTCAGCTTAATTGCTTCATTCTCTCTGGTGACCAATCTAACATCTTTACGCTTGTGCGGATTCTCCATAGTTTACGAAACAGCTGTTGTTCATCAGCTTGAAAAGTCTTTTTCTGAAGCATCTGGGATTTAGTTCTGAGATCAGTGTTCTTCTGATGTATGGTTTCATGAAACTGTTCTTGATCAAAAGCAATTATGCGATGAACAGCTGTAACGGTCAAAAATGGTCTATACAAAAATTTTCCGGTGAAGGTCTTGATACTTGACCAGACATAATTTGGTTTTAGTACCC
>CM031598.1:52051578-52055888 GCA_018398815.1 Conus ventricosus | reverse complement strand
TGTTATTTTAGCTATTGAAGTCTTACTTGTTAGAGACGTAAAATGCCATCCTGTCATTTCCCGAAAATTTTAGCGAAAGAGTCAGGATGGCATTTATACGTTCTCTACGTGTTTTTTTTTTTTTTGGGCTTTCAGGTTTTGTTTTGGGTGTGTTCACTAACAACGATTTCCATTTATGCCTGCAGTTGTTTACTATTTCTGTTTTGGTGTTTAAAGTTGCTAAGTGTGGTTTGCATAGTATTAACCATTTTTCAGTTAAACATAGGAAGACATTTATTGGTTAGTGGCCACTGCTCCTTTCTGGTGCAATTGCAAGATTTCCTTTCTTCACCCTTCTTTGCTGTGTTGATTTTCATTTGTTGGATGCGTCAATTAGGTTTTTGAGGTTGGGCATACATGAGTACGATAGTTTGACAGTGTTTTTGTTAAATATTTTGGACAGTTTGTAATCTTTTGGAAATGAAGTTAGGATTTTGAAGAATTCTTTCCCTATGTTTGTTTTGAGTTTCCCGTCGTATGGGGGGTTATACCATATGATTGTTCTTTTCCTATTTTTCTTGCTTTTTTTTGTGTTGTTGTCTGGGTTGTATTGTAATTTTTAATTGTATCCACTTGTTTGTAGTGCCTCCTGGTATTCTACTGCTGCATTGTTGAACACTCTCTCACTGCATGACAGGTTTGATAGTCTCTTGTTTATGCCATGGGGTATGGTCTTTAATATAGATGGTGGATGGTTACTTTTGGTGTGTACATAAAGAGGTGTATCGTTGGTTTTCTTGTATGGTTTATATATGTGATTGTTGAGATCCAGTGTTATGTCTAAGTAGTTCACTACCTTTTTGTTTGCTTCAATGGTAATCTTTAAGTTGTGGTTTTGGAAGCTTTTGCATAGTTTCTTTCGTCTTGTTTTCGATGGTTCTTGGATTGTTGGTTAGTGCCAACTCAATAAACAAAGTAATACAGTATTCATCACATTTGACATAGTAGATTTTACCCATCTATAGATGAGGAACTACTCACCAAAGCTCTGACGTTTGTCAGTAACCACACAGACATAACAGGGTCAGAAATAGAAATCATTCTCCACACCAAGAACACATTACTACACAGCAAAAATAAAACCTGGATCAGGAAAACCAACAGAAACTCAACATTCGACGTAACCATGGGATCATATGATTGTGCAGAAACATGTGAACTGGTCGGACTATTCATGCTGTCCAACATCAAGACAAAACTCGGAAAACAAGTCGGACTATACAGAGACGATGGCCTTGCTGCACTAACCAACAATCCAAGAACGATCGAAAACAAGAAGAAAGAACTATGCAAAATCTTTCAAAACCACAACTTAAAGATTACCATTGAAGCAAACAAAAAGGTAGTGAACTACTTAGACATAACACTGGATCTCAACAATCACATATATAAACCATACAAGAAACCCAACGATACACCTCTTTATGTACACACCAAAAGTAACCATCCACCATCTATATCAAAGACCATACCCCATGGCATAAACAAGAGACTATCAAACCTGTCATGCAGTGAGAGAGTGTTCAACAATGCAGCAGTAGAATACCAGGAGGCACTACAAACAAGTGGATACAATTACAAATTACAATACAACCCAGACAACAACACAAAAAAAAGCAAGAAAAATAGGAAAAGAACAATCATATGGTATAACCCCCCATACGACGGGAAACTCAAAACAAACATAGGGAAAGAATTCTTCAAAATCCTAACTTCATTTCCAAAAGAACACAAACTGTCCAAAATATTTAACAAAAACACTGTCAAACTATCGTACTCATGTATGCCCAACCTCAAAAACCTAATTGACGCATCCAACAAAATGAAAATCAACACAGCAAAGAAGGGTGAAGAAAGGAAATCTTGCAATTGCACCAGAAAGGAGCAGTGCCCACTAAACAATAAATGTCTTCACAACAACATTGTATACCAGGCTACTGTGACATCAGAAAATGAAAAAGAAACATACATAGGGATCACTGAAAACCACTTCAAAACCAGATATGCAAACCACAAACAGTCATTTAATAAAGAAAAATATAAAAACCAAACAGAACTGAGCAAATATATCTGGAAACTTAAAGACGCAAAAACAAGCTACAATATATCCTGGAAAATCATAAAAAGAGCATCACCATACAGCAATGTTTCAAAAAGGTGCAACCTATGTTTAACTGAAAAATGGTTAATACTATGCAAACCACACTTAGCAACTTTAAACACCAAAACAGAAATAGTAAACAACTGCAGGCATAAATGGAAATCGTTGTTAGTGAACACACCCAAAACAAAAACCTGAAAGCCCCCCCCCCCCAAAACACGTGCAGCCAACCCGCACGTGCAAACAACCGCAAACGGGAGCCCACACGCTATATAACATCGGCGGTGGGCAAACCAAAAACCATCCTGATGACAGCGCAACACGCTTGAAACAAATTTGTAGATAGTTTTAAGATCCCTCTTTTAACTTGTTTTAAACTATATATATATATATATATATATATATATATATATATATATATATATATATATATAAATATATATATATATATATATATACAGAGAGAGAGAGAGACTCAAGACTCAAGACTCAAAAACTTTATTACTCAAGGATAGAGATTTTAGGCAGTGCCTATTCTTGCAATCTGTCCTTGCTATTCTACAACATTCAACTAAACAAACTGCACATATTAATAATGACAGAAACAATGGGGAAAAAAAAAAAAAAAAAAATAATAATATATATAATATATATATATATATATATATATAGCAACATTATAATATTAACAATAACAATAGTAATAAGAATAATAATTATTTTAAAAAAAAAAATCCATTACAAAATTACACAAACACAGTCAAACACATACGCTCGCGCGCTCACATGCATGCACACGCCCACACATACACGCACGCATGCGCATACCCACATCCACCACACACACACACACACACACACACACACACACACACACACACACACACACACACACACACACACACACACATTTTCATTAGATAATATAGAGGCAAGCATAAAAGTAGGGCGTTGAGACTATGATCAAAAGGTTAGATTTATTGTTCAAGTAAATGTTTAAGTACTGCTGATTTGAAGGACGGCAGTGATTGACATGTTTTGGCAGACGGAGGAAGAGAGTTCCACACAGATGGACCAAAAAATGCAAAACTAGATTTGAACAAATCAATGCGGACACGTGGTAGAATGTAATTATTTGAATCATATCGCGTTGTTGCCATTTGGATAAACTCAGCAAGATATGTTGGCGCCATGTTTGCATGGACTTTAAACATTAGTACTGCCTTATTATAGGTCAGTTGGCTCTGCAGTGGTAACATCATTAGTTTTGCGAATTTGCCCGTGGTTGATAGAGACTTGTCGGAAGAAAGAGAGAGAGAGAGAGAGAGAGAGAGAGAGAGAGAGAGGAGAGAGAGAGAGAGAGAGAGAGAGAGAGAGAGAGAGAGAGAGAGAGATAGATAGATAGTGTGTGTGTGTGTGTGTGTGTGAGAGAGAGAGAGAGAGAGAGAGAGAGAGAGCGAGAGAGAGAGAGAGAGAGAGAGAGAGAGAGAGAGAGAGAGAGAGAGAGAGACAGACAGACAGACAGACAGACAGAGACAGAGAGGGATGGAGGGGGGCGGGGAAGTGAGAGAATATGCACATGCTATGTGTACGGAAGCGTTTGTTTTTGACTGTGACGTTTTTGCTTTAGCAAGCACATCCTGAATGTTGTTTTTCTTTGGCATCGAAAGCGTGATCAGTTTGTTACATTGAGCATCCCCTGTGGGACGCTCGAGCAAAGCATTCAATTAATTGGCATCTATAAACAAGGACCTCTGACCAAAACAGAACAGTGGATCATGCGTGTTTCAGTGATGTGTCTATCCTTCCCTTTCGAGCCAGTTCGTCCCCTGCATAATGTGCACGCTCGAATACAAGCATTGGCCACTCCTCTCACATACCCTTGCGTGATCTATTTCCAATATCTCCTTCACGAACGTTGAACCGTCTACTCAATGCTGACAAAGCCATGACAAACATGTTTCTTTCAGACGTCCTTACATTTGTGTCTTAACCATAACACCCGTATCCTAGTTAGTTGTACAACGCCCACGTATACATAGCCTCCTCTCATCATGCCAGTTGTTAGTACAATACTCACCAACACATCGCCTTCTCTCGTAATGATTTATGACTTAAACCCATGTAGACTGGAGATTTTCGTTATCCTTTTCAGTGGTGTTAGTGACTG
>CM031598.1:52026578-52029078 GCA_018398815.1 Conus ventricosus | reverse complement strand
ACAGCGCTCAAGAACTGACAAAGTGGTCCATTGGACGCTCTCCTTATGGTTGTACATATTGTGTAATTTGATTTTTTTTCCACTTTAAATGATGTTTTCCCGAGGTGCGGGGGGGGGGGGGGGGTGTTACTTTATTTGTTATTGTAATTGAATCATACAAGCATGCACATGTTCACACAGACACACACAGACACAGACACACAGACACAGACACACAGACACAGACACACACACACACACACAGACACACACACACACACACACACACACACACACACACACACACACACACACACACACACTCACACACACACACACACACAGCGCGCACGCACGCACGCACGCACGCACGCACGCACGCACGCACGCACGCACGCACGCACGCACGCACGCACGCACACACACACACACACACACACACACACACACATCGTCTGATATCACTTTTAGTGGGAAGACGTTAAACTAAGAGAAGAAGAAGAAGAAGAAGAAGAAGAAGAAGAAGAAGAAGAAGAAGAAGAAGAAGAAGAAGAAAAACAACAACAACAACGACAACAACACACACACGCACGCACGCACGCACGCACGCACGCACGCACCACACACACACACACACACACACACACACACACACACACACACACACACACACACACACACACACACACACACACACACACATTTGTGTGTTATTTGAATTGTTTTGCGAATGCTGCCTCCTGTTGCAGTCTCTTATCACTCATCTCTCTACTTATGACTTAATTAATTTGTTAATTCCTTCATTTATTTGTTTACTTATTTCCATATTTATCTATTCATTCATTGCTTATCTGTTATCTGCTTAGTCATTTATTCATTCGTTTATCTATCTATTACTTCCTTCGTTTATTCATCTATATATTTTTGCAACCATTTCCATGTCTCTATAAGCATGGGTCCTCCAAAGATCAGGGAGTGAAGTGAGTGGCAGAGGGTGGGGTTGGAGAGTGGGTGGGCTGAGACCATCGCCACGTGCATATGACGGCAGTTCTCATGACCCGGCCATCACTCTGATTAGGGGCCTTCAATATGGTAAAGAATATGAGGTGAAGTGATTCAGTGTAACTTTCAGTTTATCACAATCGACATCACCATTATGGTGTGTTTTTAGTGCTGTCTTCACACAGGCAAAAGGTTTGTTTTGAAAACTAGAAAAGTCGCACCAACAACATTGAACTATATTGATCTACATGATACACAACACATACGCAAAGGCCAATAAACTGGTACCCAAAAGAGAGATAAGTCTACGCGCTGCTGAGGGTGCCAGCCATCCCACTTTCTTTATCACCCACAGCCAAAATACTACTGCTACTATTAGTACTACTACTACTACTATTACTACTACTACTATTACTACTACTACTACTACTACTGCTGCTGCTGCTGCTGCTGCTGCTACTACTACTACTGATAGTAATAATACCGTAACAACGTCGTGGGCCACAAGAGTACATGGAAGGTCAGGTGTACAAATAGATATTGCAGAATGGGCAGCTAAAAACATAGTAGGCCATGACCGGACTAAATGAATGTCACCCTTCAGTTAGACAAGGCCTGGTTTATGTTGGACATTATAACTGAAAATAGAAGAAAGTTGAAACAGTTCGAAGCAGAATCAAAACTGAAAGGTGAATAGAAATCGACCATGCCACCATATATTGCGTTAAACTGAAACATATTCCTTCATGAAACATGTTAATTCGGATTTGTTAGCCGTTTCCCTAACATTTTCACTGACTACTTTCTCCAGATTGAATAGCATGTTCAAAGTCAAGAAACGAATCTGTATTAGCCTGTACCAAGAACGCATTTTACAGGATATGTTGGACGGCATGATTCGCAGTGTGACTCTGGACTATAATGTCAAGTTTCGTGGGAGTGCCTCCAGGTGACAAGAAGTGTGTGACGATTTAAGCAGTGATCGATGCCTGGTCTATTCACCAGCGGAAGTAATGGGGACAGAGGCATGATCGTATCGACTCATCGCCACTCCCCCAGCCCCATATCACCGTACACCCCCCCACTGCCCGCTCAGTTCAACTCCCCTCCAAAGGCACTAGTCGTCGCCCATCGCTTCCTGGTGTGAGTGAACCTCTATCGCTTCATGAGCTGCAGTGCACATCTTGGTCAATGGAATTATGCCAGGATCTGAGATGTTCTCTGCTGATTGTTTATATAGCCCATTGATCGACACTGTAGGTATCACAGTGGCAATGTGTCAGAGTCCATGATGTTTGCAAAGATATGGGTTGGATGACTAAATGAACGTCCGTGCACTAGTATGCATTTAGTGCATTGTGTACGTTGTGTTAACAAAAATTAACAGAAACGCACTTTACGAACACACAGACAGGGGTACACACAAACAGAGAGAGAGAGAGAGAGAGAGAGAGAGAGACAGCTACATACACAAACTAGCGGAGCGCCCATTGAGGGGATGAAACTGAACTGAGTGATT
>CM031598.1:52001578-52021578 GCA_018398815.1 Conus ventricosus | reverse complement strand
CCCCTGACCGCTCATCCCCATCCCTGCTCTCTGTCCTCGCGTCCCGCCCCTGACCGCTCATCCCCATCCCTGCTCTCTGTCCTCGCGTCCCGCCCCTGACCGCTCATCCCCATCCCTGCTCTCTGTCCTCGCGTCCCGCCCCTGACCGCTCATCCCCATCCCTGCTCTCTGTCCTCGCGTCCCGCCCCTGACCGCTCATCCCCATCCCTGCTCTCTGTCCTCGCGTCCCGCCCCTGACCGCTCATCCCCATCCCTGCTCTCTGTCCTCGCGTCCCGCCCCTGACCGCTCATCCCCATCCCTGCTCTCTGTCCTCGCGTCCCGCCCCTGACCGCTCATCCCCATCCCTGCTCTCTGTCCTCGCGTCCCGCCCCTGACCGCTCATCCCCATCCCTGCTCTCTGTCCTCGCGTCCCGCCCCTGACCGCTCATCCCCATCCCTGCTCTCTGTCCTCGCGTCCCGCCCCTGACCGCTCATCCCCATCCCTGCTCTCTGTCCTCGCGTCCCGCCCCTGACCGCTCATCCCCATCCCTGCTCTCTGTCCTCGCGTCCCGCCCCTGACCGCTCATCCCCATCCCTGCTCTCTGTCCTCGCGTCCCGCCCCTGACCGCTCATCCCCATCCCTGCTCTCTGTCCTCGCGTCCCGGCCCTGACCGCTCATCCCCATCCCTGTTCTCTGTCCTCGCGTCCCGCCCCTGACCGCTCATCCCCATCCCTGCTCTCTGTCCTCGCGTCCCGCCCCTGACCGCTCATCCCCATCCCTGCTCTCTGTCCTCGCGTCCCGCCCCTGACCGCTCATCCCCATCCCTGCTCCCTGTCCTCGCGTCCCGCCCCTGACCGCTCATCCCCATCCCTGCTCTCTGTCCTCGCGTCCCGCCCCTGACCGCTCTCTGCTCCCTGCAGTTCTTAGTGTGTCCCTGCAGCCATAAATGTAATTGCTGTCCTGACTTTTTTGCTTGCTCTCTCTCTCTCTCTCTCTCTCTCTCTCTCTCTCTCTCTCTCTCTCTCTCTCTCTCTCTCTCTCTCTCTCTCTCTCTCTCTCTCTCTCTCTCTCTCTACGATACGAGAGGAGTTAGCGAAATTCTGAAAGCAAAAGCAGTCAGACGGCCAAGGTCATTGTTTTAGAATGTCCTTGATGCCTACATTGTGCCAGTCCTCACCAACGAAACCGAGGCCTACCATATTATGCATTCTGAAATTGTAAAAAGGAATTGAAATTGTACACACAGTTTCTAGGAAACGATTTCTAATTGTTTCAGTACTAATTTCACTGAATGCTGTATTATTGGTCGATGCCCTCATTGCAATTACACTGCTGTGAATCGTTATAAATTCTGACGAGGCTTGGCGGAACGAGTACATCTGTTGACAAACCTATCATATGCTTTGTCTGTAATACAAAAAAGCTTTACAAATAATATCGGGCGCAAATCTTTGACTGGAAGTGATTTTGGTGAATTGTGTTGTGCCAGATTGTGATATGTATACAGTATCTTATCAGCCTTCCAAGATAGGTACTTTTTTATACAAAGTGAAATTCAGGAAAACCACACTGACAGATGGTGCTGTTGATGTTAAAATGCCGAAAAACTGAAAGGTCAGAAAGTGTCATTTCTGATCGAGACTGAGACGAACGAGAGAGAGAGAGAGAGAGAGAGAGAGAGAGAGAGAGAGAGAGAGAGAAGAGAGAGAGAGAGAGAGAGAGAGAGACTCGTGACTCGTGTCACGAAGAGAGAGAGAGAGAGAGAGAGAGAGAGAGAGAGAGAGAGAGAGAGAGAGAGAGAGAGAGAGAGAGAGAGAGAGAGAGAGAGTTTATTATTTGACTTATCGTCCTGCAAAGGCATTTCTGGAGTGGGAAACACACCTGATGATGTGACTCGTACGCATTTGGTTTTCAAAGGCGATGAAAGAAATACAGGTAACAACTTTTTCTTTTTTGATTCATAACCATTGTGTACAGCCATACATATGAATCAATACAGGGGGAGCAAACACTTAAAAACCGGACTTCAAAGAGATATTAGATAATAATAGATCACTTAATCCGTCAATCTATCCATCCATCCATCAATCAATCAATTTCTCAATCAATCAATCAATAAATCGATCGATCGATCAATCAATCAATCAATCAGTCAGTCAATTGATCAATCAGCAAGCTTGACTCATGAACTATTTTGATGGTAAACTGCAGGCTAATTTCGTCTTCCCCACTTTGTTGTGTTAGTATGATCATTTAGCTAATTGCTATTTTGAAAGTGTGACTTTTTTTTTGGGGGGGGGGGGAGGGGGGCTTTCACATATAATGGCTGAGCTGAGTATTGTTTATTCAAGTTTGTTGTGTAATACTCCCTTGTCAAAACGGTTGTCAGAACTTCTGACAGTTTCCCCTCTCTCTCTCTCTCTCTCTCTCTCTTCTCTCTCTCTCTCTCTCTCTCTCTCTCTCTCTCTCTCTCTCTCAAGAGACCTGGCACACAAAACGTTTTTTTTTCCAGTCTGATTATTTTGGCGTTCACTGGGTTTTTTCCCCCTTTCATTTTTTTTCTTTTTTTGGGGGTGGGGGGGTGGGGGGGGGGATGGGGGTGTGTCTCGTCCATCACTTTCCTCTTCAGGATCGGAAGGATTTTATTCTGTAGTGATGTATTTCTGTATTAGAAACATCAGGATGATATATTGTGGCCTTTATTTCAAGAAAACGTGCTTGCCTCACCCGCACTCTCTTCCCTTTCCACCCATATTATATATATATATATATATATATATATATATATATATATATATATATATATATATATATATATATATATATATATATATAATATATATATATGTATGTATGTATGTAGTATATAATAAATATATATGTACATGTGTGTGTGTGTGTCTGAGTGCGTGTCTCTAAGTGTGTGTATTGATTGTATGTTCAGTGTGTTGAGTCGGTTTGTCTTTTTTGTTGGTAATGTCGTATGTGATTGTGTAATTGTTTAAAACTAATATGTCTGCTGTTTGAGTGTGGATGCGTCTTATGTTTGGCTGGAATGAAAGTCGATGGCCAAGGAGCGATAAATCGTCTGATCTCTCTGTGTCTCTGTCTCTGTCTGTCTGTCTGTCTGTCTGTCTGTCTGTCTGTCTGTCTGTCTGTCTGTCTCTCTGTCTCTCTCTCTCTCTCTCTCCTCTCTCTCTCTCTCTCTCTCTCTCTCTATTTCTCTCTCTCTCTCTGTGCCGAGTAGCTCTGCAGAAGCTCATTTCCTGCTCTCCAAGAGCAAACCACAGCACTTCATCCAAGCAGCCTGCAAGGGCGTTCTCTTTTTTTTCTTTTTCTTTTTTTTCATCGTTTATTTGTGGTGTCCTTTTACCGCGTGTACCTGCTGTGGTGTCACAATCTAAAATGAGAAAGACTCTCTTCAGTCAAAGCAAACAAAAATTAGGTAACCCCACACTTGCTCTGAGTTGATATGATATTTAAAAATGCAGCAATGATACATCACATTCCATCACAATCATTAACAACAGTTACAACAACAAAGCAACAACAAGAACCAACAATAAAAAAGCACACAAACAAACAAACAAACAAACAAGTACAACCCCAACAACAACAACGAAGAAGAAGAAGAAGAAGAAGAAGAAGAAGAAGAAGAAGAAGAAGAAGAAGAAGAAGAGAAGAAGAAGAAGAAGAAGAAGAAGAAGAAGAGGAAGAAGAAGAAGAAGAAGAAGAAGAAGAGGAAGAAGAAGAAGAAGAAGAAGAAGAAGAAGAAGAAGAAGAAGAAGAAGAAGAAGAAGACATTAAAAAGCATTAAAAATACTTCGAGTTTTTAGCTAAAACTAAACTTTGTCAGAAAGCTGTGACGAACATGACCCAGACATGCTTTGACATTGCCACTAAAGAAATAATTCCGATTAATGGAGATGAATAAAGTAAATAAACTAGTAAAATGAGAAAGAGCAATAATATCAAAGGATGGATGGAAGAGAGAGAGAGAGAGAGAGAGAGAGAGAGAGAGAGGAGAGAGAGAAAGAGAGAGAGAGAGGAGAGAGAGAGAGAGAGAGAGAGAGAGAGAGAGAGAGAGAGAGAGAGAGAGAGAGAGAGAAATGTTAGCCATGTACCAGTAGCATACAGTAACAATGGTAAAATTTTATTGTAAAAATCTTAGAGACAATACTTCCCGTCATTTCCTCACATGTTTGAAAGAATCGGTTCAGCCCAATTACTCCCTTTCTTCCATTTGTTGTTTACATGAGGATATGACTTTTTTCGTTAATTATTGTCGTAAAACTAAATTTTAGATAACTGTCATCATTCACAACTTCCAGCTTGTCAACATCGCAAATACATATCTCATGTTTCGCTTAGTATCCGCTGTTGGTACAAACCATTACTTTGTCTTGTTGGTGGAAGGTTAAAGGTTACGTTTCAACTGCCCATAGGGGCAGTGAAGTGTCAGAGGGTCACCATGTCTAAGGTACGGCATGATGAAAGGCCAAGCCCGTCGTTCTTCTTCCACCGCCTTTACCTTCCCTGAACTGATTCAGGTACTCATTTACTGCTGGGTCAACAGAGAGAGTTTTTGAAGCCGAAGAGAATCAGAATCCTCGGGTGTATTGAACTCACAAGCATACGATCCGCAGACAGACGCTGTAACCATTTGACCCATGAGCCTCTCTTGTCCTGTTGATGGTTTACATTTAATTTCCTATCACCACAACAAGTCTTTATCACGTTGACGAGATTTTCATGTCTAGTTGGCGTTGTTCACAGCAATGACAGTTTATCTGGGGAAAAAAACAGCAATAACAGCAATAACAACAACAACAACAAAACCCAATACCGAGATGAAACGTAACCAAATGTTTACTGTTTTCTTTCCTATAGTTTGCCACCTTTTTAAACATATAAACGAACAATCCAACTAACCAATAAGCAAACGAACAAACAAACAAACAAACCTACATCTGAATATGACATAGGACTAAGAGACTTCCCTGTTTCATCATAACATTAGTCTAAAACATTTAAGGAAGTTCGTGATTTTTTTAAATACAGGCTGACAAAGAATAATTCATATCCCTAATTCAGGCCAGAAGTTTGCCTTTCACGCCCTTGTGTTTATCACCTAACAAACGTTCATCATGTTGAACAGAATCAAAGGCGCATCTATATTATTTAAAAGCAACGTAGAATTTTCTAACACTTTAACCGTACACTGTTAACAGCATCATGTAAAATAAACACCAGATCGACCGATGAACACTAAATTTCTCGAATCCTGCTTGACTTTTCCGAATAATACTATTACATCCAAGCCATGCGTACAGTCGTTCGTTTGGTGCTATAGAATGGCGTTTAAAATATGAGACTGAGCAGATGTATTTCTCCCTAATAATCGACGTTTTCAGGATCACATTTCGTATGTATTGGGATAATCATCGCATTCTCTTGCATATATCCTGGATCAAAATTATATTGAATTTTTTTTTCCTGGAAGTAACTAAATGTTCTTACCACCGAGATTAGGCATTTTAGCGGAAACATTATCAATTTTACCAGCTTTGCCATTTCTACGTTTATTCATAGCTGCGCTAGTTCCCTTCTAAGAAAACATGTTTAAGGGCACGTTTTGCATCCTCTAAGACATCATTTCTGTATGGAAGTCTGCATTGCATTTTACATCGTTGTTTTCACACGATATTTTAAAAAAATCATTCAAATTAACGTTATATAAGTATCTTCTTTTCTATTAACATCCCATACTTCTGAGATAACTACAAACGTTTGATGCATTATTGATTTCTTTTGCTACTGCATCTAATTTTATTTTCCTTCAGATACTTTTTTTCACCTTTAATTTTTCCTTGGGTTGAAAATAATCTAGCTTCATCAGCGCCTGTCTTTGTTTCTTCTTTATTTGTTTTTGTTGTTGGTTTATTATTTTTTTGAGGCTTCTTTGTGCACCGCTCCAAAATCGTTCTTCTTCCTAGTTTCTTCCCTACTTTGTGGTATTCATTATCAAATCAGCACCAGTACAAAGTGTTTCAATATCCATTCGCTGGAATCGTTTAAACATTACACAAATATATCTATAAAACTGTCTGTATCGCTGTCCAAGTTGCTTTGTGGCCTTCAGATTTTTTTCTTTTTTGGTGTGTGTGTGTGTGTGTGTGTGTGTGTGTGTGTGTGTGTGTGTGTGTGTGTGTGTGTGCGCGCGTGTGCGCGCGCGCGCGTGTGTGTGTGTGTGTGTGTGTGTGTGTGTGTGTGTGTGTGTGTGTGTGTGTGTGTGTGTGTGTGTGTATCCCCACTCACCCATGATTGATATAATCGTCTTCATAATCGTTCCAAATGAAAATCCATTATCACATTTTTTTTCTTATTTTATTCTGCTGCTCTAGATTAATCTACCATGATCTCAACAATAAGAAATGTGAAACGAATGGATGAACGCAAACCAATGGGAGCAAAGCAATAATCAAATGCACTTTCCTAAGAAGATCCCGTACATGTACAGCTATCATCTCAACTTGATTCAATCATTCAATTTGATACAACACAATAAAAAAAAATCTTGTAAAATTCAACCAATTGTTTACCAAAATTATGACTTTCTTTGAGATTTCATGGCAAAGTGTACTAAAGTCGATTATTTTTCAAAATCGCTACTGCTGTTACACAAGTAATATGCTTTGGATACGGTTTTTCCATTTCCATATCCATGAGAGAGAGAGAGAGAGAGAGAGAGAGAGAGAGAGAGAGAGAGGAGAGAGAGAGAGAGAGAGAGAGAGAGGAGACTGTGTGGTGAGGGTAAGCATACGGCGAGGAATGAAAGGGGGTTAAGGGGGGGTGGGGGTGGGGGGGTCGTAGATAGAGCGTCAGATCCGCGCGCACAAGAAACCTCAAAGCTCCTGACTGAATAAGTTAGCACAGCACTTACTTGTTTTACTCCGTCCTTCTAAAGCAATCGGCACTTGGGCATTCATGTCTGTTTGATCTATCTCGATCACATACAACGACGAGGTAAGAGACGGGTTGGGATTTGCAAGGCGCCCGCGGAGTTCCATGGGGTCTAAAATAATGTCTTTGGTGGTTTCGCTGGGCGTTTTTGGTTCCAGGACCCTGATGAAGCTGTTACAAGTCTAGACATTTATATCCTACAGTGCGTGATCGTTGGTCTCGTTGAGCTGCAAAGCACTGCCAAGTTCAAAAAGATAAGTGGAAATCTCAAAATGACGGCGTAAGTATTGCACACACACACACAGAGAGAGAGGAGAGAGAGAGAGAGAGAGAAGAGATGAGAGAGAGAGAGAGAGAGAGAGAGAGAGAGAGATGAGAGGAGTGAGGAGAGGAGAGAGAGAGTCAAAGTCAAAGTCAAAGTCAAATGTTTTAATTGTTAGGCCTCTGGCCCATACAATGGAGGTACATAATAATCAGAGCATTATCATGCATTCATACGCATATCAACTGTACATTGTTTTCGTAAACTAAGTGACTTACATATATACATAGACAACTTATTAATTGTTACAGGATTTTCACATGAAAGCAGTAAAGTAAGTTTGGACAGGGATGGATTTTTAGAATACTTAGCAGGAATGAATTGATCTCTAAGTTCATTTTATTTTGGGCATACAAATAAAAAGTGAGTTTCATTTTCAATTATGTTAGAAAAAAAGGACAATCCTTTCATTACTGTGTACATTCGTTCTGAATTGTAGATAACCATGTTTAAGGGGGGACATACCAATCCTGAATTTAGCGAGACATTTCGCAAACGAAATCATTGATTTGACGTAAATACATTTTGCAAGATATAGTATCATTAAGACTCAAATAATTGGAAGAAATCATGGTTTTCCAGTGCAGCATGCCATTCTGACTAAACGAATCAATAAGCCTTTGTTTGAATTCTGAAATAAAAATTATTAACATTTCCACCACCTGGGCTTCCACACAATCCCAAACCATATCTGTATAAAATATTTCTGACTTAACGCCCAAGTGACATAATTTTGCGATTGTAAGTATAATAACATCTCATAACCTTTTCTAGAGTATCTATTTGATCCAAGTTAACTATCTAAGCCAAAATTTTATGCATCTAGTTACGTATTTACAAATATAGGATATCTACCGTTTCCCCATAAATTAATTGTCTAGGTGATTTAGGACTAAAACCAATTAAACGTTTTAATGCCGACAGATGAACCTTTTCAGTGTGTTCTTGGTCAGTAGTTAATCCCAAATTTCAGATCCATATGTAGTATTGGCTGTATTTGGGAGTCAAACAGTTTATAAATATTTCAGGTGAATGTTCACCTACAGACCATAATACTCTAATAATTGCTGCTACACCCTTTCTTGCTCTAACTGCTAGGTCTTTGAGAGTATGTGAAAAAGAAAGTCTAGTAGAAAGGTAAATTCCAAGGTATTTATACATATTGACAATTTGTAGTTCTTGGTTTCCAAAAGACACTTTTCAGATGAGACAGATAACCACCATTTCTAAAGACAACTACATTTGATTTATCCAGGTTTGACAATAAGATCAGTCGGTTCGCTGTTTTAATAACACGTTCAACTGATTTTGAAGACTATAACACTATCAGAAAACAAAACGACATCATCAGCAAATAAAAGTATGAATAACTCAATAAGATCAGGAGATAACTGAACGCCATGCCTACCACATCTTAGAATGTCTTTGTCAACTCATTAATAAAGAGTGAGAAAAAGAACAGGGGAGCAGACCTCCCTTGCTTTAAGCCTCTAGGACACAGAAAAGTGTCCGTCATATCTCCCCAGCACGAACTTTGGCTTTAACGACATTGTACATACTTTTTATGGCATAAAGAATCTTCCCATGGAACCGTTCTTATACAATATAGTCCACAGTTTGTCCTACTGACGAATCGAAGGCCTTGCGAAAATCAATAAAAGCAACATACAATTTTCTGTGCCTTATTAACTGTTTTTGGATCAAAGAATAAGTGTAAATATGTGATCGAATGTGCTATGATTTTCCCTGAATCCTGCTTGTCTTCCCCAATGATATCATTATCCTCATCCATTTTGTAATTCGTTTATTTAAAATAAAACTATAGAGTTTACTAGCAATATTTAACAGTGATATGCCTCTATAGTTATCAGTGTTACTCAAATCTCCCTTTTTATGCAATGGATGTATGATCGACAAACACCATTCATCAAAAAGAAAATTAAATATTTAACAAAAAATGGAATTATTTGTTCTGAACTGTTCTTAAAAAAATCACCTATTATACATCAGGCCCTGCTGCCTTGTTACTCTTTAAAGCTTTGATCGCGACCTTGACCTCTTCTGTACGATGTGTCTATTTAGCTCATCACAATTTCTATCAATGGGTACATGTACATAATCAAATTCGTTGTCATCGACAGAATCAGTGACAGGATCATTAAAAACTCCTTTGAAGTGGTTGTACCATTCTTCTGCACTAATTGAGTTTTGACCAATAGTCCTTGGTCGAACAGATCTGATAGTATCCCAAAATCTCTTTGGGTCTTTTATATTGTTTGCAGATTAGCAATGATTTGTTCTTTGTGTCTTTTTTCTTGTATCTTAGGAGTTCTTGTATTCTCTTCTTTTTGTGAATACTTAGTCTGTCGTTTTCAAGATCTTTTCTTGGCTGCGTGAAATACTATTATCATCTTTACTCAAACGTGCGTTACAAATCTTCCTTAAATCTTGTCTAAGCGATTTCCTTTGTTGTCGGACATTCCTGATCGAACCATGCCTGCTGCTTTTCACCTCTATTACGATTTACTCTTTCCATACACTCACCCGCATAATTGAAACATTCATTAAACTTATTGAGTGCTCATTAATGTCAACATCAATCAATGATGCTGCTATGTCTAATAAATCATTAACATGATTTGATTTCATTTTATTTATAAACTCTATCTTTTTCTCTTCATCCATTTATATTTTCGTATTGAAAAGGACTTTGATTCAATTTTACTGAAAGCAAACACCACAAGAAGTATTCATGTAGAGGTCTACAGGCAAATGTTTTGATTCAGTCATTGGCAAAATATTCATGTTTTTGCATTTTGACAGTAAACAACGGGAAACAATAAAATAGTCAACAACACTGCAACTGTTTGTGATATGTATGTATAATCCCCTGGAAAATGTAATGATTCCATACCATTCGTATTATTAATTGACATTCTTGGCACACATTTATAAGCAGTTTCCCAAATCGTTAAAAGCTTGGTCATTGGAATATCTGTTGGTTTCATTGTCAAATTGATAGTCATCGTGGTCAATACCATTTCGTAGATTTCATCGACGGGGTCAGCAATACTAGTGTTCATGGAAACAGTTCTAGAATTAAAATCACCACATAAGATAATTGGCATATCTTCATAATCTCTAATTAATTCTAGTATGAATTGCCTCAAGTAGCAGAGTACCATTATATATGTCAGTTTCTTCATAATAAGGTGAGTTTTCTGGAGGTACATACATTCCTAGTAAAACACAATCGCTAGCGGTTCAAGAAGTCTCTTAGATAGTCTTAAACACAATTACATTGTCATATTCTACATGAATTTGTTCTATGTACTGACCTAGTTCTTTACGAACAAACATTATAACTCCACCGGGAAGGCGACATGGATACTGTCCGACACTTTGACACCAGGGGAAAGGCGACCATGGATACTGTCCGACACTTTGACACCAGGGGAAAGGCGACATGGATACTGTCCGACACTTTGACACCAGGGGAAAGGCGACCATGGATACTGTCCGACACTTGACACAGGGGAAAGGCGACCATGGATACTGTCCGACACTTTGACACCAGGGGAAAGGGCCATGGATACTGTCGAACTTGACCGGGGAATGCGACCATGGTACTGTCCGACACTTTGACACCAGGGGAAAGGCGACCATGGATACTGTCCGACACTTTGACACCAGGGGAACAAAAGGAAATGTGATTGAACAAACGTGTCAGAAATTGATTCAATAAAAGTTTCTACTAAAAAAACAAAATCATATTTATCATGAACGAAGAAAAATCTATTCATTTGTGTTGTTAACAAACCTTCAACATTTATAAGTGACAAACGACAAAAGTGATCATTCACACATATATCCACACAACCAAACTGGTTAATAGCAAAATTAGTACTACAATTTGCATCATTACTCCTTCTCAGCACAGTTACCGTTATTATCTGGGCCATGGCCTGCCCGTCATTTGTCATCGGCACCGTTCATGACATTTGGTCCTTATTCCTATCATTTTGCATTGTCTTTGATACTGCTCACATTCCAACCTCGAGGGCAGGGTGCTCTGTTGTGACGCAGTGCGTGTCCTTGTCATTACGGGTGAACTTGAGAAGAGTTCTTGCTGTTGTGTTCTCTCTACTCTTCCCTCCCTCCATTTCCTTTCCGCACCCTCCCACCCGACATTGTTCCATCACTTTACCCCACAGGTAGGTTCAGAACCATGACGAGGAGACCCTCGTCCAAAGCCCCGGGGTGTAGCTGAGGCTCTGGGCTGGCTGGGCGAAGATACACTGGGCAGGGCTAGACGGGGGGGACTCGGGCTGTTCATCGTCTTCACTGCATCAGTGTAAGGATCTCTGCTTCCAGGTACCTGCTACCACTGCATCTGGACTGGTTGCTCACATGAAGGTGTCGTGGTGCTCTGATGGTTTTCTGACTGCTTGCTGCTTTCTCTGAGTACAGAGCAAGTGGAGGAGACCGACGGGAATCTTCATTGGACACCTTTTCTTGGGTAGGAGGCAGGCGGAAATCCTGCACTATTAATCTACCTTGGCGTAGAAGGCGTCTTTCCCTGTTGTCTGTGATGCGCTATAGTGTCCCTCTGCTGTCTGGTCAGGTCTGTGACGACACGGATCCCATCATTCATTCCGTAGTCTGGCTTTACTGTCCTTGTCTCTCATGACAATCATTGCATCACCCCACCTCAGGAACTTGACAATTATCGGGCGAGGGCGGCCGTTTTGGAGAACTGACGAACCAAGCGATGAGCTCGCTAATGTCTGTGTCTAACATTGCTTATGGGGAAATAGCGTTGAAGGATGTTCACTATTTTTGAAGCGCAGTTAACGAAAGATTCGCCCACCTCTTCTTTCAGTCCATAAAACAGCAAGTTTGATTCTTGAATAGCGTTCCTGTCTCTCAATCTCCGCCTCCAACCTCGAGACTCTTGATGCAAGATCTTCTTGGTCCACTTCGAGTCTTTCTAATCTTTCATTATTTTTCTTGATGGCTCCCTCCAGAGACGCACTTTCTTCTTAATTCATTGCAATTCTTTTCTACAGAAGTTTCCAGTGACTGGAATTTTTTATCAAGTTCTCTGCTATGTATGTGCATGACATCCATAGAATCAATCAATCTGTTTAGTTTCACCTCAATACGTGCAGCCTGTTGATCCACTTTTTCTTCAGACGTTTGACAGAATCTTCTACTGTTGGACCGGGATTGGATTCAACATCACGCATAGCATCAAAAGCAGCTTTAAGTTGGGCGAGAGGTAAGAAGAAAGGAGTAAAGTTTGTGGTGATGTCATAGTAGTGGATGATTGACCATGGGGTGTTGATCCGATATCATTTGCAGGGAGGATCAAGGGCAAAATGTCGCACTCACAGTACTTGCGTTGTCATCAAGTCCATGTACACAGACTATGTGTAGATGCAGAAAGGGACGTTGAAGAAAATCAAAGTTGCCATCAGAGCAGATGGAAAACACGGCAATGTCCAAACACTGCAAACATCTTCTGTATTTCACGAAATTTCCTGTTCTTTTTTTAGCATTTCTTCAATAACAAAGTCGGAAAATGCATGAGAAACTGGCCGACTGCACAACGATAGGCCTGAAGACTGACTGTCATAGCTACAGTAAGAAGTGTTCACATTCAGGAGAGCTCTGCAAAACACGTCTGCTCTGCTCGACGGCTGACGATGGACTGAAAGGGGGTTAAGGGGGGGTGGGGGGTGGGGGGTCGTAGATAGAGCGTCAGAACCGCGCGACAAGAAACCTCAAAGCTCTGACTGAATAAGTTAGCACCAGCACTTACTTTTTTTACTCCGTCTTCTAAAGCAATCGGCACTTGGGCATTCATGTCTGTTTGCATCTATCTCGATCGCATAACGACGAGGGTAAGAGACGGGTTGGGATTTGCAAGGCGCCGCGCGAGTTCCATGGGGTCTAAATAATGTCTTTGGTGGTTTCGCTGGGCCGTTTTTGGTTCCAGGACCCTGATGATAGCTGTTACAAGTCTAGACATTTATATCCTACAGTGCGTGATCTGTTGGTCTCGTTGAGCTGCAAAGCACTGCAAGTTCAAAAGATAAGTGGAAATCTCAAAATGACGGCGTAAGTATTGCACAGGAGAGAGAGGAGAGAGAGAGAGAGTGAGAGAGGAGGAGAGAGAGAGACAGAGAAGAGAGAGAGAGAGAGAGAGAGAGAGAGAGAGAGAGAGAGAGGTATTGTAATGGCGAAGGAATTTGTCAGCCTGCACTTGTTTTTTTTCCAAGAAACTGATGTATGCAACACACCGCACACGCACCCCCCCCCCCACACACACACACACTCAAAGATAGGTAGGTAGGTAGCTAGCTAGTTAGCTGCCGTGTGTGTGTGTGTGTGTGTGTGTGGGTGTGTGTGTGTGTGTGTGTGTGTGTAAGAGAAGAGAGAGAGAGAGAGAGAGAGAGAGAGAGAGAGAGCGGTGTGTGTGTGTGTGTGTGTGTGTGTGTGTGTGTGTGTGTGTGTGTGTGTTTGCTTGTGTGCTGTCTTGAAAGTCCTCTACAATTACTAGTGTAATTACTAGTAGCGAGGAACAAAGGCCAATGATTACTCTGTCAATCATCTCCCAGTTGAAAACGTTCCGACACATCTCTTGGGCAGATTTGTCTGATCTCTCTAACCCCAAAGTTTTCCCCCTTTTCACTACCTCATCGTTTCTCCCCCCCCCCCCCAACCTATTTTTCCCTTCCCACTCCTGTTCTAATCAACAGTGAAACTCCCATGTTTGCATTGTTATTTCTGTTTCTTTTGTTTTATTCGTTTATAGTCCCCCTTTCTGAACCACTAGTTTGTTTTTGAAGTTATTTTGTACTTTCTCCTGTCTAGAAAATACATGTATAAATCCAAAAAGAATTCCGCATCTTTTTTCGTCCGTTGAAAAACAAAACAAAAAACAAAACAAAACAAAACAAAACAAAGCAAAGCAAAATTCTTCCAAACAAGAAGTGCAAAGAAGGGGGGGGGGGGGGGGGGGGGGGATTGCCGCTCTTATTTCTTTGCTTTTCACACTCCAACGATGTTTAGTCAATGTGTTAACTCGTCTGAGGAGAAGTGTTTAAAGTTAGTTAGTTTATATGTTGATAAGGTCAACCGTAAGAGTCTGGTGTACAACCCAGCAGACGCAGTCGAGAATTCCTGGAGTTAAAAGCATGTCAAACATGAATTGGCTAAATTTGCACTTTTTTTCAAATGAAGTTGTATGTGTGTGTTTGTGCATGTCTCTCTCTCTCTCTCCCCTCTTCTCTCTCTCTCTCTCTCTCTCTCTCTCTCTTCTCTTTTTCTCCTCTCTGTAAATGCTCCTCTGTGTGTGTGTTTTGTGGGGTGTGTGTGTGTGTGTGTGTGTGTGTGTGTGTGTGTGTTTGTGTGTGCACGCATAAAAAGATTTCCGCATCTCTTTTTGTCCGTTGAAAAACCACAACACAGCAAAACAAAACAAAGCAAAAACTCCTATGCGTGCGTGAGTGCACGCGTTTGTGTGTGTGTGTGTGTGTGTGGTGTGTGTGTGTGTGTGTGTGTGTGTGTGTGTGTGGTGTGTGTGTGTGTGTGTGTGTGTGTTGTGTGTGTGTGTCCAGGAATGTCCAGATCATTACGATCAAAGTGTTATCTAATTCGGGTCTGTCATCTATTTTTTTCTCATCTTTCGAGTCCTTTTCAATGGGGTGCCTCTTACGCCCCTCATTCAGGAGGTCCCCACTACATCCACACCCAGATTCGTTAGGCTACATTCTCACTCTCAGTAATGCAATCCACAAGGAGCAATGGATATCTGGTTGTCATTATGAAACCTACAAATGGAGGCATTGCACTGCAGCCGAGTCACTTAGATGGTGTTCAGTGGTGCCTGTTTTGGCAAACATACGCTGGGCGTTTCATCAGTTCTGCTCCGTGATGTCTTAAAAGAATGTGACTTTGAATTTTTAAAAAATGGATACATCGAAACTAGGCATTCAAACTGGTGTTTTGGGGCTTTAAATGAGAGTATGGACTGAACAGTATATGGGTTTAGCAGTATTTAATGAAATTCCAATCTTCTGTGTAAGTCAGACCAAGACCAAAAAATATCCACGTACATTTCTATGTACCTTCCAGAAAAATTGCTCTTTTGTTTATTTTATAAAGGACTTTCAGTTTTGCTAGTTGAATCAAACTCTCTTTGTAATGTCTGAAGATGAAACATGATGCTTCGTGTAATATTCCTCGTTGTGGCCATCAAACAACGTCAAGTCCAATGCCCTACCACCTTTCAAAAGATCTTGGAATTCTCCCATCCACTGGTCTAGTACAATAAATATTCGTTTTCTGATAAACTCTTAGCAAGTAAAGACATATCAATAGACTCATATCTCTCGTGTATTCTCTTAAGCAAACACATACACACATATTACACACATGTACATGAGCTTCTATACGCACAACTGCTTGCACTCACAGGCTTGCAAGAAGAGCATTGGACTTTTCTGTTTCCTGTTAAACAAAATACAGAGATAAAGAAAATAACAGTGATGCTTTTTTTAGGGGGGGGGGGGTAGGTATCTGTCTATTTCTGCTCTGATATTTAGGTAGGTATGAAATATTGTGCAAGCTTACAGCAAGTATGTTGTTTAGAAGCTCTGTTTTCTCTTTGAAGTGTTTTAAGCTGAAGGACAGTCAAATCAAAAACAAAAAATACAGCGAAACATCAATAATGCAGGTTTTTTATGAATTGAAACATTTCGTATTTTTCAAACATCATGTCTCCAAGGTTCAAATGTGATTTCATGTTTCGCCAGGGAAACCACACACGCACACACACACACACACGCACACACACACACACACACACACACACACACACACACACACACACAGAGAGAGAGAGAGAGAGAGAGAGAGAAGAGAAGAGAGAGAGAGAGAGAGAGAGAGAGAGAGAGAGAGAGAGAGAGAGAGAGAGAGAGAACACGAACAAATTTGACAAACTCTTACTTAGCGCCTTCACTTGTACAGACACAGCATGTGCTGCCCCTCGCCCCCACCCCACCCTTCTCTCTCTATCTACCCCTATCTCTTACCATCCAACCCACTCCACCCCTTCTCGTGAAATCCGTGCACATCTGACTCAAGTTTCTTGGGGGAGGAAGAAAACAACACATAATACCAGCCGGCATCAATGTTTTTTTCTCCTTTTTCGAGGGAGTAGTTTTATACTCCTACATAGGATTTGTTCCTTATACTCGTATCCGCGGCCAGTTCGAAAACGTTCACAAATCTAATTAGGGAGCTGTTCTGTTCTCCGCCAGGACAGGCTCCTTGTCATTATCCGTGCGGCCTGTGGGAAAATGGTCCATTCAGCTGTCGAGAATAGCGTGGGTTAAGTGTCAGAACCATGTATCAAGCCTCGGGTCTCCGCGGGCCACGGACACTTTGCAAGAAAGTTGTTCAATCAGAATGTTGTCGAGGCGGGAGTTTGTCGTGAATTGGTGGTAGAATGTGAAAATGAAGGTGGGGGCTCATGTGTGGGAAGCAGGGAGGAGACTGGAGGAACAGCAGACGAGCGGGCATCAAGTTGAGGCTTGACTCTGTGAATCTGAGAAGATGCAAGGCATGATTCGTGAAGCAAAAAACCTTGTCTCCCCAAAGAAGCCTGGTGTGTGTGTGTGTGTTGTGTGTGCGTGCGTGCGTGCGTGCGTGCGTGCGTGCGTGCGTGTGAGTGTGTGTGTGTGTGTGTGTGTGTGTGTGTGTGTGTGTGTGTGTGTGTGTGTGTGTGTGTGTGTGTGTGTGTGTGTCTATCCATTAAATGAGCACCTGGGCACTTTGGTGCAGTAACAACACTCTGTTTTGTTGGTTTGTTGTTGCTGTGCTTGTTTTTTTTTTTCCCCAAAGAATATAAATTATAAGTAGTTCATTAAAAAATCTTTATTGTCTCAATTTCATTTTTGGCATTGCTGTTATTATTATTATTATTATTATTTATTATTATTATTATTATTATTATTATTATTATATTATTATTATCATTATTATTATTATTATCATTATCATTATTATCATCATTATTTGGGGGGGGGGGTTCTTTTCTTTTTTCTTGGGGGGGGGGGGGGGGGGGGGGGGGATCTTCCTTTATCTTAAACATGAATTCTTAGTCTTGCATTTTTTTTTCTAAAATGTATACAAAATACTGACTGTTTCTGCAAAAATGTTCAATACCACAGCGAGAGAGAGAGAGAGAGAGAGAGAGAGAGAGAGAGGAGAGAAAGAGAGAGAGAGAGAGAGAGAGAGAGAGAGAGAGAGAGAGAGAGAGAGAGAGAGAGAGAGAGAGAGAGAGAGAGAGAGAGAGGAGAGAGAGATTATAGCTGGATACATTATCAGTTGAAAACAGTGGTCACCTCCTCTACCCACAAAAAAAGATAACATCTTAATAAAAAAAAAAAAAAAGCAATCAGGAGATTCAAATCTCCAAGGGGTTTCTTGTGTCACATTTCGGGAAGATCAACATTTGTTGCGTGGTGATGCCCTACTATCTTTTTGCATAAAGCATATCTTTCGTCTTGAACTCGATTTTTTTTTTTTTGGACATCCTTATATTTTGCCGGAAGAGATACATCAGAAAAAAAGGAAACAATTTATATTTCTTTTCTTTTCTAACCTGAAAGAAAGAAAGAAAAATGTTGTGAAAGAAAAACCATTACAAAACATGGCAACATGTCGAGTTTTTGCTTATCCCACCCCTCCCTCAACGACCTCGCACCTTTACCAACCGCCCCCTCCCCCCTCTGAAAACTGAAACAATCACAGGAGGAAAATCAAACTGTTCGTGTTCTTATATTTTAAACCTGAAAGAGTTTTTCCAAAAAATTAATTTACAAAAACTGACCCAGACCAAAATAATAATCATAATAACAACAATAACAGTAATAATGATAATAATGATGATGATGATGATGATGATGATGATGATGATGATGATGATGATGATGATGATGATGATGATGATGATGATGATGATAATAATAAACAACATGATGATGATAATGATAATGATAATGATAATAATAAGCTCCACCACATTATCACGATATTTAACCTAAAAGAAGAACAAAGATATTTATCGTCCTTGTAATTTAGGCAGATGAAACGGGTATCCGCTTGCCAGTAAAAATTCACTTTTAAGAATTCTCAGAGAAGGAACATGTTCAGTATCCATAATCATGTTCACAACCATGTCAAGCCTGAGCTAATCTATCCACAGATGAGGCAGGAAGAAGCAGAACTTTGTGTGTGCGTTTCTAAATACCACTGAAACTGTTTCTTTGCATTGCAGTGTCTGCTCTAGTAGGTTTTCTTACGATGACCACGAATTGATCATTTTGTGTGGACTGCAGGAGGAGAGGCTGCACCAAGACAGGCCTAGGTCTGGCAGTGCAGGGGGAACTGGCATGAATATTGTGACAAAAATGGCATCAGAGCACAGAAGTTATGACAACTAACCATAAAGATAGATGAAAAAATAAATATTTAAAAACAAATCAATATTCCTCGCGGCTTTACGCAATAATCAAGTTTTGTACGGTCTGAACATGGCAATTTATAGATTCATAAAAGCCAAGAAGTAAAGCAGATCTATCACCACTCACATTCTGCATGAATTCTCGCACAAGCGCACACCCAACTTTCACAGAGTATGAGTTTATCCTCACATTCAAGAATACTGCCCGGAAGGTTGCAAAAGTGTTAGCTAGTTGAGTGTAGTCCTCTCTTTCTGCAGCGAATTGTAGTAAAAGAGTCAATAGCCGTGCTGTTACATGAATGTAATGCCACTGCACATACACACAAGCCGAAATTACACGTTTCTACGATTCATAGTTTACCTGATTCCACGAGTCATAGTTACCTGTTTTCATGAGAGAGAGTTACATCTATTCGAAGTCTTAGTCAAACAGTTTTACTAATCACAGTCACCTTATTTATGAATTATGCTTGCCTATTTCAATGAGTTATCGTTGCCTGTTTTGATCAGTCCCAGTTACCTGTTTTCATCAGTCGCAGTTACCTTTCTCGAGATCTTGCTATGCCACCAAAGCAAAAAGACAGTGATTAAGAACAAAACAATCATTTTTTTATGAAGTAAACTTTTTTCCTCCATAGGCTTTTGAAGCTGGAATGTTCCCATACCATTTCGCTGTCGTGAACAGTGGGAACTCAGACGTCAACAGCATACAAGCAAACCTATGTCTCTGTGGATTCGTGACTCTTTGACACGGATATGGTTGGAATTAGAATGTAATAGGTCTGCTTTTGGCAGCAGCAAAGGGTGAGAGGGGAAATGGGAGTGAGATGGTGGGTGAGGGGTAGTATGGTGGTGATGGTGGGCACGTGTTCAAAGACAGGGAATAGAATTCGGATATGATTATGACACACAAATTTTACCCTAGACAAAATCGTTTCTTGATAAAACAATGGTGAAAGCAGCATAAGCATGACATATGACACACAAATGTTACCCTAGACAAGATGGTTTTCTTTTTAAAACAAAGGTGAAAGACATTTCCCATGTGGTTTCTTCTTGTGTTATTACTGCTCGGTAGCAAAGCAGGTTTTTTTCATTCTTATTCATATTTTCCCGTTTCCAAAATTCTCCGTTTCTCCTATTCTTTCTTTCTTCCTCTTTTTTGACCACAACCCCCTCCCCCTTTGTTCTTTTCTCG
>CM031598.1:51986578-51999078 GCA_018398815.1 Conus ventricosus | reverse complement strand
CCTAAGAAAGCCATCAGGGGTCAACATCTACAAGGGGATTCTTGTGTTTTATATCAGGATGGTCGACATTTGTTGCGTGGTCATGCCACACTGTCCATGAAGCACATCTTTTGTCTTGATCCTAATTTCCCGTTGTGGTTGGTTGTCAGTGCTCTGTTGTAGACAGACTTTGCGTCATTCTTGGTCATATTTCTCATGTCTAAAATACCTTGTTTCTCTTATTGTTTCTATCAATTGTCTTCCTTGTGTGATAAATTTGGTTAGACTCGTCGGCGTTTATTTAGCATCTAATGAAAACTGTTTTTAGAAAATGACTGTCAAAGCCTCCCATTAACCATTAGTTAAACACCTTTCGCACTTTCCTACCTTTGTCTGTCCTTGGCCCCCTAAGGGGCAATAATTCATCAAGGACAACTCTCCAGCAGTTTGGAATCCTGGCTATTATGAATGCGTCTGTCCAACTGACTTCCACCCCTTTTAGCTCTGTCTAAGTGTCTCTTCTTCAACTGCTTTCGGCTACCCCATCTTCTTTCCTCCTTGCACGTTCCAGGTGGAAGCCTGTCAGTTGAATACTTGTTTCCTGCGAAGATGTCCTGTTCGCCTAACTTAAGCCTCAGGGTTTGTATGATGACTGGCTTCAAACAAACTGTGTTTTTAAAAATCAACGTAACAAAGTTGGGGACATTTTCATGATCAACGAAATTCATAGCGTTTACATCACAATCGTGGGAGTTTTGTCCCTCTCTGGGAGCACAACGTTTTCCCAGCTCGATCCAGTTTGAAGTATATTTCATATTTGCGTCTTGGTCTAATGAGAGAGTAAACAAGTGTATGGGAGACGTGTTTACTTACACTGAGAGGCAGAAATTCCGCACAAACATAAACAAATCATGCACAAACATCTCATTTAACAGTTATTTAGTTGGGAACTTGGTAACAACTTAAAAAACCAAATCTGCGTTAGAAAATTTGATTGAAAAGGGCATGTGTGAACAGAAAAAAAACGACATGAATCAAATTCATAAACAACTGTCAAACATGGTTATTGCACAGCATAAACCATCTTTCAAAAGAGGTGATTCTGTCAATATCTGGTGTATCCACCATTGGCAGCTACACACGCTCGAAGACGCCGAGGCATGGACTGCACGAGACGTCGGATCTGCACCTGCTGGATGTTGACCCAGTGATGCTGAAGAACGGTGATCAGTTCACCTCTCGTCTTGGGCCTCGGCTAATGCTGCTCCACTCACCTGCCGAGCGCGTCCCAAAGGTGCTCAATGCAGTTCATGTCAGGTGACAGGGATGACCAGGGCATCACCTCCACTCCGTTCTGCTGCAGAAACTGACGGGTCATCCGGGTACTGTGAGGTGTAGCATTATTATGCTGGAACACAAATCTGCGTCATCCACCATGGTGATCCAGGAGTGGAAGCAGGACAGGCTGGAGAACGTGGTTCACGTAACGCTGTGCCGTGATGTTGCCATCGATCACCACGAGCTGGGATCTAAAGTTGGCGTTGATGGCACCCACACTATCACTGAAGGTACGGCAAACCGGTCGAGCTGCCTAACACAAGGGTCATGATACCGTTCTCCTCGTCTTCTGTACATTCTGATTCTCCCATCAGCGTGGCTCATGCAAAAACATGACTCGTCAGAGAAGATGACATTCCTCCATGCGCGTCTTCACAGGAACGCACCATTTACTGCCCAATGGCGCAAGGCCTGCCTGTGTCTGTCAGTCAATACAGGGTCAACGTAGGGCCTGTGACACCTGATTTCTGCGTGCGACAGGCGTTGTCTGATAGTGCAGCTGCTGATGGGTCCCCCATGCTCCCCCAAAGTTGCTCTAGCAATGGCAGCAGCAGTCAGGAATCGGTTCCTGAGGTGGGAAAGGCGAATGGCTCGATCTTGTCTCCGAGTCGTCACTCGAGGTGCGCCTGGTCGAGGATGGTCAGAAACTGACCGGGTGGCTGCCAAGCGCTGTTGTAGGTGGTAGATAGTGGTGTGGTGGGCGTTCATGGCTCTTTCTACCTGTCGGACAGAATGAACCGGCCCTCAGCATCCCAACAGCGTGGTTTCGTTGGTTGTTGTCCAACCGTGGCATTTTCTTGCAGTGTGATAAAATCATTCTGGTTGCGGCATTTTATGGGGTAAACTGTATGTTTATCACGTGAAAAGAAAGCGACGCAATATTCACTCTGAACTGAGTTGTCGCCCAGTTTGGCTTTTTGCTTCTGGCGCTATTGTCTGTTCGCTGGCACGTGCTGCACGAGAAACGTGTCTGTAGAAAGGTGGGTCACACTCCCACCAACTGAGGAATGGGTCATAAAAGGAGCAACAAATCAAACTTTTCCCGTGGAACTTGTGTGCATGATGTGCGGAATTTATGCCTCTCAGTATACTGTGTGTGTGTGTGTGTGTGTGTGTGTGTGTGTGTGTGTGTGTGTGTGGTGTGTGTGTGTGTGTATGCATTCTCGTGAATAAAAGAGACAAAGATGAAAAACAAAGACAAAATGATCACAATAGTTTATACGCAGATTTTTAAAAAAAATTTTTATAGTGAAAATCAATTGCATCTTTAATAAAGACCAGGTAAGTATTGTTTCTAAGAGATAGAGGTTGAAAAGGAAATCTGTTGCAATTGTGTTCAGCCATTATTTCTTCACCCTATCCCCCCCCCCCTCCCCCTCTTCAATTACACTTAAACAAATAACTTCCTCTGATTAGGAGAAAGAGCTATCTCAATGTTCATTCTTATTTTATTCCCCCCGCATAGGCTCTTGTACTACCGTTCCACGTGACTCGTACAAACCCATTCAAAATGTAACCACATGAACTGTTCTGCTCTTTTACACGGACATCTAGGCGTTATCCGTGCCGCTGGTGGGAAAAACAGTCCATTCAGCAGTCGGGAACAGCGTGTGGGCAGATGTCAGGAACACACAATCGAACTTAGGTTCCTAAGGACTCTGTCCAACTTAATAAGAAAACCAAGCTGAATCAGAATTGAATCGAACATCTGGTTTTTGTTACAGCATGTGGAAAGAGGGAGTTTGTTGGAATTTGATAAGCGTAAAAGTAAGGTGAGGGAGGGCAAGTGGTGGGAGGGTGTTGAAGGGCGGAGTGGTTTGCTGTGTAGGATTGCAACTGGTCGATGTGAAGTGTGATTTACGTCACAGGACAAAAGCAGCCTCCTAGCATAGACCAGTTTGTTTGGAAACCCACAAGGGCGTGAGCCGGCGCAGTCTGGTCGTGTTACGGCGTGTTTGTTTTTCATTCCCTTTCTCTTCGTCTTTGGGGGAAACAGTTCATAGAACTTTTTTTAATTTCCTACTTTTTCTGTCGTTTATTTTATGTTAAAAAAAAAATATTCTGTTTTATCCAAACGTTGCACACAGCTTTTTCATGATTACGTACTGTAAGTTTTCATTTCTAAACCACTCAGCTTTCCCAATGCGTATTTGGAAATGATTTTGTGTGTGTGTTTGTGTATCCCTGTCTCATCAAAGTATTAGTATTGTTGCCTTATCTGTATTACAGAAAAAAAACAGTCTTATATTCGTATACTGTAAACTGACATTATTACGCATTTGACTCTGGAATCAAATATCATACAGAAGAATAACAACTGATAAAAAGTGCTTCAATTGCTGGCCTCTGACAACAGCATCTATCGTTAATGAGCGAATAAGTTTTGAAAAGAAAAGTTCTGACATATCAAATATTGTTTTACAAGTTGTGTTAAGTTACCCTAAAGGCGTGTTTTAATGGCTGTTGAAAATAACCAAATGTATTTAGCCTTTAGTTATAGTTACAATGTTAAAAGGAGAATACATAATTCTACACACATGTCATCTCTTTCCCTATCTATGTGGCTGGTATTAAAACATCCCAAAATCTTATCTGGGGGGCCGTTCTCTCCCGTACGGACCCTGGTCCTTGTCCAGATAGCTGTAATAAAAAAAATTCCATTTAACTTTTACCAACACTTTGGGGCGTGTGTCAGAAACATGCAATCAAATCAATGTCTGTGGGGACTGTGTACTCTTTAACAAGAAAGGCTGAATCAAATTTGAAATCAGTTGGTGCAGGACGGGTCAAGTAGGCTTGTGGAACTTGATGAGGGTAGAAACGCAACGATGTTGGATCACATGAGAGTTTAAAGGATTAGTTGGTTTACTGGTGGGTGACGAGGTGCTGTAAAGTGTGATTTGTGGCTCAGAAAAAACAACAACCAAAAACAAGGTTCCAACACAGACCATGTTCGTATGAAAGCCAACAGTGTGAGGCATGGCTGTCTAACTTTCTCGCAGCAGTTCCTTCTTTCCCATTTATTTTTATCTGTGAGGACAACAGTGTCATGCAATGCATTAAACCATTTTCTTTTTTTTTAATTCTATGCTTCTGTTCTCTGGTTACATCGTCGCGACTCTACCCTCATCAAGTTCCACTAATCCTCTTGGCCATCCAGCAACAACATCAACAACAAAAACAAAAACAAAAATCCGTTTTCGGTTCAGACTAACTTTATTGTCAAAGGGAACGAAGTCCCCAGATGCCTCGGTTTGACTGTGTGTTTGTGACACATGCCCCCAGGCTGTTAGTAACATCTGAATGGACTGTTTTCTCACAGGCTATACTGACAATGGCCAGGGTCTGCACAGGACAGAACGGCTCCCCTGATTAGATTTTGGTGGATATTTTCGTACTGGCCACGCTGGTAGGGAATGACAGGACCCTGTGTGTGGAAGCATTACAGCTCTACTTTCAAGACTGTAACCATAGCTAAAGTAAAAAAAAATGTAAATGTTATTTTCAACAGTCATTAAAACACATCTGTAGAGGAACCTAACAAAACGTGTTTTAACATATTGTATAGGTCATAATGTGTCTTCATTGTTCAGTTTCTATGCTTGCCAAAGACCGCAAAGACTGCACTTGTCAAAGACCGGAAAGGACAGGCATGTGGGCATTACAAAGCCAGTCCGCTTTACCAGCCAGCTTAACACAACCTAATGCTTCCACGATTGCCACCTAACAAGCAAGGGTCAGTTATTTTCTCTTTGTGGAAAGCAAACTGCTTGTCATTGTGATTCAAACTCTCTCTCTCTCTCTCTCTCTCTCTCTCTCTCTCTCTCTCTCTCTCACACACACACACACACACACACACACACACACACACGCACGCACGCACGCACACACACACACACACACACACACACACACACGTGCGAAGCACAGGCAAGTGCTCTGTCGACATGTCCCCCCCCCCTCTCTCTCTCTATCTCTCTCTCTCGCGCGCGCGCGCACTCACTCACTCACCCAAACGCACGCACGCATGCGCGCACACACACACATGCGCGCGCACACACACACACACTGACTGACTGAAACCAATTTATTGTCAGATTAACTCAAGGTTGTACTGACACACACACACACACACACACACACACACACACACAAATTTACACACGCTTGTGCATATATTTTTGTATGTGAAGAATGAATGCTTATAAAAATACAATACTGTTGTTGATCAATGAAGATCAGCTGATGCTTGCACTCTTCTTCCAATATCTCACAGTGTATATTATATATAAGGAAAGGAAATGAGGCAGGGAACAGTAAACACGTGGGGTAACGTTTGCTCCCATAAGGAAACCTAACACAGAGTCACTTTTATTCAAGACTGGCACAGCCTTTTAAACTTGAATAAAGTCGACAAATACATAGACGAACAATCTAATAGTGGGGGGGGGGGGGGGGGGGGGGGGGGGGGGGGGGGGAATAAGCGCAGGCCAACAACTGAACTGTCTTCATAGTAATGACTTGGCAAAGATTTGGACTTGAGGAGGAGGGGGGGGGGGGGGGGAGTTTGAAGATGGAGAAACTGGGAACACGAAATTCAGAAATTAAATTACAGATATGAAAACTCTTCACTAGCTGCAATAGGGAACCATCCCAATCCCTTTTGAAGGCAGTATATTTGTATTGCCTGCTCCGAGGCCTTTCGTCCGCTGGGTCGGAACTCATCAGGGAGACACGGCTAGTTGTGTCTGCGCTCCTGGCGTCAAATAGAGACACACCACAGTCCATAATACTGTGGTGTTCTCACCACCAAGGGTGCAAAAAAGAATCCAATAGCACCCCAAAGCAGCCAGTGAAGGGTAGTAAATGAAACCAAACGAAAGTGTGGGGAGGACAAAAGTTGCTGAAAAACTAAAGACATTATGCAAATAGTATAAAATGTAGGGACAATCTTTGAGCCTACGCTTGAGGATCCACCCAAAGATGCAAGGGAGATCAAAAGACAAACACACAGATGGACAGAAAAAAATACAAGTAACCTAAATTTGGTCAAAACAAAATTGGAAAGGAAAGGAAATGAGGCAGGGAACAGTAAACAATAAACAGTAAACAAGTGGGGTAACGTTTGCTCCCATAAGGAAACCTAACACAGAGTAACACAGACGGACAGAAATTTTATACTATTTGCATAATGTCTTTAGTTTTTCAGCAACTTTTGTCCTCCCCACACTTTCGTTTGGTTTCATTTACTACCCTTCACTGGCTGCTTTGGGGGTGCTATTGGATTCTTTTTTGCACCCTTGGTGGTGAGGAGAACACCACAGTATTATGGACTGTGGTGTGTCTCTATTTGACGCCAGGAGCGCAGACACAACTAGCCGTGTCTCCATGATGAGTTCCGACCCAGCGGACGAAAGGCCTCGGGGCAGGCAATACAAATATATCTGCCTTCAAAAGGGATTGCGATGGTTCCCTTATGTAGCTAGTGAAGAGTTTTAATATCTGTAATTTAATTTCTGAATTGCGTGTTCCCAGTTTCTCCATCTTCAAACTCCCCTCCCCCCCCCCCCCCCCCCCCCCCCCTTCCTGATTAAGTCCAAATCTTTGCCAAGTCATTACTATGAAGACAGTTCAGTTGTTGGCCAGCGCTTGTTTTCTCCCACTATTAGATTGTTCGTCTATGTATTTGTCTGACTTTATTCAAGTTTAAAAGACTGTGCCAGTCTTGAATAAAAGTTACTCTGTGTTAGGTTTCCTTATGGGAGCAAACGTTACCCCACTTGTTTATTGTTACTGTTCCCTGCCTCATTTCCTTTCCTTTCCAATTTTGTTTTGATTAAAATGAGGTTACTTGTATTTGTTTCTGTCCGTCTGTGTGTTTGTCTTTTGATCTCCCTTGCATCTTTGGGTGGTTCCTCAAGTGTAGGCTCAAAGATTGTCCCCTACATTTTATACTATTTGCATAATGTCTTTAGTTTTTTAGCAACTTTTGTCCTCCCCACACTTTCGTTTGGTTTCATTTACTACCCTTCACTGGCTGCTTTGGGGGTGCTATTGGATTCTTTTTTGCACCCTTGGTGGTGAGAACACCACAGTATTATGGACTGTGGTGTGTCTCTATTTGACGCCAGGAGCGCAGACACAACTAGCCGTGTCTCCCTGATGAGTTCCGACCCAGCGGACGAAAGGCCGCGGAGCAGGCAATACAAATATATCTGCCTTCAAAAGGGATTGGGATGGTTCCCTTATGCAGCTAGTGAAGAGTTTTCATATTTGTAATTTAATTTCTGAATTTCGTGTTCCCAGTTTCTCCATCTTCAATTCCCCCCCCCCCCCCCTCCCCTCCTCCTTAAGTCCAAATCTTTGCCAAGTCATTACTATGAAGACAGTTCAGTTGTTGGCCTGCGCTTGTTTTTTCCCCCCACTATTAGATTGTTCGTTAATGTATTTGTCTGACTTTATTCAAGTTTAAAATGCTGAGCCAGTCTTGAATAAAAGTTACTCTGTGTTAGGTTTCCTTATGGGAGCAAACGTTACCCCACTTGTTTTCTTATATATATATATATATATATATATATATATATATATATATATATATATATGTGTGAGTCTGTGTTTGTGTGTCTGTGTGTGTCTGCATCTATCTGTGTCTGTGTGTGAATGGGCGTGTGTGTGTGTGTGTGTGTGCCTTTGTCTGTCTGTCTGTCTCTCACTCACTCTCTCTCTCTCTCTCTCTCTTTCTCTCTCTCTCTCTCTTTCTCTGTATGCGTGTCTGTGTGTATGTAAGTGTCTGTATATCTGTTTGTGGTGTATATGTGTGTGAGAGTACGTGTGCGCGCGCTTTTTGTGCGTGTAAGAGAGAAAGAGAGAGAGAGAGAGAGAGAGAGAGAGAGAGAGAGAGAAAAGAGAGAGATGGAAGAAGGAGATAGAGAGGGAAGGAGAGAGCTTTTGCATACGAAGTGGCACTAAGTAATATGTTTTGACAATCATGGATATTGCAGATGTTCCTCAAGTACAGCCGTTTACATATGTTTTTTTATGAGTGTAATTTTGTTGCAATATTCATACATATGCACGTCATTGAACTGGTATTATTGCAGATATGATATGTCTGTCTTGTTTTAGATTGACAGCAACAACAAAAAAGAAAGAAAAAGGCTGATATAAATCTTGATTTTTTTTTTCATATATACACCCTGTCCCCCCTACCCTCCACCCTCACCCCCTCTTCCTGCTCTTCCATCCGATGCCTTATTTCACAATTGTAGAGAAATAGGATGACAAAATCTGAAAAGGAAATGTATGCTCGGTAGGAAAAAAAAGGCATCTCAGCACAGCAATTATGAACTTGTTCCAATATGAAATACAATACGCCCCCTAGGATTCCAGGTTCTCTGCCATGAATCTTATCAGCATTTGGCTGTTGACCAGGATACAGAGGGTGGATAATCTGAAAGACACAGGGAATCTCTCTCTCTCTCTCTCTCTCTCTCTCTCTCTCTCTCTCTCTCTCTCTCTCTCTCCTCTCTCTCTCCCTCTCTCTCTCCCTCTCTCTCTCTGTTTACTTTCCTAGATACTGGTAAAATCTGTCTTAATGCATGACCACATCTCTCTCGCACTCAAGGATCCTACACTTGCAAATTTTACAAGATTTTTTTGTATGTTCGTCTGTTTTGTCTTTGCACCCTGACATCGTTTATGCTTGTGTCACTTCACTCGCGAAAAGAAAACTCTCTGTCTCTGTCTGTCTCTGTATGTGTCTGTCACCGCTTAAACCTAAACATGGATACACATATACACACACGCGGGCGTTTGAGCATGCGCGCTTACACACGCCACTTACGCATGCACACACATGCATGCACGCACAGACACATGTGCATACACTCTTATAACACCGCCACCCCCTTTATTTTTGTATGTTATCTGAACAGTTAAAGAAATGTGTTCATTTATTAATGAATTAAACAAGCGATGTCTGTCGCAAAAGCAAACACTGTTGTTTGTGGCACGTCATGTCTAGTGCCTTCATTCTTCTTTCATCCTCTGTCATTGTGCCTACGATGCTAAAATCAGACCACAGTAAAGTTCGAGCCAGACTACCATATCATCTACTTTTTTTGGCTGTGATCCATGCTGAAGCACTTTTTCATCAGTTATCATTATTCTTTCTGATGTTTGATTAAAGACTCAAAGGTGTACAAAGGTCAATTCATAACAAGACTGAGATTCTCCATAATACAGATAAGGCAATCTTACAAATACTTTGATGAGACAGAGGTAAAAGGCGCCTCAAAAGCATTCATCAAAAATAAGTATTGGATACCAGCCACCCTGGCGACGTGTTTAGCGTCGCATACTCCCAGCTGGGAGTTCGTGGGTTCGATTCCCATCAGAGTCATGTGGGATTTTTCTGCCTCAACTGACTCCTACCCAGAGTTGAGTTTGCTACGAGCTCATTTGGGAAGTCCGGGACCACACAGCCGAGTTTCATCCACTTAATGGATGCGTCTCTGAGAGTGTTGCTCAAATTTCTTTACCAACACCACAGGTGTCTGTATCTCTCGGGCCTGCTTGACGCCCAGATATATTATGAACGTAAGCGTAGCGTACAGCCATGTCATGCAGTCTCAGACTGGAATAGAAATCTGTAGCATCATCTTCATAATCTTCTTTCTCATCGATCAGCCTAAACAAAAGTCTCAAATTCTGTGGCCCTTCATGCCCTGCTCTCATGGTGACCTCGGTTTCGATGTCCTGTCCACGTCTATGGCCTTGGTTTAATTCGGTCGGGGTCACCGATATCGGCGAGCTCATTGGGCTGTTGTTTGACGGATGTGGTGGCGTCCTCCAGAGGGAGAGCTTACTCACGCTGGCTCCACGACTAACCAAACATTGTCGTCAATAGGTGGTGTCCTGCGTATGTTGGATCAGAACTGGCACCACTGAACAGCCCCGAAGTGTTTTGGCAGCAGTGCAGTGTCTCCTCTGGTGGGTTGCCTCTTGACGACTTGACATTGACTGCTCCCTGTGGATTACTGCTGTCAGGGCTGCGGCAGGCTGGGATAGGCAGTGACTGTGGACGGGGCGTCGGAATGAGCGGCGTGGATGCAATGCCACGGAGGGGGCACAGAAGATGGTGCAGAAAAAAAAAATCAGGGAAGCCAAGTGGTTCAGAAAGTTAAAAACAAAAATGTCAAGAAGCCTATCTGAGCAAAAGAAGAAGGTTATGTGCAATGCCTGAATGAAATATAATACAAACAAAGAAATAATGGGGAAAAAAGAATAAACATAAGAAAAAGTGGGAATTAAAACTATTCTATGAACTGTCACCACAAAGGCGAATAAAAAAAAAGGAAAACAAAACCGCTGTAACACAACCGGACTGCCCTGACTAACACCCTTGTTGTTGTTGTTGTTGTTTTTTCTTCTTTTTCTTTCTATTCAGACCTAATCTGTTAGGAGGCTGCATTTGTTCTGTGACGCGAATTACACTTCACACCAAGCAGTCCCAATCCTGCACAGCAATTCACCCCACGCTTTAACACATCTCCCATCCATCATCTGCCCTTATCTTAATTTAATCTTACGCTTATTTAATTCCACCAACCCTCCTCTTTTCCACTACTGGCAAAACAAAACAAAACACAACAAAGAAAGAAAAGCAGATCGATTCGATTCTGATTCTGCTGTACTTTCCTCCTGAGTCTTCGGGGACCTAAGTTTGTGTGTTCTTGACAGCTGCCCACACGCTGTTCCCGACTGCTCAATGGACTGTTTTCCCACTGCTGCACGGATAATGCCCAGATGTCCGTGTAAGAGAGCCGAACAGTTCATATGATTAGATTTTCTAATGTGTTTGTATGAACCACGTACGTGGCCCCGGCAGGACAACAGCTTGTGTTATGGAAAAAAAAAAACCGAGAATAAAAATTGAGATAGCTCTTTCTGTTCATCAGAAACGTTATTAATTTTAGCGCACGGGATGAGGGAGTAGGAATGGGGCGGGGAAATAATGGCTAAACACAAATACAATAGATTTCCTTTTACAACCTCTGTCACTTAAAAACAATACTTATCTGGTCTCTACCAAAGCCGAAGTTGATTTTAAAGTAAAACAAAAATGAATTACAAAGTATACTATGAACATTTTGTCTTTGCTTTCATCTGTTAATCTTTGATTTATGAAACACACACACACACACACACACACACACACACACACACACACACACACACACACACACAACACCATTGATTTACCACCATTATCAGGCATGTCTATGTGTGTGTGTGTTTTTTCAGATTTAAAGTTTGCCTTCAATGTTGCGTTTTCTTTAATTTTGTAGTCCAGTTAAGCATTTACTGTAAGAGTATTTGCAGGTATGTTATAGGGATGTAAAGAGGAACATTTATATACACTTAGACAACCACATTATGCATACACTTGCATAGTCACAGACATTTATGCATCTTTCTCTCTGTCTGTCTGTCTGTCTGTCTGTCTGTCTGTCTGTCTCTCTTTCTCTCTCTCTCTCTCTCTCTCTCTCTTCTCTCTCTCTCTCTCACGCACACACACACACACACACACACACACACACACACACACACACACACACACACACACACACACACATGTACTATGTATTATGAGAAAACTTCATGTTTTGAAGAATTCTAGTTTAGATTTGTTGTTGAAGTTATTTGATTCCCAGGTTCAGCCCATTGCTCAGTACGGTGCAGAACTTTGGGGACTAGACGTTGCAGCCCGTCAATGCGAAAAAGTACATCTTTTTGCCTTAAAGAAATTTTTAGGAGTCGAAATGCGAACACCCAATGACCTTGTCTATGGAGAGACCAATAGATATCCTATTTACATAAATTCTGTATTAAGCTGTATTCGATACTGGTTAAAATTAACTAAAATGAATGATTATAGATTACCACGGAAAGCTTATGTGATGTTATATGACCTAGATGTAAGAGATAAAAGAAACTGGGTGTCAAATATCCGTAGTCAGTTGTACAAATTTGGATTTGGTTATGTTTGGATGAACCAAGGTGTGCAGAATGATAGATTATTTCTTTGTGAATTTAAAGAAAGATTGATTGCGTGCAGGTGGCAAGAATGGACGCTCACGTCAAAAATAGCGATAGATTTACCATGTATCGGACATTTTGTA
>CM031598.1:51976578-51979078 GCA_018398815.1 Conus ventricosus | reverse complement strand
AGACAGACAGACAGACAGACAGAGACAGAGACAGACAGACAGACAGAGACAGACAGACAGAGACAGAGACAAAGACAGAGAAAGTTAGTAGTCCTCTGTTTTTCCCAGTATTTCTCGCGAGGACCAGAGGGCAGTGGTTACTTTGTCAATCACTTCTCCATTGAAGGCTTTCTGATACATCTCCTTGGTAACTTTGTGTGAGCTCTCACCCCACCATTCCTTCCTCTTTTTCCAAACACCATCTCTCGTCCTGCTTTCCCATGGCTCGCGCATCAACAATAAAACTCCTGCATCATCTTTGCTTACTTTTTCTGTGCCATTTTTTTTTCTTGTCTAAAAAGAAAGCAAACCAATTCAACTTTTTTCCCTATTTATCTACTGACTTACACAAACAAAGCTACCACCGAAGCAAACCTATTCCAATGATGTTTAATGAGCCGAGTTCTCTTTTGTGGGTAAAACCATTTAAAGCTGATTAGATTATGGATACATCAGGCCAACCAACTGAGTCTTGTTTGCAGTCAGCAGGCATTCAGTACATTTCCAGGGTTAAAAGTTTGTTAGAGACAAAAGTGATGTGTGTGTGTGTGTGTGTGTGTGTGTGTGTGTGTGTGTGTGTGTGTGTGTGTGTGTGTGTGTGTGTGTTTGTGTGTGTGTGGGTGTGTGTGTGTGTGCCTGTGCTTAAGTGTGTGCACACACACACACATGCACGCATGTGCGCGCGTGCGCGGCACACCAAACACACCCCACACACACACACACACCACACACACACACACACACACCCACACACACCACACGCGACAACAACACCAACACAACAACAACAACAAAAATACTGCTCAAATCCCTCACTTGCACACATAGCCTATCTACCTCCCACTGAGATCAACCTCTGCCCTTTCCCTTGAGGTATGAAAATCATTGTCAAGCTTTTCGTTTACTACCTTGACTTGCACTAGTCTTGGTAGTGGAGCAGTTTTCACCACTACATAGGGCTTGCCCTTTATACTCATAGTTAAAAACATTCTCAAATTCGATCTAGGGATATATTCTATTTCCCCGTTACAACAGGCTTCTCTTTGTTATCCGTACAGCCTGTGGGAAAATAGTCCGTTCAGCTGTCGGGAACAAGTGTGGGCCCAGTGTCAGAAGCACGTGCAGTCCATCCTAGGGGTTTGGCTTTCGTGGACACTCTTTGCACGGAAGTTTAATAACAATTTCATAGCTCTGGGTTTTGGGTTTGAGTTGGGGGTGGAAGGTACACATCAAGGTGTGGGTGGCGTGTGAGAGGCAGGGTGGAAGAGATTAGTGGAAGGGGAATGAGGGGAGGGCAATGGTGGGCTGAATTGAGGTCTGGTGCACCCAATATGCAGAAACTTGATGTCTGATTCATGGAGAGAGAGAGAGAGAGAGAGAGAGAGAGAGAGGAGGAGAGAGAGAGAGAGAGAGAGAGAGAGAGGAGAGAGAGAGAGAGAGAGAGAGAGCCTGGCGTTTTGTTTTCGAATTCTAAAACAAACCTTCAGCACCAGAAAAATCCAACACTCGTAAATCACACCTCAAAATCATACATAAGAAATTGATTAACGCTAGCGCAATAGATACGTAGAAATAAGCCTCTTAAAGAAACAGTATGTTGTGTTCGCTAATCACGTCAACAACGCAAGTCTGATCGATTCATGTAAAACCCAAGATGAAGAAGATTAATATGCCATGAGTTTCTCTACATCGCTGAAGTGATTCTGCTGCCATGCTGAGTCTCCTCTGGCAGTTGGCTTTAGATGTCCTGACGCTGACCGCCCTTTTATGGAATGCAGGCGCTGAGGGTTGCGACAAGATAACCTTTGTGTAGGTGTGTACAGCGACTTGCTCAGTATCAATTATTATACATGACGCACGCATATGAGTCTAGCAAATATGGTATTGTTCGGAAAGCAAAGGAGAGTTACATTTTGGGAGTTAGATTATCTTCTGTCTTTGCTCACCGCTCTGCTGTTAGCAGATGATATCGTTTCAATTTCATATCCAAAATTTTTTCTTTTTTCTTCCATTATTTTTTTTCTGCTTTTTTTTTCGTTCCATTCATCCTTCTCCTCCTCTTCCTGCTCCTCCCCCTTGACTTCGTCTTCTTCTTCTTCTCTTTGAAGAAACATGAAAAGAATAAAGAACAGATCAGTTTCCTCAACCTAGTAGTAAGGTTAGGCAGGTTTCACCCCTTAATGCGGGGAGGCAAAAAGCGGAGGGAACAAGACAGCGCCTTAGGACGAATCACATGATCGAGGATGCTCGGTGATGACATCGTGACATCCATGTGACGTTCCCATTCATAGACCTACGGGCGATTGCATCACGAGAGGTGCAATCAGCTGTGAAGAAAAATGTAAACAAATGACAGACTTGTTTTAGCGATCGTGTTGGGTTAGCGCGTCTCCCAAGGGTGACATCACATGATGAAAAAGACAGTCAGTTCCTTGAAAGGCCCGAACTGTACCACTGCCTT
>CM031598.1:51947435-51975578 GCA_018398815.1 Conus ventricosus | reverse complement strand
TGGGAAACGCGGATGAGGATTTCCTTGGCCGCCCATGCAGTTTACATGGAGCTCTACAATGTTCTGTGAGAGAGAAAGTGGGAGAGAGGGGGTAGTGTTTATATCTGTCTATCTATCTATCTATCTATCTATCTATCTATCTATCTATCTGTCTATCTGTCTGTCTGTCTGTCTGTCTGTCTGTCTGTCTGTCTGTCTGTCTGTCTATCAATCAAGATGTGTGTGTGTGTGTGTGTGTGTGTGTGTTGTGTGTGTGTGTGTGTGTGTGGGGTGTGTTTAGAGAGAGAGAGAGAGAGAGAGAGAGAGGAGAGAGAGAGGTAAGGTAAGGTAATGTTGCTTATAGCCCAGCCGTCCTCAAAGGGCCATATCAGGGCTGTCACCACGCTAAATCAACTCACAGGTCATCAAAAAAAACAACAACAAACTTTCACACATCTTTTTAAAATACATCTTCATAGAGACAGGGAGACAGACAGGCAGAGAGAGGGAGAAAGAGAGAGAAAGAGAGAGCACAAAACTGATTTCTTCAGGAGAGAGAGAGAGGAGAGATGAGAGAGAGAGAGAGAGAGGAGAGAGAGAGAGTGAGAGAGAGAGAGAGAGAGGGAGGGAGGGAGAGAGAGAGAATACATAACTGAATGTTCAAAATCCAGTCTTCAATAAATTAAATAAAAAGATACCTGTGAACAAATTCATCACGAAGAGTGCCATAAACTCATCATATTTAAGCGACCTCTTCCTCTCCCCTGAGTAGAATACCAGAATCTACAATGCCGGGTGATGTTGCTATGCTAATCCACCACCACGCCCCATCCACCACACAATCTTTTTCTTATTGAACCGTGTATGTTGCCAAAGCAGAAATTGGTTTTCTATAACTTGTGATCTGTCTGTGTCCATCTGTCTCTTTGCAGTTCACAGTCAAGTGAAAAAAGGTAAGTGGAAGTCCAGACAACTGCTGAAATGAATAATACAGAGAGAGAGAGAGAGAGAGAGAGAGAGAGAGACACACACACACATTATATATATTTATATATATATATATATATATATATATATATATTATATATATTATATTATATATATATATATATATATATATATGTATGTATTTTATATATATCAGTGTGACTCAAAAACAGTAGCAAGGATTCGATGTACATCTTTCCCATTTTCATGTCTGCATTCATTCTCCCCTCCCTCTCCTTTCCTCAGCCCCGCCCTCTACAGCAGGGGAAAAAGACGGCTGGGTTTACTGAGAGAGAGAGAGAGAGAGAGGAGAGAGGAGAGAGAGAGAGAGAGAGGAGGGAGAGAGAGAGAGAGAGAGACAGACAGAGAGAGCAGAGAGACAGAGAGACAGAGAGACAGAGAGAGACAGAGATAGAGAGAGACAGAGAGAGACAGAGCGATAGATACAGAGAGACAGACAGACAGACAGGTAGGCGGGTAGGTAGGCAGGCAGAGAGAGAGAGAGAGAGAGAGGGGAGGAGAGAGAGAGAGAGGAGAGAGAGAGAGGAGAGAGAGGAGAGAAACAGGCAGAGACAGAGACAGAGAGAGAGAGAGAGAGAGAGAGAAGAGAGAGAGAGAGGGGGGGGATATAGGAGAATGGGGGGGGGGGGGGGGGGGAAGGCAGAACGATTCTTGATCTTGTGCCACCATACGTCGGGAATTGAGATTCAGAACAGGGACGTCGGGAACCTGAAGGCTCCTGTCTGAATCAGCTGCCACCGGCATCTACTGATTCACTTTGTGCCTCTACCACTGGTGAACGTGTTCCTGGGTTCCCCTGTCTGCTGGCATCTCATTTGACCAAATACAACCACAGAAGAGCAGACGAATTGGGATTTCCAAGGCGCCATGTAGTTTATCTTGAGTCTAACAACGTTTCTCTAGTACCAGTGGTTTGCTGTGCTAACTAACATCGTATCCCTTCGCCCAGCTGTGCCCTTTTCTGTTTAAACTGTAATGACCTTGATGCCTATTTCGATATTCATTTTCTACAATCGTTTCTAGTTTGTTTGCTCTCTTTTTGTTCTGGCTGATCTGCAAAACACCATTGAGAGCAAACGGTAAGTGGAGGTGTTTCAGTAATACCAAAGAAATGGATATGATTATGGATATTATAATAGAAACACATCAATATCGGTCACTTTGTACAAGGTGACACACATTGAAATGGCCAGTTCGTAACTTCTGTCCCTTTTTAAAATCTGTCATGTCAGTTGATTACCTGTGCAATCAGTTGTGCGGTTGTGAAAATAGGTAACTATTACACAAAGGTTGTCAACAACGAATTAATAAATAACAAACAAAGAGGTCAACAGTAACAGAGTGTATCAGTAACAAGGCAATGTATATTAAAATTCTACACAGTAATCAAATAAAAAGAATAAAACACACTTGCGTTCACTTGCACAAAGCAACGTACAAGTTTATATGAGGAAAACCGTGAAGGAAGTGTTAGGTTGAAAAAGAAAGAGTACACGCTGTCAAATATGAGTGCAGTCCACACGAAAAGACCAGCTGCTGAAGGTTCTCGCGCACTTCTGTACTGCAGGTTCTCGCGGTACAAAAGAAGGGAATCCTTTGCTTCAAGGTTACACAGGCACAGTTGATGGTTGATAAACAGAGTCAAGATATGCACATTTTCAGCGAACCACACGTAAAGTGTCCTGTAAAGATAAAGCCATGCAGATCAGAGGACACATTGGAAATGTCAGGTTTTGGAGCAGCACATGAGAGAGAGAGAGAGAGAGAGAGAGAGAGAAGAGAGAGAGAGAGAGGAGAGGAGAGAGAGAGAGAGAGAGAAAGAGAGACAGACAGACAGACAGACAGAGACAGAGCAGACGACAGACAGAGACAGACAGACAGAGACAGAGACAAAGACAGAGAAAGTTAGTAGTCCTCTGTTTTTTCCAGTATTTCTCGCGAGGACCAGAGGGCAGTGGTTACTTTGTCAATCACTTCTCCATTGAAGGCTTTCTGATACATCTCCTTGGTAACTTTGTGTGAGCTCTCACCCCACCATTCCTTCCTCTTTTCCAAACACCATCTCTCGTCCTGCTTTCCCATGGCTCGCGCATCAACAATAAAACTCCTGCATCATCTTTGCTTACTTTTTCTGTGCCATTTTTTTTTCTTGTCTAAAAAGAAAGCAAACCAATTCAACTTTTTTCCCTATTTATCTACTGACTTACACAAACAAAGCTACCACCGAAGCAAACCTATTCCAATGATGTTTAATGAGCCGAGTTCTCTTTTGTGGGTTTAAACCATTTAAAGCTGATTAGATTATGGATACATCAGGCCAACCAACTGAGTCTTGTTTTGCAGGTCAGCAGCATTCAGTACATTTCCGGGTTAAAAAGTTTGTTGAGACAAAAGTGATGTGTGTGTGTGTGTGTGTGTGTGTGTGTGTGTGTGTGTGTGTGTGTGTGTGTGTGTGTGTGTGTTTGTGTGTGTGTGGGTGTGTGTGTGTGTGCCTGTGCTTAAGTGTGTGCACACACAACACATGCACGCATGTGCGCGCGTGCGCGCGCACACCAAACACACACACACACACCACACACACACACACACACACACACACACCACACCACACACACACACGCGACAACAACACCAACACAACAACAACAACAAAAATACTGCTCAAATACCTCACTTGCACACATAGCCTATCTACTCCCACTGAGATCAACCTCTGCCCTTTCCCCTTGAGGTATGAAAATCATTGTCAAGTTTTCGTTTACTACCTTGACTTGCACTAGTCTTGGTAGTGGAGCAGTTTTCACCACTACATAGGGCTTGCCCTTTATACTCATAGTTAAAAACATTCTCAATCTGATCTAGGGATATATTCTATTCCCCGTTACAACAGGCTTCTCTTTGTTATCCGTACAGCCTGTGGGAAAATAGTCCGTTCAGCTGTCGGGAACAAGTGTGGGCCCAGTGTCAGAAGCACGTGCAGTCCATCCTAGGGGTTTGGCTTTCGCTGGACACTCTTTGCACGGAAGTTTAATAACAATTTCATAGCTCTGGGTGTTGGTGAGTTGGGGGTGGAAGGTACACATCAAGGTGTGGGTGGCGTGTGAGAGGCAGGGTGGAAGAGATTAGTGGAAGGGGAATGAGGGGAGGGCAATGGTGGGCTGAATTGAGGTCTGGTGCAGCCAATATGCAGAAACTTGATGTCTGATTCATGGAGAGAGAGAGAGAGAGAGAGAGAGAGAGGAGAGAGAGAGGAGAGAGAGGAGAGTGAGAGAGAGAGGAGAGAGAGAGAGAGAGAGAGAGAGAGAGAGCCTGGCGTTTTGTTTTCGAATTCTAAAACAAACCTTCAGCACCAGAAAAATCCAACACTCGTAAATCACACCTCAAAATCATACATAAGAAATTGATTAACGCTAGCGCAATAGATACGTAGAAATAAGCCTCTTAAAGAAACAGTATGTTGTGTTCGCTAAATCACGTCAACAACGCAAGTCTGATCGATTCATGTATACCCAGATGAAGAAGATTAATATGCCCATGAGTTTCTCTACATCGCTGAAGTGATTCTGCTGCCATGCTGAGTCTCCTCTGGCAGTTGGCCTTTAGATGTCCTGAACGCTGACCGCCTTCTATGGAATGCAGGCGCTGAGGGTTGCGACAAGATAACCTTTGTGTAGGTGTGTAGCGACTTGCTCAGTATCAATTATTATACATGACGCACGCATATGAGTCTAGCAAATATGGTATTGTTCGGAAAGCAAAGGAGAGTTACATTTTGGGAGTTAGATTATCTTCTGTCTTTGCTCACCGCTCTGCTGTTAGCGATGATATCGTTTCAATTTCACTATCCAAAATTCTTTCTTTTTTCTTCCTTTATTTTCTTCTGCTTTTTTTTTCGTTCCATCTCATCCTTTCCTCCTTTTCCCTGCTCCTCCCCTTGACTTGTCTTCTTCTTTTTCTCTTTTAAGAAAAAAGAAAAGAATAAAAAACAGAAAATTTCCCACCTAGTAGAAAGGTTTTGGGGTTTCACCCCTTAAATGGGGCCCGGGGCAAAATGCGGAGGGAACAAGACAGCGCCTTAGGACGAATCACATGTCGGGGATGCTCGGTGATGACATCGTGACATCCATGTGACGTTCCTATTCATAGACCTACGGGCGATTGCATCACGAGAGGTGCAATCAGCTGTGAAGAAAAAATGTAAACAAATGACAGACTTGTTTTAAGCGACTCGTGTTGGGTAGCGCGTCTCCCAAGGGTGACATCACATGAAAAATAGACAGTCGTTCCCCTTGAAGGCCCGAACTGTACCACTGAACTCTTACCACCTGTGCATGACTGATCTTTAGACCGGTTTTTTTCTAGTTGAAGAATGACATTTGGGGATTATAGTAGCTGTCTTTTTTTTTTTTAAAAAGTATTTTTTTCTAGGTTAACGTTGAAGATGGTTTACTTGATCAAATGGATCCAAGGTGGAAAATCCTTTTACCTGCGTTATTGCTGGTCCTACTGGAAGTGGTAAGACGTATGGGTCACGCAATTTTTGAACTTTATAAAGGACATGTTGACGCCATACCCCGAAGAGGTTGTTTGGTGTTATGGAGAATGGCAACCTACCTACTCTAGTTACTTGCAGTGACCTTTAATGAAGGATTACCAAACGTAGACAAACTGGATGGTCGTAAACGACGTCTCGTGATTCTGGATGACCTAATGAGTGAAACTGACGACCGAGTGACCAAGTTGTTTACTAAGGGTAGTCATCATCGAGACATAGTGCATGTATATTGTTCAAAATTTGTTTGGGAAGAACAAAGAGCAGCGTACCATCAGTTTAAATAGTCTTATTTTTGGTGGTGTTTAAAAACCCCCGTGATGCTTCCCAGATTACGCATCTAGCCAAGCAGATGTCCCCGGCAAACTGAAATACGTTCAGGAGGCCTTTAAAGACGCCACCTCCCACCCCACGGTTATTTGGTTTTTGCCCTTTTGCCAACACACCCCGGGAAAATCACCTGCCCCCTTAAAAACGAGCGTGTTTCCATTTGAACGTCAGGTGATATATGTTCAAAAGTGATAACAGGGTTACCATGTCCGCGAGACTGAAGAGAAACGCACCCATGCTCCGATTGCTGAGTGATGCAAACCCGCTGGGGTGAAAGCCTTTATTAAAGGAGCCTCTCCGGACTGATGGACACTTTAAGCGATGTTCTCTGAATATTTTAATAGGAGCTGTTTCCTTGACCCCACCCGAGAAAAAATGTGTCGATACAAGATTTGTCTTCGTGCTCTGGCCAAGAAGGGGATCTCCGTGAAGAGACGCAAACAGTTTGTTCAGAAGGGAGGTTTGTTGGGGTCTTTGTTGGCGCCAATCGTGGGTACTGTGGGCTCCTTGCTAAATAGTCTGTTTTGAAGGAAGAGTTCAAAGCCGCTGAAAGTATGGAGCATGTAAAGAAAATGGGTTAATGGTTTCCACGATTGCTCGAAATTTGAAACCTGCCGGAGGACCTCCTGAAACTGATGCGACTGCGGAGAGCGTACGTCAAATTGATGCGGATATGCGTGACATTTTGGGGATCGTCGGATATCGGATCGGATGACAAAGCCAGAATGTACCAACAAGCTTTGTGAAGTACTTAAAGAGGTAGAACAGTTTAAACAACGACCTCGGGGAACCGTAGAGATGAAGAACACTTTAAAACCCCTGTAACCACGGAACAACCAGCAGTTATTTCTCATCAAAGGGGGTCGGTGCAAGAGGATGTGATGGAGAGTGTGCCCAAAACGTTTAAAAAGAAAGCGGGGCGACTATTGCATATATTCAAAAAGACCCCAACCTCGGATGGAACGCACGGGGTGAGATAGAGTATAGGGTCAGGTGATTCCCGAAACGAACGTGGTGGACTTAGAAAAATGACATATTGAGAAAGAAGCGAAGCTTCGCTCGAAAGGATGGGAATTGTTTGCCGAGCTCCCCGAGAATCAAATGTCCCCAAGATCTTGTTGGTCAATCCTGAACGTTGGGAATTTATGATCAACCGCCCCCAGGTCCTGAAGCAAAACCACCTCGGATACACCAGAGTTTCCAGGAAGAGTAAAAAATCCAACACGCACCCACCTATCATCGCCAAAAGGGTTTGGGGAACCATACTGAAAAGATGAAACGTAAAGGAGCGTCTCTATCTCAGATCCTGCCGGGGCATACTACAATCCGTCACGTCCTAGCTCATATGGAGGAGTGAATGCGTTAAAAAGGTCCGTGAAGAAAAAAACGCTCGGTCTTGGAAAATTGGTTGTCCTTGAAGATGCATACACTCTTCACAAACCAGTACGTTACCGCTTTCCTCGACGTCGCATTATCGTGGGTGGTATTGATCACCAATGGCAGGCTGATCTCATTGATTTGCACACATAAAGAAAGACAATGAGGGTTTTTGGTATATTCTTACATGTATTGACGTCTTCAGTAAGTACGCGTGGGTCGTACCCCTGAAAAACAAGACCGCAAACAACTTGATTGCAGCCTTTAGACATATTTTGTTCGGGAGAAAACCAATGAAACTCCCAAACGGATAAAGGGTCCGAATTTCGTAATAAACTCTTTCAAGCCTTTTTAAATGAGCGGAAAGTGTACCTTTTTTAGTACAGAAAATGAAGACTAAAAGCCTCCGTGGGTTGAACGGTTAAATGGGACTTAAAGGGGAAAGTTGGGGCGTTATTTTACTAAGCACAACACCTTAAGGTTTGTGGATGTCTTACCTCAGGGGTGGGAAAGTTACAATCACAGCCTTCATCGCAGCATTAAAATGGCACCAATCGCCGTAACCAGAGCCCAACCAAGAGGAAGTGTGGAACACTCTTACAATCAACCATTGAAGGAGCTTAAACCCCCTAAATTGAAGGTGGGTGACCGTTTTTCGTCTTATTTAAAGCGAGGAGATGTTTAAGAAGGGCACATGCCATCTTGGACGGAAGAACTCTTCCCCAGTAAACCCGAGTAAAAACGCACAGTCCCTGTGCCCTTTACGTACTGAAGGATGACCACGGTGATGAACTGACAGGGACCTTTTACAGTCAGGAGCTACAAAAAGTGGGTGAAAAGATGTGTTTCGCATTGAAACCATCTTGAAACTCGAAGAGCTCCCGGTGGGCGAACGGAGTATTTAGTAAAGTGGTCGGGTAGACTCGTCTTTAACTCAGGGATCCGCAGACGGCGCTCCCCAAACTTACTCCCACTGAACCGCAAGGAGGAGGGGGAGGAGGAGGATGTGATTAAGAGACCAAAGGGACACTCGGCAATTTTTGTTATGGCGCGTGTTTGGTTATCGAGTACCTCGCAGTGAAATTTGTTTTTGGGCTGTCAGTTTTCTGCTGGTGTATGTAGTTGTTGGGGTGTCTCTGTATAATTTGACACGCGGGTACGGCGCAGAAAATTTGTGGGTGGCGCTTTTAGGCAGCTGTCTCGGTTACGTTTACCCAATCCAAGCATCGACATACGCTCTAAATGATGTTTTACCTTCCCCTTTCCCCCAGCAATAGCTCCTTGCAGTATTATCCAGACAATCATCCTAGTCATTTTTTGACCAAATTGCCAAAAACCCATTGAACTGACTGCGGACTACGAGGTTGGATTAAGTGAGATTTTGTTTAGTAACACGTATTTCAATTTAGGAGACACGGAGGGATGGTTTGAGATTAGATTGGATGGCAACTCCGATCAAAAAACAATTACTCGTTCCGGAGGTCTGTACACGTCTATGGAAGAGTGGTGGCAGAGATGAAAAATCAGATACGCCAAGTCAGTGGAAAAAGGAAAAAAAATGAAATCAAGGTGGCGTATTCTCGTGTCCCCAGGACCGTTCACATTAAGTGTACAAACGGGTGGGGCCGTAAAATTAGGAGAGAAACTACAGGAAATGTTTAGTTTGGAACGTGATACCATTTTGGAAGAGGTTTGGCTCCAAAGTACTCACCCGGGGCAACTTCATAAAGGACAGGAAGCCATCTATATTTACTGCGACCTCGTCCATTCTAGACCGTGGGCGATGTGATGGTGCCTTGTTGAAAAATCGTCCCTTTGGAGACCGCAAAAGGGACGTGGTTCACCACATCTTCGACAAACCCAACTACGTCCCCTTAAGTCGATTTCAGTTTACACAGTGGAGACCCTTTTAACTAACGCACGGGCAAACCAGTATCATTCGGCGAGGGAAGACCATCGGGGACGCTTCACTTTCGTCGCCGACGACCTGATGACTATTGAGCAGCCATGATCGTCCCTTTTAAGCCCAACTATAAAGCCTATGAACAATATTACATTGATCAGGTGGGTTCATGGCTTACCTGTTTTTTGTGGGGGGTAAAAATTACCGAGGAAGAGGTCTGGGGTAATCTCTTGGGGAGCTTAGCCAGAGGTCTCTTTGCCTATGCTCAATCCGGAGCCAAAAACGTTCTTAAAGAGGGGGCCAAAACGGGTTTACAGATTGCGCAGGACGTCATGTCAGGGCAAAATTAACTTCGCCCTAAAACAGAGAAGTAAAGAAGCCGGTAAACTTTATGCTGCCCCGGGCCCTCTCAAAGACTACTAGGAGGTACTGCACCACTACCGCCCCTGGACAACGCGCCGTAAGCGTATAAATCCAGCGACATCGAGGGGACCGGGCCAGAGTGGAAAGGAAGAAAAAAAGAAGAAAAGACTTCCCCAGCTGTAAAGGACATTTTTGGATAGTGGTGTTTTCGTCAGTCTCTGATTCATGAAAAGCCCTGTGAAGGTGCTGATAGCGGAATGGATCTTTTGCCGTTCCTTTCACACAAACGTCTGTTGAGCAGGGGGCTTTTGTAGAATACCCCCCCTTGTTTTACTTTGTCTCCAACGCACCATCGATTTTCATATTAGCGGAGGCACAGCGGACTATCTTGATCTAAGCAACACCCTCCTTCATCTTAAGCCAAAGTAACCAAATGTTAGAGGAACTGCCCTGGACGCCAATACGAACGCCCGCTCCGTAAATAACGGGTTGCATAGTCTCTTCAGTCAGGTGGATGTGTCTTGAAACAACGTGTGTATCACCAGTGAAAAACCTACCCCTACAGAGCCTATCTTGAGACGACGCTCAACTACGGGCAGGATGCGAAGTCTGGACATCTTACCGGTGGCTGCTTTTACCGGACTCACCCGGGCATATGAACGACACTGACGGGACTGACAACAACGGGTTTAAAATCCGACGCGGGTTGACCGCCAGGAGCGTGAAGTTGACATGATAGGTCGACTGCACACTGACATTATGACCCAGGTCGTTATCTCATCAACGGCGTAGATGTCAAAATTAAAACTAACTCCTTCTAAAAGGCCTTTAACCTAATGGCAGCGGCCGGGGGGAATGGTCCATCCTTTCAAGTCCGTCATCACCCACGCGTCATTGTTTGTGGGGAAAAGTGAAACCCATTTCCGTCTGTGGCCCTGGCTCACGAGAAGGGCCCCTTGAACGAGGAACGTGCAAATATCCCATGAAGAAAGTGCAAATTAAAAACTTTTGCTATTCCCAGGGAAATTTAAGTCCCATCCAGAAAACCTGTTCCTCATTTCAGCGCCAACCAAGTTCGTCATCGCGCTGGGGGGACACAGAAGCGTTAAAGGGAATTCTAACCAAAACCCTTTAACTTTTCCCACTACAACCGAATTTTCTGTGTCTGAAACTGAACGGAAAGCAGATCCGTCCAAGGCCCTGACTCCTGACTTTGAGAACAGTCAATATGTTCGAGCCTTTTACAACACCATGCTAGCCACTGGAATGACCCCGAGACGTGGTAATGGATTTCCTACCGTGAGTACGACAGGGGCTACACCATTTTCGCTTTTGATCTGAGCCCAAGCCCACTGGATGGAGACCAACAGTTTGAACTGATCCAGTCCGGAGCCCTGCGTCTGGAGATAAAGTTTAGTCAGGCTTTTGGGGGACCCGGGCTTTTGTTGGTGTATGCGGAATAGACTACATGGTGGGGATTGACCGTACCCGTCAATCCTGAAAGACTAAAAAAAAAATGAACAGCAGTCAGATAGCCTCTGTATTAGAAAGAGACGTCTATGCCAGACGGACGTTCGGTGGTGTGTTTCCCAGAAACAAACTGCCTGCTCCTACCCGTCGCCCTATGGCTTTGTGATTAAAAACGGATCACAGTGAGGGACCTGGTGAGCATTGGGTGGCCGTTTTGGTTGGACAAAAAAGGACATGCCGAATATTTTGACAGTTTCGGATTTCCACCGGCCTTTACCCAGATATTGATTATTTATTTTAAGACATAGTTTGCATTATCATTTTAACCCCAATGGATTCAAGAATGGCTTCTACCAACTGTGGTTATTACGTGCTTTATTTCCTGTTAAAAAAAGCAGAGGAGTTAGTTTACGTCGTCTGCTATCTCGCTTTCATCCGCATCACCTGAGACAAAACGACCAAAGAGTGATTTCGCAAGTGCGTTGGATGACGCGACGATTGACTGAGCGGTATAAAAAAACGAGACATCACGACTTTCCCTCCCTCATAGTGTTCACCCTCTTTGACCATGGAAGCGTGTTTGGACGAGTTGAATGTACGTTATCATCAAACTTAAAAAACTCATTCAGGAAGCCTTGGTGGAACTGTTTGCTATCGAAGTGCTCCCATGTACCAGAAGCTGGTCACGAAAAAAGATTTGGAAAGGGGGGACTGCACAGCTTGTTACATTCAGACAGTGGGAGAAAGTTTGTGGATTAATCTGGATAGAAGACGCCTTCAAAAAGCCTGGAGTGTGGTACTAAAGTGTCTCCGAACATTTCAAACTCCATCAATTGGCTGGCCTTAAAGCGGGAGGCCTGGGGAAAACACGGAAACGCTGCAGTTTCAATGAGCGTCATCCGTTACGTCGTTGACCAGCTGCGAGGCAAGTGATCTTGAAAACTGATTGGTTTGGAGCTGGTCAAAACCAAACGGATGAGATGGTGACGCGTATAAAAAGCCAACTTGTTTGATAGTTTATCATTTGGATACAGTCAGTGGAAAAACATGAATAGGTCAAAGGACAGTGTGATGTACCCTTTGGGGCAAAACCTCTTCGCTACAGTGAAATCACGCGCTGGAGCCGTCAAGATACACATTTTTTAATACTACGCTCCTATCAAAACTAAGGGTGGTCGCTTGGTGAAATCACAGAGAGGCGTTTCAATGGGCATCAAGCAGTTTCAAAGGTGATACAGAGTCACAAACGTTTGGAGAGAGCAGTTCATGAACAGACTGTTCCTGATTTCGTACCCAAGCCTCCAGTGGTGTTGTACCCTGTGAGATGACAGTCGACTCTATGCGGGACTCCTGGGGGTACGTGACGCAGCTTCCTCGCCCCAGTGTGAATGGTGGGATGCTACGACAGATGATGCAGCCACAGGCGCCTTTCCTGAAAAGAAAAGAAAGCGAGAGGCTCGCACCGCAAGAACAATCCTACTCTGAACGCCTCTCAGGAGGGCGCCCTTGCAATGTTGTGTGAATTTTGAAATAATATGTGTGGTGGATGTAAAAAAAAAAATGTTGTTTATCGTATTTTGACTGTCACAACCATTTTTTTTTTTTTTTTTTTTTCCTTAAGGGTTACTGTCTTTCATAACCTCGTGTCAATCCGTTTTTTTTTTTTTTTCCTGAGACTTTATAACCTCGTGACACTCTCTTGTTTTTATTTTAAGGTACTACCCGGGGCTATCAATTTTTTAATGTCTTCCATAACCTCGTTATTCTCTTGTTTTATGTTTGACATTGATGACGTGCGGGAGCTATTAAGTTTTTGTCCTGAGGGTTAATGTCCTCCATAACCTCGTGACACCCTTGTTTTTTTTTTTGAAGTGGAACTACCCGGGGCTATCAATTTTTTAATGTTTCCATAACTCGTGATATTCTTTGTTTTATGTTTGACATTGATGACGTGCGGGGGCTATTAAGTTTTTGTCCTGAGGGTTAATGTCTTCCTAACTCCCTGACACTCCCTTGTTTTTATTTGAAGTGTAACTACCGGGGCTATCAATTTTTTAATGTCTTCCATAACCCCGTGATATTCTCTTGTTTTATGTTTGACATTGATGAATGTACCGGAGCTATTAAGTTTTTGTCCCGAGGGTTTTAAAGTCTTCCATAACCTCGTGATATTCTCTTGTTTTATGTTTGACATTGATGAATGTACCCAACGGGAGCTATTAAACATTTTTTTCTGGGTTAATTTTCTTCCATAACCTCGTGACAATACCAATTTTTTTTTTGTTTTTGTCTTCTATGTGTAACTCGGGTTTAAAGTAGGATCTGTCATAACATTTAAACCATCCCAATAGAGTTTTTTTTTTTAAGTTTATAACCGTTAAATCGGTGTTTTGACCTCAGGGAATTAAGGAACGTGTGCAAAATACGATCTGTTCATAAAATTTAAACCAATCCCAAAAAGAGCTTTTTTTTTAATGGGTTTTAAAAACCTTTAAATCGGTTAAATTGACCCCCAGGGAATTAGGAACGTGTGCAGATACTCTCTATAAAACAGTAACAATATCCTGTTTGCCAGTGCTTTCCCAGCATCACTACCTACCCCGAAAGGACCTCTCTCTCTACCCAGTGTACAACTCTAGCTCTCGCAGCAACAACAACAAAAAAGGTAACTACCATGGCCTCCTCAGTTACCCTAAGAAACGGTGAAAAAATTTCTTCGACTCGGGGAGTCGGGGGATCTTTTTCTCCTGCTCTAGATGGATGGGGACCCTCCGGGGTTTACATCCGTCGGTATGCAAGAGCCGAAAGTGAGGAGGAAGGGGAAAAGAAAAACACCGACGACCTCTTCCCTACCAAGACCGGGATCGCACTAACTCTTGACGAATTTCGTTTAACTATTTCGCATGGAAAAGGACATAAAAGAAATGATAGAAGAAGAAGAAGAGGAAGAACCCCCTAAAAAAAAAAAAAAACAAAGAAAAAATACTAGTGGGAGTTTGAACAATGGGTGCTGACTCTGTGTGTGTGATGGTGAATTATTGAACTGTGGCACAGGTTGGTTTTTTTTTTTTTTTGAATGGTGAAGATGTAATCATTGTAACAGTGTGTGCTGATTCTTTTTTTTTTTATTGTTTTGTGTGTAGGTGAGGGCAATATTCAATCGGTCAAAGCCATCGACGGGGCAGGCGGGGGTACCGGAAAAAAAAAATGATTAAGTACGCTAAAGAACATTGTCAACCCAAACCCGAATGGGTTTCGTTCAATCGAATGTGTCCCGTGAAAAGACTTATCATTTCATTCGAGGTGATGATGAGAAGTGAATGAATGGTCGGTGTGTCCGCTGGGACACGTGTCAAACGGGATTACCCATTCTTACTGGATGAAAATTTTATCCTTGTAGCGCAATCCCAAAAAAGGACAAAAGGCACTTGATAATAGATCGCTCCCCTCCCGCCACTTTGTCTACGAGTTTTGGTGGAAGCGCCTGTTTCCCTTGAAAAAAAAAAAAAAAAAAAAAAAACGTAGCTGAACTGACTGTTGAATATTGGGTTGGGAGGGGGGCGGCAGGGTGTTTTTCTCTTGCGTGATTTCAACCCTTTTTCAAATGTTTGTTTCGATGCGCGCTTGTATAATTTTTTTTGTTGGTCTGATGGGATAAGTAAACTTGGTTTAAAAGGGATCACGTTTGACTGGCTGGTATGTGTTGGAGGAGGGTCTAACTGTGTACGCTCAGTCTTTGACCTGTCTTTCACTCCTTCCTTTTCCAGTGTCAGTGTGTCGAAGTGATGTATCGACTATCTTTCAGAGAGAGAGAGAGGTATGACTAATTTTTGTACCAACTTTCTGTCTTGTCCTATCTCTCTCTCTTTAGTCTGTCCTCCAGAGAGAACTATCTTGTGTGATGTATGAACTGACAGTCCAAAACCTCTTTTCTCTTTTTTGTGTTTTTATCACAGACTCCTTCTCTCACAAATACGAGCACGCCCCGCTTTCTTGGGAAACCCTTCAACACGCATTCATTTACTGGGTCTTAAAAAAAAAAGGATGAATCTCTTTAACACACACGAATTTTAAACACTCGACACACTCCAGTTGGACTGTGACATTTGCTTTTACTGTATTTCTTTTTTAAATTTCAAAAATTTCGATTGGGGTCCTCCAGGGTCCCTCTTCCCCTTTAAAAAGTGTCTGAAACAAAAAAACCGAGCAAGCTTTTGTTTATTTAAATTTTTTAATATATTATTGATCTGTTTTATTTATTATTAAGACCCTTACTTACAACTTTGTTTCCCGGGGCGGCGGAGGTGGTGGCGATGGTGGTGGTGGTGGTGGTGGCGATGGTGGTACCACCCCTTTCACGGTAATGATCACTTGCAATCGGGCAAATATCCTCAATACACATATCATGGAACGTTGTATGAAAGAACACACAATTCACAACACCAAAATAGGACACAGCATACCTCAGTCATCACGCTACAATGATAGCTAGTCTGATTTTTAACGCTGCTTATAAGGATTTTTCTTTACAGGTTCGATCAATGTATGGTTAACTTTTTATTGTCAAAAATTTTTTCTTTTTCAGGAAAAAAAAATGGATCACGCTACCGCCATTTCTTGCCCAGAATGCCCCATGACATTTAGTCGCAAGGACAATCAGTGCGGCACATAAAAACCAAACAATAAAAAAGGAGCTGCGTTCCCCTGTCACGTTTGCGGAAAGTATTTAACCGCAATTCAGATGTACCCGTCATGTCCGGAGTCAAACATGACGACTAAATTTCCCATGTCTGTCCTGTGTGCAACGCGGTTTTTACACGCAAAGACGATGTGCGCAGACACCCCAAAACTCACGACGTGGACAGGCAACATCATGGGGGGATCTGGGGGGGGTTCCCCGGGGTTCCGGAACCCCCCCCTCAAAAAAAAAAAAAAAAAAAAAAAAAGAGGGGGGGGGAAAAAGCAACTCTCACTTAAATTTCTTTTTTGAAAAAAAAAATACCAAATTTCATCCTCGAAAAAAAAAAGAAAAAATTTTAACTGTTAACACTAACACACTATTTCTGCCCCTGCATCGGGGGGAGCTGATTCTTTTGAAAGTATGTGGGGAAAGACTATCTTTCAACTCGGCAATTTACTTCCCTTGCGCCCTTTTTTTTTCCCGAGCGAATCCAAAGAAGAAAGAATCGGGGAAAAGTTGCGGAGTTGAAGAGTTTTTTCAACACAGTGAATCGGGGCCAGGATTTATCATTTTTTACGCAAAATGCCGAAGCCCCTCCATTTAAAAACTGGGGTAGCGGGAATGAAAAAAAAAAGGCATTTTTTTCTCCGCAACAAGGGCCGTGAGAAATCTTACACTGTTTTTCTTTTGTCTTTTTTTCCAAAGGCGCACGTCAAATAGTTGTTTTGGCTAACTTTGATGTTAGATTTAAGAAAAACAAATTTGCAGATGATGGTGTCTGTGTTGGTGTGTGCGTGCGCGCGCTTGTGCATGACTTACGGTGTATCGGGGCGGGGGGGGGAGGGGGGGGGGGGTGCACTGCTTGTGATTTAACTGTCACCGTCAACCTGTCTGCATTCCTTTTCCTCCTCTCTCTCCCTCTCTCTCTCCTCTCTCTCTCTCTCTCTCTGTTTATTTAATAAAAAAAACCTAGCCTATTTTCGACCCCCCCGACTTCATAGACTCGAAAACTCCCCCCCCCCCCCCCCCCTTTTTTTTGCTTCCATTAACCCCCAACTATTTTCTTTTTGTATAGCGACATATTTTGTACATTACTTATTAGTCCATCTTTTTCATCCCCGGGCTTTTAAAAAAAAAATTTTCCCGGGGGCCTTTGTTATTACTTTCAGGGGGTGGTACCAAGCCAAGGTGTTAAAAATGTCATGAAATAACCCTCCACAACGGAAGCCCAGGCAGGCATTTCTATTTTCCCGTACGAAGAAATTGTTAATTCACAACACATCGAAGGATCTTCAAATTCAAGGTAATTTTAACTTATTTTTTGGTTGCTTTTTGAACGGGTTTATACTAAGTGTGTATGTGTTGTCTGTGTGTTTTTTTTTGTTTTTTTTTGACCAAATTTTATAGTTGCTGAATCAAATATTAACACGGGAGCTAATGGGTAGGCTTGAGTGCGATAGAATTTTGTGGTTTCTTGCGAATTGAAGAAAAAATATTTTTTTGTAAAATATTATTGTTCGATACACTGTAATACAGATTCTTATTTCTACAAGTTAAAAAGAAATTTAAAGTTTTTTGTTGGCCCAAATAATAAAAAATTTTTATGTTCTTCGAAGAAACATTTAAACAAAAATTTAAAATTTAAAAATACAATACAATAAAAATATATTTACATGAAATTTGATAATGATAAAAATCCCAATAAGGGGATAATAAAATGAAAAAAATCCCCCTCTTCATCAAATATTTTTAGGAATATTAGGGTCCCAAACTCCCATTGTAAAAGTCCCCAAAAAAAATTGGGTAACAGTAAAAAAAATTACATTTAATACCAGTATCTCAAAAATTTTTTGGTTTCAATACAATTTTAAACAAGTTTTAAAACAGATTTTTCTCCGACGCCAAAAGCCAATTGCCAGCTCCAGGGCTCAGATAGACTCACAAGCGATTCTTCAAAATCAACATTAGATCAAAAACACAGATTTGCGTGTTCATCAAATCCACGGGTATTCATGATATGTGGTTGTGATGGGGGTGGGGGTTTTGTTAAACTGGTGGGTGGTGCGGGCAAGACATTTCTTCCTGTTGTTTGGGAAAATGTTTGTTCCTTCACATGACCTTTTTTTTGTTCCTTCACATGACCTTTTAAAGTGTTTTTTTTTTCAGCCCAAACCCATCACCGTAAAAATTTTTCACTTAGACTATTTTTTAAAAAAATGGATCTTGCCTTTTTCCCTTTGTTAACAGTATTTCCTTTTTTTTCTTCAACAGGCGTCAAAAACTTGAAACATGGATTTTGGGCGTTGCCTCGAAAAAAAACCTTCAGAGGAACAGAAAAGTTTCCCTTCTACGGAACAGGGTACCCCCAAAAAAATTTCCATTTCCTTCAGTCGACTGAAAAACAAAAACAAAAATTTCAGGCAGACGGTTAAAAACATCCCTGCTGTATATTCCCCATTTTTAATGGCGTCTTTGCAAAACTGTGAATGTTTGCCAAAGAAAATCTTGGCTATTTTGTAAAATCGTTTAACAAACGGGGAACAAGTGTTCTATACTTAAAAAAATCATCCCAAAAAAAAGATCCCAAAAGCTACTGAAGAGGAAAAATTTTTTGGGAAAAATATGCGAAACCCTGTTGAGGGCATTGATTCACACTAAACGAAGTGAAGCGCAGACGCTAAAATGGGAAGAAACTTGAAGTACTTCAAGACATTTTTTTGTGTCCAACAAGGTTTGCTCCAGGGGTCACAAGGTGATGGGGTGCGGAAAAAAGGAAAACGGGGATAATTCAATGCCTCCTGAAGTTTCGCTTTGACTCTGGGGATGATTTTTTTTCAGAATCCCTTAAACGGTGACGCAATGCTACGTACGTTCGAAGAAACCCGAATGGGATGTAGACATTTTTGGCGACCAGTTTAAAGGGGGAGTTTTTGGCGAACCCGCAGTGCGACATACTTTGCGTCCTTGCAGATGGGGGTCACGGATGCTTAAAACAGGGGAACAATTTCTATTTCTTTTCTTTTTGTGGATTCATCGAATTTTTCAAGAAGCTTTCCCCCTTTTTTTGAAAGGTGTGATGACTCCCCGGGGAAAAACCCCTTGCTGGCCCACTGCAGTCTCTGGGGGAAACGGGTTTTTGGGGAGCTGCCAACATCGGGGGAAAGGGCATGATGGCCTGCAAACAGGCAGGAAAAATTAAGGTTGCGGGCACGCATCCGGAAACAATGAAAAAGCTTTATATTTCATTTTGCTGCACACTTTTTGAACCTCTGCTTTGGGTAAAAGCCTTTTCGTGCAGCGTGAAAAATATCTCGCATTTAAAAGAGCTGTTTTTGTTTTTTTCCTGTCCCCCAAGAGACAAAGAAAACCGAAAAAGTGATTGGCGGCTGCACCGAAAAAAAGAGAAAACTGGTGACTTGTTAAAACCCGATGGGTAAAAGGCATATGTTTTTCAGCTTTCGCTCCCAGTCCAAGTTTTTGTTGTTGGGGGCAGATAAAAAGGGAAACAAGGGACGGTACACGCCGCAAAGCGGGGTCTGCTTCATAAATCCCCGATAGGATTTGATTGCATTTTTGTGACCCACCGTGCCTCCATACCTCCAGCCTCTAGGGGGAAACTCCAAAAGCGTGCACGAACTTTGGGGGATGCCTTTCGGCAAAACCCAAATATCACTGCCACCCCAGAACTGAGAAAAAATGTCAAAGATGTTTTCAGCGCTTCGGGTTTCTTAAACCACTCAAGGGCCCCAGAATTTGGGGAACCACCATCCAATCCCCCGGCTAAATGCTGGGCACCCCGGGGAAAACCCCCTGCTGATCGCCGGTTTTTTTTTCCCGGGACTCATTGCTGTCCATTCGGGACAACGGGTCACTCAATAACATCCTTTCAAAATCAGAGCTTGCCCGGGGCCACTTCACTGATTCCGGAAAACTTGGTTCGTTTCCCGGGGCCCTTCCGGGCTTTTCCCAACGGTGTAAAGCACTTGGGCGTTACTGGGGGACACAGACCTTCCTGACTCAGGGGTTTGGGCTCGAGCTTCCCCGATGGGCACCAAGGGGAGAAATTTTAACCAGCCAAAAGCTTCCCTCCACCATTGGAGCGTTTAAAAGGGCCTGTGATAGGGCATGTCCCCCAAACACCCACAGATGCTGAAACTGATTTGCATTTGCCAATCCCACGCTGAATGTAGAGGCCCATTTCGGGGTGAGGTCGTTGAAAACCTCACCGCACAATGGGACGGGCCGCTGAAGGGTTTTGCGCCATGAGGCCCATCGGACAACCCTTTAAATTTTTGAAGCGGCGGATCCTATGAAACAAAGTAAAGGTCCTTTTAAAATGCTGCCAAAGAATTTCCTGAAAAAGTGGAGCAACTAGGACCCCCTCCTGTCCCTCCACAACCTATTAAGTAATTTTTATTATTTTCGTTGACACCCCTTTCTGAAAAAAAAATGCCAACTATTTGGTACAGTTAATAGTAAATAGACACCAGGAGGCCTCCAAACACCCAAAGTAAAAACTTCGCTTCGGGGGGCTTTGCCCCCCAACCCCCCCCGGGTCTTCCCCCTGGACCCCCCCGGGGGGCCGGGCGGCCCCGGCCCCCTCCCCATTTTGGGGAACCCCCCCCTCTAAGTAACGATCCGCCCCTGAACATCGCCGTCAACGTCAACACAACTGGCCCTCAAGCCCCGAGTACAAAAACGCAAACGCGCGAGTGACACGTGTGTTTTTCCCTCCCCCAAAAAAGATTAAAACACCTCGAAAGAAAAACATTTTAGCCCCATTTATCTCCTGATAAAAAACTACAAAAACATGGAACCTATAAAAACTCATAACGCCCAAAAAATTCATCATCTATCTTTGTTTTGGGGCCCCCCTTCGGATGGTCCCGGGGGATGACCAGCCCTTTTGATCTTTTTTTCGACCAAAACACGGTTTCAAAATCAAATTTTTTCATTCTTTTGTTCTGAAACCCCAAAGAAGGGGGGAAATTTTCCCTTTTTTCAGCATCTCATAAAAACCATAGCGCCCCGGAGAAACCCAGATCATCAAATCGAAAGAGGATTTTTTGACGTTTCTTTCAGAGTTAAAAGATCAGACATTTTTGGAACACGTTTAAAAAGAACGCCCCCCTCTCGCTACCGTCCAATCGATCGCGTCTCTCGTTTTATGTATCTCACCCATTTCCCATCGGCTGTGGTTGCGATAGTTTTGCCCGCTTTTACGCCAACAACCTTTTCTAAAACGTTCAAAGAGACAAAAACAACGGTTTTTGTTTACAGAGACGGGGTTTGTTTTTCGTTTTCGCTCTCACCGAGGGGCATCTTTCCACTCTCTCCAAAAAACAAAAAAGCCTCTTTCACCCGGGGGGGCGTTTACCCCCCCCTACACTTTTTCCGGGGGCCCCCTTCAGAGCTAGGCTTGAAAAAGCCCGCGGGGCAATGTCATGTGTTTCAATATGACGAAAACCAGTCCCCCCCTTTTCTGCCCGGTTTGCCGCATGACTACAAACCGCGGGCACAATCAGTGTTACAATACAAACACATTTTAATTCATTAATATTGACAAGTTGGGGCACGCCTGGCTGCTCCAAATGCCAAAAACTCTGGCCCCCGGAGGGGCACAAAGAAACACGAAAGGACTTCAGGGCGTCTCCAAACACACTACAAAGGGGGGTATACACACCTCCTGAAAACGGGGTTTTTCAAGAACTCGGGGACGGAATTTCCTCAACCCCGATTTTGGTTTTCCCTTTTACTCTTTTTACTTTGAGGCGTTTTTTGAGACGAATGATCTACCCAAAAAAGAAAAAACACACCACACAAAAAACACGGCCAACACGTTCCCCTTTCCGGGCTTCGCTTTTAATTACCTGGGTTTTAAATCTGTCTTTTCGTCATGACGGTGACCCCAACAACTGCAATCGTATAAGCATCAAGGACGTTCGACGCCTCTTTTTGGGCTCCTTCAACACATTTCGAGGGTGTTTCGATACATTTGATGCTCTCATTAAACCTAAAGCAGGCCCGGGCGACTCACGAACACGCCAATTTCCCGCAAAACGCTAAAAGACAAATTAAATGTATCTGCATAACCCCTGTGGTGGGTTCAAATTCTTCCAAATAGACCTCAACACATCAAACCTTTCTGATTCGGATGTTTGTAAACCTTCTAAACGACACCTCCCAGGGGTTTTATCAGCGGACAGTGAGAGAACAGAGTTTGGCCCAAAAAAAATGACCCCCCCAATTCAGAGCTTTAAGTACGTTTTTAAAACGCACAACAATCATTTCATGCGACTCACAAGCTCAAATTTTAGACATTTCCCCAATTTTTTGGCTCCGGGGTTCGCATTCAAATATCTCGATGCGTTTTGGGGTAAGAACCTAAGGGGCTTTTTTACGTACATGAAATTTGGGGCAAAATGAAAGATACGTGTCTCCCACCACTTTCTTTCTTCACCGACTCAAAAACCCCAAAACAACACGGAAACAAAACCTTCCGCAAAAGGTGTGGGAACAAAAAAAGATGACCCCTTTACAAGTTTCCTTGGTTTTGGAAACAACAAGATGTGGGACCCTTTCTGCAGGGTCTCCAATCCAGATTGATCGTATCACGCTTTCGTACGATCTTCTCAAGACGGTCTCTGTTCCCGGTATTTCTTTTAAAAAATTTGTTTCAAACACATCCCCGACGGGCTTTTCTCTCTTCAAAAGAACGCAAAAAACAACCACGCTGGCGTAAAACATTGTGGGGACCTTCCTCTTTTTCCCCAGTCCATGAACAAGACAAACCTTTTTTCTGGGAGGGGAACAAAACCCCTCCATTGGTGGGATACGACCCCAAAGCTTTTTTCCTCTGGGGTATCATGCAAACCCTGCCCCCGGAAAAACCCCCCGATCAGAAGATTCGGACAGGCTTTCGGGCAAAAAACGGGCGTCATGGGCAGCAGGCGCGAGATGGTTAAGTGGGTCAGCACACAAACAACATTTATATCCAAAACCCAAATTCAACAACAAAAACACATTTTTGGGAAAAGAGTTCCGATCGATGTTGGGAGCGCAAAAAACCCCACTGTCTCCATTCCACGGCTGTCCTGTTTTCCCCCGGGCATGCGGACCACTCGGGCAACAACCCACCCCTTTAAAAAGAAACCTCTGATGAACTAACAAAACACCAAAAAATTTCCCAAATTTTTCCGTGAAGATGTGCAGTGACTGTGGGAGAAATTGGAGTGGAAGGCAAAAACAAAAACAACAGAACCCCTGATTAAAAAGCTTTGTAGAAACCGTTTTCCCACAAACCAAACCCTTTCAAGGCGTATCACCCCTTACCAAAAAAACCCTTTGGGGGCGTTAAAGCATCGACGTTTGGGCTTGTTGAATTAATTTCGACCAGTCAACTCAAGGACCCTTTTTTAACTGCAACCCCTCTTCAAAAAACCTTTGTTGGTAGAAACACAAGGACGCATGCCGACTATGCGGAACAACCAACCACCCCTAACCGCGTCGTACTTTGGTGGGGGAGCTACTTTGGAAAAAAACGTTTTTGTGTACCCCCTTTTTCTCAATGGTACTTGGGAAATGGTCTTTTTGTGACCAACATCACATTAGTCATTGAGTAACACCCCCCCTGTTTCAAGGAATTTGGGAAAAGGGTGTCTGAGGCCGCAGACAGGGGGATAAGGATCCTCCAGACTATTTGGGTGAAAAATTTAATTGTTAGGGCAACATGCTTATGGGGAAAATCTGACTAAAATCGCCAAACACCGAGACATTATTTTGTCACTGCGGAAAAAGCCCCCAAACTTTGTCAATGAAGGTCGGGTTTCAAAAAAAACCGATAGGTGACGGTGTTGTTGAAGTAGAAAGAGTAAAAAAAGATCAATGGCACTCCGATCCCGATTGGTTAATTTTGTTACCAAAACGCCAAGTTGCGATGTTGCAGTTTTATTACAGTGTTTGGGAAAAATTTTCACAGATCAATTTTTAACTTTTTGGGGTATCGGATTTGCTGTACATGGGACCAGTCGTCGAAGGGTTTGGGCCAAGTTCTACACCCTCGTGCACACATTTTTTTCGTTTATACCATCGTGGTTTTTCCCAGTCAAACTTGTCAACGCACGTTCACCTTTTAAACGGAACGACACCGAGCGCGCGGGGATTTCAAACATGCGCCGATTGCCTGGCCCGGCCAAATATCAAACGGGCACCCTTTGTTCAAAATTTGAATACACGGGGAAATTTTTTCGGGGGGTTGTTCTAAAAACCCATTTCTGTTTTGGAAAAACCAAACCAATCAGTTTAAAGGGGTTTATAAAAAAAACAACCCTTTACCAAAGAAACCACCCAAAAGGGTTTTTCAAACGCGAGAAAATGGAGTGAAAAAAAAAAATCGGGTTCAGAAAGGACGGAAAATTATATTTACGTACCCAAACCCGCAAAACTCTTTCCTTTTTTTTTCATTAAACGGGTTTTCTCTCTACGGGTCACAAATTTTCCCACGGCTGTATAGAATTTTTTTTTATTGACCCCCCCCGGGGACTTTTTTTATTTGAATATAGCGTTCCAAAAGTGTTGTTCTGATGATGTTCTAAAAGTCGTTTTCTTTTTTAAAATTATCAAGGGGAAAAGAAACACCCCGAAGGTGGGGGGGACCCAGAAAACCTTCTTCACCTGCCTTTAGAGCAGCCCTGTACCACCCTTGGAGGGCCCGCCTGGTTGACGTGGGCAGGCACCGCAGGGGCCTCCATTAAGATATCAAGGGGCATAATGCCCGAACAAGGAAATCAACTGCAGGTGCAACTCATAACAAATTAAAATGCATCCCCCCTGGGAAACCCGCCCGTATTTCATGACTGCAGAGCCCACCGGGGAGAAAAACCAACCCCCCCAGCTGCCGAGCAAACCCCCCCAGACCCCCCACCCTGCCCACGACAGATGAAGACATGCACTCCAACACAGCCAAGCTTTCGCCATACGGTCTTATGGCCCCCAAAGAGAAACCAAAGTTGTAGCTTCCCACTGTCAACAGGACTTTTCCCCGTGGCATGGGTTTTCCCCCCCGTCACTGGGCCTTTTTTCCAGGTAGCCCAGTTTAAGGGAAAGAAGAAAAAGAAACACCCGAAGGGGTTTGGGAGGAACCCCGAAAGCAAAGTCTTCACCCGCCTTTAGAGCAGCCCCCCAACCACCCTTGGGGCCTGCGCTGTGTTTTCGATGGACAGGCACCGCAGAACCCATTTAAAAAATCAAAGGGACTAACTGCCCTGAACAAGGGAAACAGACTGCAGGATCAACTCATAAGCCTAAAATAGCAATCCCCCCTGGGGGTACCACCCCCTTTTCATGACTGCGACCCCCCGGGAAACACCACCCTCCAGCTGCCGAGCACACCCCCCAACCCCCAAACCCCCCATGCCCCCGGACAGATGAAGACATGCCCCTCCAGACAAGCCAAAACTTTCGCCTCGGTCTTTTGTGCCCCAAAGAGAATCCAAAGTTGTACTTTCCCACTGCAACAGGACTTCCCTGTGGGAAAGGGGGCTTTTCCCCACCGTCACTGGGCCTTTTTTCCGGTCAGCCATTAAGGCAAAGAAGAAAAAGAAACACCCAAGGTGCTGGGAGGACCCAGAGAAGCACTGTCTTCACCTGCCTTTAGAGCAGCCCTGTACCACCCTTGGAGCCTGCGCTGTGTTGACGATGGGTACAGGCACGCGCAGGACACTCCATTAAGATATCAAGGACATAACTGCTCCTGAACAGAGTAAATCAACTGCAGGATGCAACCATAACAGCCTTAAAATAGCATCCCCCATGGGTTGTACCAGCCCGTATTTCATGACTGCAGAGCCCACCGGCGAGAAACACCACCCTCCAGCTGCCGAGCACACCCCACAACCCAACCACCCATGCCCACGGACAGATGAAGACAGTGCCACTCCAGACACAGCCAAGCTTCGCCATACGGTCTTATGTGCCCTCAAGAGAGAATCCAAAGTTTTTTAATGGTATCAGAGTGTGCTGTTTAATCCATTATTTTTTGGGAAACAATCCTCCACCTCCTCGTGGTGTTTCCTGGGTGGTCCTTCGTTCTGTAAGACTGACTAAGTTAACATTACTTTTTGGTTTAACTTTAGTCCGTTTTATAGCTCGAACGATCAGCGGACGGGGGAAACGTGTCATTTCCAGTACTATCATGATGCTCTGAAGCAACATGATTTTTTCTTTTTTTGACGCAAAAATATAACCTTCCAGATTCGATTACACGTTCGATGGTTTTTAAAAAAAAACATTCAGATTTTTTTTTTTTTAAGTTAAACAGACAGACGAATAAATTAGCGTGCATGTGCTTTCATCGCCCTTAGGCGTTTCTTAACGAGCACACATCGATCTCGTGATGCATTCACCGACCATCTTGTGTCATATGCTTCGCCCCCCTAAGAACATTCATAGCACTGTGAAAAAACAGTGATGATCAGCTATTATGGGTTTAGTCAGTACAGTTCAAGTCTTTCAAGTGAATCCGCTGTTGGTTTTTGGTTTGAGATGTCACCCTTATAAGGCAGCTTAATAAAAAAAAAAAAGAATCAAAAAAAGACACCTAATATTCCCCAAATCTCATTCTTTAATTATTAATGAACCAGTCTAAAGAGTCAGTCATGATGAGCTGGTAAAGGTGTAGCAGGTACACTTCGGACCTTTCAAGGGAGCTGACTGCCTTTTGTAACATGTGATGTCACCCTTAGGAGACGCCCTAACCCAACACGAGTCGCTTAAACCAAGTCTGTCATTTGTTTGGTTTGTTATTTTCTTTACAGCTGATTGCAACCCTCGTGATGCAATCGCCCGTAGGGTCTATGAATAGGAACGTCACATGGATGTCACGATGTCATCACCGAGCATCCTCGATCATGTGATTCGTCCTAAGGCGCTGTCTTGTTCCCTCCGCATTTTGCCTCCGCCGCATTTAAGGGGTGAAACCTGCCTAACCTTACTACTCACCCTGTCCATGTCTACTGTCTCCCTATTTGAATGGCAGCTGGAAGGCTCAGTGATGCGGCATTATGTATTCTCTGCTGCCATTGAGAGCATCGATCAATGCATAACATATAAACGTCTTGTTCGAATTCTTTTGCCATGTAACATAAATAAATAAGTAGATCAATAAATAAATGAATAAATATATAATAAGCAAATAGATAAACAAATGACGAAACAAACAAATTAGAAAATAGATGAACAGATAAATATATGAGTGAATAAATATATAAATACACTGATAAATAAATAAATTAAAAAAAAAATAAATAAGTGAAGAATAAATAAACATATATTTTTCTAGAAACGAATATAGACACGAAAGAGTGACGCTTCTTTTTGGAACCAGTTTCTATAATTTCGCCTTTTACATTAACAGGAATCCAAAGATTGACAATGATTTTTCCCACTATATAAAATAAATGTACGGGCACAATCTTGCCTGTAATCAGTATTCACATATGTTCACAAATGTCTCATTGACCCCCCAACATTAAAGCAATGACAAGATATAGGTGCAAGAACAAGATTTATCACCTTTGACTCTCGTTGTGAGGTAAGCGATATACCATAAAGTAAACGTGATTCTCCAACATTTTGTTGACGTGGCCAATTCAAAGTAGCAGGCAAATAAAAGTCAGTCACGTCAAACAAACAAAAAGTCAATACTGTGAATTAGAAAGCAAAATATTACTCATGGTCTCTTTGCAGTACGTTCCTTCAATGATATATTCAGCTTAACTTAATCAGCATTTTTGTTCGTATCTAAGGAAAAAGGAATACTAAGCTAAAATGACAGATATTTTTTTGTTCCTGGTAACCATCATGTGTACACTTCTATCACACTTTCGAACGTGCGCCCTTGGCTACCAAAGAGACCTTAATCTGCCAATGACAGCATTCCAGTGAACTAGGTTCTTGGATGTCCTTTCTGCTTCTGTCTATATCCGTCCTCTTTGGCTCTGCCTCAGTGTCTCTGCTACAGCTAGTTCTGGGTCACCCCCTCGTTTTGTCTCCCCTGTGTGTTCCAGAGTCAGAGCCGGATCGTTGATGTTGTGTTCCAGAGTCAGAGCCGGATCGTTGATGGTGTGTTCCAGAGTCAGAGCCGGATCGTTGATGTTGGATACTGGTTTCCTTGGGGAATCTTCTGACAATATCCGCTTCCGCCTAAGGACTTAATGCTTGCTGGATTCTGGCCCAAACGTCTTTCATGATGCATCACGTTTTACCGCATTCCATGATCTAATGAAATTCACAACACTTATGTCACAATCAATAAAGAATCTGCCCTTTCTGGGACTACGATATTTCCAGCCCAGTTCTCTTTGAAGTATCTTAGTTATTGGCATCGTGATGAAATGAGAGAATAAATATGAGTATAAAAAAAAAACATGTTTACATTCTGGTGTCTAAAAAGAGGCAATTAAAGAAGAAAGAACGAAAGAA
>CM031598.1:51928009-51933009 GCA_018398815.1 Conus ventricosus | reverse complement strand
CGCTAAAATTGCGGAAGGAAGAGGAATTCAATCACATCGCTTGACTGATAACTGTTTAAACGCAGAAGAAGAACAATGAGGATGGAATGTCAGTATGTCAGACGAAAGAAAAGTAATGAAGAAAACAAGACGATTTATTCGTGGGAAGACAAAAATATTCAGAATCGTTTAAAGGTTAGAATCACGGAAGCCTGCAGATTGATATTTCTATGCAGTCAGAAGGCACCAAAATGCAGAAGCTTTTCATGGACTGTGACTTATGGAATGGTAAATAAAGGCCAAGGTATCAGAGACTCTGAAAAAATCATTGCATTCTGCATTATTTGATTCGTAGCCAGTAATCGAAGGGTGGTCACAGTAGTAGTATCAGTGTAAGTTTCATCGGAGAACTGTTTCTGTGTGAGGACTAATCCATTCACGCTTCTCTACCTCTGCCACTACGGATGAGGTTATAGTGTGTCTCACATACAAGATTTAAAGTTAAAACAAGTGTGTCTCACATACAAGATTTAAAGTTAAAACAAGAGTATGAGAGAGAGAGAGAGAGAGAGAGAGAGAGAGAGGAGAGAGAGAGAGAAGAGAGAGAGAGAGAGAGAGAGAGAGAGAGAGAGAGAGATGTCCATTTGTGTAATTGTTTGATAGGTTTCTTTTTTCTATTACTTTGTATAATGATTTTGGCTCTCGCTGTGTGTGTGTGTGTGTGTGTGTGTGTGTGTGTGTGTGTGTACCAGTGTGTGTGTGTGTGTGTGTGTGTGTGTGTGTGTGTGTGTGTGTGTGTGTGTGTCCAGGTTCAGAACTAGAAAACTGAAAAAGACACAAAGAAGTGTGGCACTCATCATCAACCCGAACGCTTGTTTCTTTTCATCAAGGGAACATTGACACCCTCATCAGTCTTGGGAAATGCGATGTAAATTGATGACAGACAGGGTTGTCGGGTTCTCTTCTATCAGTGTTAGATGTTATTCCAGCTTTCCGAATTCACTTCGACTGCACCGTTATTACCATTAGATTTTCTTTCTCTCTCTCTCTCTCTCTCTCTGCATTCCACATGCACGGATTGACTCTATGCGAACCTGTATCGATCACTCGTAAGGAAAGTTACGTATGCTGTCTGTAGGTGGTGTAGTATGTCAGTGTTCAGTTCAGTTGTACATGTAGGTATTGACTATTTTCACAAAATTTATCAGATCAGGATCTCCCTCCTATTCCCTCTTCTCACTCACTCACTCACTCATTCTCTCTCTCTCTCTCTCTCTCTCTCTCTCTCTCTCTCTCTCTCTCTCTCTCTCTCTCTCTCTCTCTCTCTCGCTCTCTCTCTCTCTCTCTCTCTCTCTCTTGATATATATTGTTTTAGGGTTGCTCTGTCTCATGCTAGACTTAATGTTCTACCTCTGAACAATAATCTTCATAGGTTCAGTGATAATTCTTATGAAAAAAATTGTCCTTATTGTGTTAATAAATAGAAGATGAATATCTTTTTGATATACATTGCCCACGTTACATATTTTCGTGCAGCACTTATATCTAATCTTCTTCATTTACCAATGTCCACTCTTCTTCAGGCAAAAATCAGTATCAAAGAACCCTTCCCTTTCAAAATTTTATATTTCTGTCAATTCGAAGGAGACAGAGCCTGGACTGTTTAAAAATGATAATACAAAAAAAACATGAAGATACTAAGATAATGATTTTTCCCATGTAATTTTAAATGCATTCATGTTTACTATCATCTATATTGATCGAATAGGAAGTTTCCGAGGAGTTATCAATACTTATTTATGCTCTTTTTTCTTTGGTGGTTCGAATCTTATATTTATTTCTTGTTCAAATTTGTAATGCGCAGGCTTATGTCCCGACCCGTTTCCTTGTCCCCTTCACCCCCCCCCCACCCCCCCCCCCTTTTCCACTTAAAATGGTGGCCCGTGGCCGATGTTCAATAAAACATTTTCGTTCGTCGTTCGTTCTTTCGTTCTCTCTCTCTCCGGGATATGGGGTGTCTGTGTATGTCTGTGTGTGTGCTTAGCGTGCGTCGTGCGCGCGCGCTGTGTGTGTGGTGTGTGGTTGTGGGTGTGTGTGGTTTTGGGTGGGTGGTGTGTGTGTGTGTGTTGTGTGGTGTGTGTGTGGTGTTGTGTTGTGAGAGAACAGTAAAAAGCCGACTCAGGACACTTTCACCCTCCACCGAGTTTTGGGCGAAAGTGGCCTAAAAGCCCCCTTTTTCCCTGTGGCGGAAGAGAGAGAGAGAATCGCCGGCAGACAGACAGAGAAGAGAGAGATAGAGAGACAGACAGACGACAGACAACACTCACATCGCTCACTCACTCACATCACAGTAAAAAGCCGATTCTACCCCACTTTCACCCTCCACCGAGTTTTGGGGGCGAAAGTGCCCAGAATCACATTTTACTGTTCTCTGACAAGTAAGACTTCCCAATAACCAAAAAAAACGATTATCTACAAACAAACATACTGTGCAGGGTTATCCTTTTTTAAATTTACTAATTTACTAAACTTTTCAGATTTTAGTTTTTTTTTAAATCCGGGTGTTTTTCTGGTCATTTTCAATAACATCATTCGCGCAAACATTCTTAAAAATGAGTCTCTGTCTTTCATGTGAAAATAAAACTACAGTCTTTAACTGTTCTCTAAAGTCTTTTAAAACGAGTTATATTTTTGACATAAAATCCACACACTTATCCCAGCATGTCTTCCACTGAAACTAGTTTTGACAAAGCGTTTCTCTTTTTAAAACAAGTCTCTTTCTCCCGAACATCATCTAAATAAATAGTGTCTGCTTTCCCTTCAAACAGTCTATAAAACTGTTCTAAACACTCACTCAGTTTATTGCTAGGATCAAATAAAAATGTCATCATCTGTCCATATAAACCTTCTATTATGATATGCTTTGTTCCATTTAAGTGTTGGACAGAAAACCACAATATGATTAAAATTATAACGATAAATGTTTGTAACAGTCGAGGATAAATATTGTTTTTCCACAACCAGTTTCCCACAAATCAATGAGCAATGAGGAGTTTTTGTCATAAAGTTTAACTGCTCCATAGTTTTATAACAGAACTTAATCTAATCCGGTTATTGTTTTTATCATACCCTCTGTTAAAACTTGTTCAGTATAAATAAAATCCTATAAGGCCTAGTGTGTAAGATTAATCCAATTCGTGCTGTAAGATTGTTTCTATTTAGACTAATATTGATTTTGTTGCTTGTTGTTATGACCTTAATACCTCGCCATTGTGAAGAAAGACAACAGTAACTTTAAGACTGTCAAAGTCTAAGTTTGCCACTAATTAGAATCCTTTAAAAAGGACGTCACTAACGCCCACAACCCCATCCCTCTCCTTATCTTTTTAAAAACAGAAATTTCAAATATTATTGTGAACGTGTCCCCTAATTTCATTTGCGGCATGAACGTAATTTTGTAGAAGCATCTTTTAAAACCGCTTCTCTTCTGTGGGGGAGTTTCGTTTTTTCCCATACGGCTTTATTTCAATCTCTTTTCCCACAAATTTTCATCTGGCATAAGACTTACATGTAAAGGGCCAGAGTTGGGAAAGCTTTTCTGAAACTTTTTTGACGGCCAAAAAATGTAAATGGGCTTATGAATTCAAATTTTATGTCCCATTCTAAATATGGTTCTAAGTGCCATTTGAGTCAGGTTTCGAACTAAATTTTTTTATTCATACTGGCCAAAATTTATTTGCCTCTAGATTGCGCAGTTGTTCTAGTTTAGGAAACTTTTTGTTGTCGCCAACCTCTTTGCGTTTATAATCACCATCTTTAGTGTACTCAAAACCATACAAAGCGCCTATTCACCATTCTGTTCAAAGTCCGCAACGTCTGCAAGGGCTTTTTAAATTTTAAAGTTATACACCTTACAGGCGCTAATTAACTCCTGGTTCTTCTGGCCCACGCGACATTATTTTTTAGTAACGTATTTTTTTATTTCCAAAACAATGTGCAGGGTTTCCCCTTTCACACTTTCCCCGTTTTGTCTGCAATTTTTATATTAAAAGACCAACCCTCCCGCAACTAATCTTTTTAAAATGTAAATTAGGGAATTGTATAATTTTATAATCCAATATGCAGCTTTCCCTGATGGGAAAAGCTCTTAAAACAGTTGAGGGCCTTCCATCAATAAGTTTTCATCAGTGCTTTAGCTATCCAAATGAACATAGAGTAATGAATGTAATGCAAGTCGAGCGGACTTCCCCCTCATAAGAGTTTTGGTCGGTGTAACTCTAAATCTATAAATTGTTAGCCGTAAAGCCTAACATTTTGCAGCTCTTTATCAAAATAGTAACCTCCTTCTTTTTCAGGCTGAAGTTAAAAATTGTTTTAGATTTGCATTGTTAAGTTGAGATAATGTCAAAGTTATCATTGCTCTTTTAGTGAGCAAAACCCGTAATAACCATCAGCTATTGTTAACCGCTAACTTTGGTCCCTGTTTTGTCAACTTTTTGAACCTTATTATTTTCCCCTTTGGGTTCGCTTATATTAAACCATACGACTTTGTAGAATATTTCATGGGGCGCGACCCTTTGGCCCCGCAATTTTTATCAATAGCATGTTCTAAAAACGAAGGGCGGTCTTGGGTTGTTATTTTTACAAACATTTTTTAAACGAAATAAAAATGAGTGCATTCAATATACTGGTGCAAAATATTCTGTTGGGCCGCACTACAATCTTAAAAATATAGCAACTGATACTCTTGACATTGCTGTGACCCAGACTGCCTCTTTTCATAAAGGGGAGTACTCCATTGAAGAGCTTCTTACCCCCCTATTGAAAACGAGCACATCCAGAAAGCGTGGTTTTTGTCATCCGATGCCCGGTTTACCAAACCAGTTAAACTTTGCTGGTTTTGTGCATCACTGGTGTGGAGTGTCGTATGCGACACTTAAATCACCATGATCCTTTGGGGAGGCAGTGTACAGATTTCATTTCTTTTCACCTTTAGACGTATTTTTTGGAAAAAATGAAAA
>CM031598.1:51918335-51927909 GCA_018398815.1 Conus ventricosus | reverse complement strand
ATTCTGTCAGGTTACATGTATGTAAACAGGTAGTAGGCATGACTGGACTAACAGATAAGTTATATTCTCCCACCACATGGACAACAACAGATGAGTCATTTTTCGTTCTTTGTTTGTACTGTCCTAAATGTTAAATGTGATTTATTTTTTCGCCTGAAGGAGACCCAAGAGGTTGAAATGCATCGTGTCTTGTCATGTGCTTTGTCTGTCAATGTCATTGGCGGTAACTAACAAACGGTCTTTCTAAATTTTTATATATATATATATATATATATATATATATATATATATATATATATATATATATATATATATATATATATATATAACTTAATAAATTCCAAGGTTAAGTACCGAGCACCGTTCCAGCAACTTACAGAGCAGCTTGGTGTTGCAATGACTGCAAGAAATATTGAATTATAAACAAAGCTTGCTCTTATGTCTTATGTCTATTTATTCAATCTAAGACATAAGAGCAAGCTTTGTTTATAATTCAATATATATATATATATATATATATATATATATAATATATAATATATATATATATATATAATATGTGTGTGTGTGTGTGTGTGTGTGTGTGTGTGTGTGTGTGTTAGATTACATCTAGCTTTTGTGGGCTGCTTGAGATTTGAATACCGTTCATGAAGACTGCACTCATTAATTTCAGGTCTAAGATAAAGATCCTGATTTGTTGGAATGTACACGAGGCCGGAAAACGACTACGTGCGTGATTCTCTTCCGTGTTTTCAGTATGTACGATTTAACTGGTCCCGGACCACTGGTCCTGAAAACCTACTAAGGTCATAACAGGTATTTCTGACAGATAAAGACAACCATCTGGAGTGTGGAAAAGCTCTTCCCAGACCACTCAGTGATGTTGTACGTCCTGTCTCCACTTCCTGTGGTTCTTTTCCCTCGGGAATAGTCTTCAAGAGACCGTACGATCATGCCACATGTCCATACCACTTCCGTTTGTTGTCCTCACAGTGATCAGCAGGCTTTTTATAGTTAGTGTTCCATAGTACTGCTTGATTTTTCTGCACCTTTTTTGGTCGTGTGTGATATGTATGGATTCAGAGACCGTGAAATGTTGTGAATGACCTTTGTGAGACATACAGAGCAACTCAGGCAAGTGCCAATCTTGTGGGTCGATGTTGAAAACAAAACACACGTTTTTACGTATCTTTAAAGTCACTTTACTCAAATGTTGATCCCGCACGGGGTGAAAATCTATATAACAAACTCTTTGATGTAGCCCGCTCACGGCAGCTGTTAACGCTAAATTAAATAATGGCTTCAGTGGAGAGAATGAGGCACGGTCAACGAGAAGCAGTCAGAAAGTCTCCAAGAGGGTCTAATCGGATAATAATGCTTGTCAGCATTCACAACTTTCCTGTGAAATCGATTCGGAGAGTAGAAAAGGTCATCTCAGTCCAAGATAGAATGGAAGCAAAACTGAACAATTCTTCTATGCTGACGTTTAAAGAAGGGATGTTAAATCATCGCTATGTTTGCGTTTTTGAACTCTTTGTTTTAGTCGAACGCCCCCCCCCTTCTCTCCCTCTCTCTCTCTCTCTCTCTCTCACTCTCTCTCTCTCTCTCTCTCTCTCTCTGATGATAGCTATACATTTTAGGAAAACTTAAAAATGTATTGTCAGAGGGTCTTCACCGCAGAAAATGACAATTGACATGAATTGTTCAAATAAATGAAGAAAATATATGATGGAAAGGGAAACTGTTTGTTTATTTGTTGCTGTGCTTGGCATGTTACTAAATACATGTTTATGAAAAAGCCTTGTAAGGTAAGGGTGAGCATGGGAGGGGAGTATCATCGAATACGTTTCACTGTTAGTATCTGTGGCTTCCTATGTTGTTTCTCCCTGCATTTCAGTCTGTATCTGTGGGAGGGCAAACACGTGCATTGCACATTACGAGAGAGAGAGAGAGAGAGAGAGAGAGAGAGAGAGAGAGAGAGACAGAGACAGAGACAGAGATTCGGATTCGGATGATTTATTCACATAGGCCTAGGCCCCTTATGAAGGGGTATGGAAATAGTACATTGGAAACAAATGATAGAGTTATAGTTGTACGTTTGTGACCTTTTTCCTTTTCTTTTATTCTTCGTTGATTATTGAATGGACTATTTGATTTTTTGTTTTTTCATGTGATTATACTTTTTTACCTTTTACCCCTATCCCCTCCCTTGATTTAGTGTACCCATTTGTATGATGTGTATTGTATGTTATGTCGATTATCCCTTTTGTTATTAATGTTGGAAAATCATTAAAAAAAAGTATACCAAATTAAGACAAATCATTTGTAACTTTTAAGAGGTAGCCATTTCTCTAATTTTTAAATGCCTTATACAAAAATAACGAAAATTTTTTAACATCTATTGTTGAAGCTGACGACATCAATAGGTCAATCTAAATAGGGAAGGCTGTCTGTAGAATTTCGGCTTAATCAGTTCATTTCTAATGTCCATGAGGCTGGACAACAAAGAACAAAATGCATCTCATTTTCTTGTGACACTTTACAGAGAGGACAAAGCATATCATTGTCATCAACATCGTTTTGCATGTAAATTTATGTACTGCTAAATCCGATATTCCAAGTCTAAATTTTGCCATTATGTATTTAAAGTGTTTATCCATTTCTAAAGTTATATAAGGTTTCAGATCATGAGAATTACCAAACTGTCTGTAAAAATCAAACCTTTTACTATTATGCACATGATGTAACCATTTTTGCCAACGGCAGTCAACTAGTCGTTGACGAAAGCAACTTATAAACTGTTTAACATTTCCAACACCCTGATTCAGCCATACAAAACCAAAACCGTATTCAAAAAGACACATACGAACTTTACTAGCCCAGTTGTTTTTTCCTCTAGAATCAAGATCATAAAGCATATTATAAGCTTTACGAGGTATTCTGTTCTCTTCCATATGGAGTAAATTAAGCCAGTATCGGATGCATTTAACGGCAGAAACAATATATATAGGAAACCTACTCGTCTCACCATACACAAGATCATTAGGCGTCCGTCTATCTACACCTAGAAATTTTTTTTAACGCGGAAAGATGCACAGATTCACAATGGATTGCAGCGTTATCTAATCCCCATAATTCCGATCCGTACTGTGCAATTGGCTGCACTTGACTATCGAACAGCTTGCAGAACACATGAAAGGACGTATTGTTGAAAACATGTAACTTTTTCATAATACAAAACGAAACATTTTTGGCCTTGCTAGCAAGATCCTTGCAAGCACTAACAAAACTCAGACGAGTAGAGAAAAGTATACCCAAATATCTATAGGCATTCACAACAGGCATGGGAGCATTATTATATACCCATCGTTCTCTTGCACTCAAATAACCACCCTTACGAAACACAATAATGTTACTTTTAGATAAATTAACTTTCAGCTGGAGAGATGCAGCTGAGCGGTGTAAGCTATTCAGTTGTGTCTGTAAACCAATGATTGTCTCTGATATCAAAATCACGTCATCAGCCAGTAACAGAATAAACAATTCGAGCGCATCAGAAGTCAACAACCCCCTGTGTCTCCCGTTATTAATTACCTCAATTGCTAGCTCGTTGATGAACAGTGAAAATAAAACTGGACTACAGGCATCGCCCTGTTTAACCCCGGCTGAACAATTGATATAATCTGTGAATTTAGCTCCGCAACGAACTTTAGCTTTCACCTCATTGTACATACTTATAATACATCTGTAAAGTTTACCCTTAATACCGTTTTTACTCATAATTGGCCAAAGGAGATTTCTATTAATGGAATCGAAAGCTTTTTCAAAATCAATGAAAGCTACATATAATTTTCGATTAAAAGAAAACTGTTTTTGAACTAAAGCCAACAAGGTGAACATGTGGTCAACAGTCGAATAACCCTTTTTAAACCCAGCTTGATAATCACCCGTAATATTTTTATCCTCAATCCATTCTTGCAGTCTGTTATTAATTATCATCCCAAACATTTTACTACTAATGTTACTAAGAGAAATACCCCTGTAATTGTTTGGATCATTCGCATCACCTTTTTTAAAAATTGGCACAATCATTGATTCTGTCCAACTGTCTGGGAACACACCATCATTAAATAATTTGATGAATAATTTCAGACAAAACTGCACTACATGGGTAGAAGAATTTTTAAATAGCTCTCCAATGATTCCATCGGGACCGGCTGCCTTGCGATTTTTTAATTTTTTAATTGCTAGTAATACTTCCTCTTCACTAATGGAGCGATTCATATAACCATCAGAGTCATCTTCAAACACCTCTTGATCTAATTGAATATCATCGTTGGATTGTAACAATGCTTGAAAATGTTGAAACCACACATCTATTGTAATGTTATTTCTAGGCTGTTTTCTTTGTGGTGATATCCTGTGGACAACATCCCAAAACTCTTTCTGGGACTTTATAGATGTAACAAGCTTATCTATTATTGATTTATTGAACTTTCTCTTTTCTCTTTAATAAATGCTTATATTCACGCCTAGCTATCACATATGCAGTCCTGTCTGTGTCTTCCAACGAACGGCCACTAATTCTCAACAGCCTCCTGGTCTTTCTTTTCTCAACAAGACATTCTTGGTCATACCAGTCTTTTGACGCTCTTTCTTTCATAACGTGCACACGTTTTTTCATACATTCGGCGCTTTCAATTAAACATTCGTTACACATATTTAGAGCATTGTTTATATCAGAATCAATTAAACTTATGGCAATATCAAGTTTTCTACTCGAGTTTCATTATCTAATGTATCACTAAACATCGAGGAGCATTCATCATTCCAAACAATTTTTTCTAAAGTATAATCTTGCATCTCTTCACCAATTTCTACCAGGTTTCCCAATGGGGCAGCAATTTGAAAAGACAGCGGAAAATGGTCAGAATGTATACGTTCCAAAACATTCAGTTCACATCTATCATACCAAAGGGCAAAAAGTTCATTCGACAAAATAAAATAATCGTTTACACTGCAACCAGATTCAGAAACGTACGTATAGCAACCATTTTGGTCGCCTTTACATACGCCATTTAAAATTGACAAGTTCAAAGCAGTGCACATATTTAATAATAACTTCCCATAATTATTTACAGTCTTATCTTGAGAACATCGGTTAATGTTGACGGAATGGCTATCATATTGCGCTTCAAAAACATCACACCCAGCAAAGTTCTGCGAAACATCAGAAGTTCTACTGTTCAGATCACCATTCAGAATGACATATACATCATTTGTTAACAAAAGATCAGTCAAACATTCTTCAAGTAAACTAACACCATTATCTAAGTCAAAATGAACATAAAACGGGGAACCTTCTGGTGGAATATACGAACAAACATACAAGATATCCTTTTCTGATTCAAACAACATTTTATCAATCAAGAACACAGACAAATTAGGACAATTCACTTCAACTGATTTCACATATGGGGTAAGCTCATTCTTTAGTAGACAAACCACGCCTCCCGATCTTCTTCCCTTTTTGAAAATTTGACAGCAGGTTTACTAAATACTTTATTACCAGTAAGTAGATCATCACGGCAATCTTCAATGAATGTTTCAATTAAACAGATAAATTCAAACTCACACAGAAATGAAACAAAACTGGGATCTCCAAATTTAGACATCAAACCATTTACGTTCCAAGTCAGAAAGGAAACAGATTTATGTACAATTGAACACGAAAAATTCGTCGTATGCTTACACGCGCAAAGCGTTGCCAGCTCCGCGCGGCACTGACACACAGAACACCGCTCACGCGCGACACTGTCATCGGAGACCGGAGCGTCAAACGGTGTTAAGTTACTGGGATTTCCGTTTTCATTATTCCCCACCGTCAGACAAATTTGATCAGGTGGCCGGCCGTCTCCCTATCTTGATTCCCTCAAGCTGCCATCTTCATTAAGGAAATACTTACATCCAGTAGATGATCAAAAATCATCGAAGCTTTCTTTCCTTCAGCTCTTGCCTTTTTAAGATAGGGAGAGAGACCACGCCTGACTTCTCTGACTCTAAAGGAGAAATCCTCCCCAACAAAGATATTGCTGCCTTTCAGCTTCCCTTTGGCCTTAAGAATGCTTACTTTGTCTTTATAGAAAGAACAGTAAGCAATGATGGGGAGTCAGGTTTCGAATTCAACCTGTGAACACGGTCAAATTCCACACCACGAGTAATGTCCAGTTTGTCAGTTAGCAAATCATGCACTTTTCCCTCAGCCTGTTCATTGGACTCACCTTTTGGCCTGGCAATACCATGAAAAATTAGATTATTACGCTTTGAACGACATTCCAGATCATCAGTCTTTCTTTCAAGTTGCTCCACCTTAGCTAAGAGATCAGAATTTTTCCTTGAGAGTTCCATATTTTCCTTTCTCAAATATCCCACCTCCTCACGCAGATCACTGAACCCACTGTGCAGTGCATCAAATTGGTCCCGAAGGTCCTTTAAGCGTTTGTCCAATCCATCAAACTTACAGTCCAACTTGTTCATGACGTCAGCGATCGTTGGCTGCTGAAGAGGGGGCGAAGTCGTCTGCCTGTTGTCTGGGGAAGCGCCAGTCCGGTCCGTGCTGGTCCTGCGTCCTGCAGTGGCAGTTTGACTGTTCACTCTCAGCTGCCGGAGGCTGTTGGGTCCAGGGTTCTGTTCAATATCTCCGCAACGTAAAAGCAGACTGCCCCAGAACAGCAGCGAGAGGAGCAAGCCTACTGTGACACCGGCAACCTTGTTTCGCAGTGTCAGAGTGGCGAACCTCATGGCAGTCTTTTTCGAGGCCCTCTTCAACATGAAGACGATAAACTGTGGCAAAAAGGAGCCACATGACGCCCTAAAGACAAGAGGGGCTGAAGGCATGGCACCAAAACGACTCGCTTGCAAAAGTACAAGTCGCAACACGACGTCAGTCTCTTACAATTGACCAAAGCAACGAGACAGTGCCAACACTGGCCCGTACTCTTCACGTCGCAGTTCACTCCCCCAAGAGAGAGAGAGAGAGAGAGAGAGAGAGAGAGAGAGAGAGAGAGAGAGAGAGAGAGAGAGAGACAGACAGACAGAGACAGACAGACAGAGACAGAGAGATAGATAGAGAGAGAGACAGAGAGAGAGAGAGAGAGAGAGAGAGAGAGAGAGAGAGAGAGAGAGAGAGAGCAAATTCTAAGGTAAATCTGACAACTTGGTTTCAATCAGTCAGCATGCAGCGGTAGTGGTGGTAGTGGTGGTGGCGACGGCGGCGGCGGCGGCGGTGGTGGTGTGGTGGTGGTGTGGTGGTGGTGGTGGTGATGGCGTGTTTGTGTGTGTGTGTGTGTGTGTGTGTGTGTGTGTGTGTGTGTGTGTGTGTGTGTGTGTGTGTGTACGCGCGCGCGCCCACGTGTGGTACGAAGTATATTTAGAGACAAAATACTTGAAGCAGGTGGTTAGGGAAGGTACATGTGACTTGAGGATACGAACTAAAAGACATGACCACTAGCGAGCACAACATCCTGAAACGATGACACTTAACAGAAAGAAGGATATATTTCTGTGCGCATTACATAGATATGGTTTCCGTGAAGCTGTATTGAGGAAAGAAATACACTGATCTCAAATGTCACGCCTCTTACTGACGTCACTAACGCATCTAAATCCCAATGGACATCGATCAGTCTTCAAACCTGAGAAGGCAGGATCTAACTCCGGGTATTTCCGAACCTGATCAGTCACGCATGAGTTGAAGAGAACTGAGAGGAAAAGGAATGGAAGAGTGGCAGACGTGCAAAGAGAAAAGACAGCATGGGAGATAACTTCCTGGCTTCCTGAGATTTGAAACGGACTGTAGCATTTCCTTTGAATTCCCTTTAGTGCCGATTATGAGAAAAAAAGAAAAGTTAACTTTGAAGCAAAATAGATAAAAGCAGAGGTATAAGAAACCCTTATCCCATGTTGTGTTCAGGTTCATGATAAAAACAATAGACGGACGCTAAAATTGCGGAAGGAAGAGGAATTCAATCACATCGCTTGACTGATAACTATTTAAACGCAGAAGAAGAACAATGAGGATGGAATGTCAGTATGTCAGACGAAAGAAAAGTAATGAAGAAAAAAAGACGATTTATTCGTGGGAAAGACAAAAATATTCAGAATCGTTTAAAGGTTAGAATCACGGAAGCCTGCAGATTGATATTTCTATGCAGTCAGAAGGCACCAAAATGCAGAAGCTCTTCATGGACTGTGACTTATGGAATGGTAAATACAGGCCAAAGTATCAGAGACTCTGAAAAAAATCATTGCATTCTTTTTTTTTTTTTTTTTTTTTTTTTTTTTTTTTTGCTGTCCCAACCTCTGCGCCACCTCAGAGGCAGTGCACCCACGCCGCTCATTCCGACACCCCGTCCACAGCCATAGCCCGGCTGCCCCGCCGCAGCCCCGGCACCAGCAATCCACAGGGAGCAGTCAATGTCAAGTTGTCAAGAGGCAACCCACCGGAGAAGACACTGCACTGCTGCCGAGTCACTTCGGTGGTGTTCAGTGGCGCCTGTTCTGATCTAACATACGCAGGACACCACCTACTAAGCCCCCTACTGACGACAATAATTGCTTAGTCGCGGAGCCGGCGTGAGTGAGCTCTCCCTCCGGAGGGCGCCACCACGTCCGTCCAACGACAGCCCCCATGGACCCGCCGATACCGGTGACCCCGACGGAAGCAAACCAAGGCCACAGACGTGGAGAGGACATCGAAATTGAGGTCACCATGAGAGCAGGGCATGAAGGGCCACAGAACTTGAGACATTTTTTTTATTTTAATGCTGATCAATGGGAATGAGGATGATTAAGATGATGCTACGGATTTCCATTTCGGTCTGAGACTACATGACAGGGCTGTACTCTACGCTTCCTTTCATAATATATCCCGGCGTCAACCAGGCCCGAGAGATACAGGCACCTGCAGTGTTGGTCAGGAAATTTGAGCAACACTCTCAGAAGCGCATCCATTAAGTGGATGAAACTCGACTGTGTGGTCCCAGTCTTCCCAACTGAGTCCGCAGCAAACTCAACTCTGGGTAGGAGCTGGTCGGAGCAGAAAAAACCCACATGACTCTGATGGGATTCGAACCCACGACCTCCCAGCCGGGAGTCCGCGACGCTAACCACTTCGCCACGGCGGCTGGTAAATCATTGCATTCTGCATTATTTGATTCGTAGCCAGTAATCGAAGGGTGGTCACAGTAGTAGTATCAGTGGAAGTTTCATCGGAGAACTGTTTCTGTGTGCGGACTAATCCATTCACGCTTCTCTACCTCTGCCACTACGGATGAAGTTATAGTGTGTCTCACATACAAGATTTAAAGTTAAAACAAGTGTGTCTCACATACAAGATTTAAAGTCAAAACAAGAGTATGAGAGAGAGAGAGAGAGAGAGAGAGAGAGAGAGAGAGAGAGAGAGAGAGAGAGAGAGAGAGAGATGTCCATTTGTTTAATTGTTTGATAGGTTTCTTTTTTTCTATTACTTTGTATAATGATTTTGGCTCTGTGTGTGTGTGTGTGTGTGTGTGTG
>CM031598.1:51910835-51913335 GCA_018398815.1 Conus ventricosus | reverse complement strand
AAATAAATAAATAATATAAATAATATATTATAATATATATATATATATATATATATATATATATATATATATATATATATATATATATATTATATATATATATATATAATATATACAAAAAACTAATAAATTCCAAGGAAAAGTACTGAGCACCATTCCAGCAACTTACAGAGCAGCTTGGTGTTGCAATGACTGCAAGAAATATTCAATTATAAACAAAGCTTGCTCTTATGTCTTAGATTTCTTCAATCTAAGACATAAGAGCAAGCTTTGTTTATAATTGAATATATATATATATATATATATATGATATACATATAATATATATATATATATATATATATATAATTATATATATATATTATATATATATATATATATATATATATATATATATATATATACATAATACATATATTATGTATGTATCATATATATGTATATATATTGTTTGTGACATTAGATTTACAAGTACTTTTGAAAATAGTCTAGACAAAGCCCAGAGTTTTACTATTTTCATTAACTTTTGCAGGCTGGCTGAGTTTGAATACCATTCATAATGACTGCACTCAGTGTGTACCGATCTTAGATGAAGATCCTAATTTGGTTTTAGTAAACAAGGCCGGATAGAGCTTACTTGCTTAATTCTCTTTTTGTATCATCAGTTCGTGCAAATTTCACTGGTTCCAGGCAACTGGTACTGTATCCTACCACACAACTGCGATGTCGAAGGCAGTACCAGCTACTTCTAACCTATTACAGGTGTGGACAAATATTTGGAGTGACGAAAAGCTCTTCCCAGACCACTCTGTTGTCTGTCCTGTCTCTGCTTTCCATGCATGTACGTTTCTCTCGTGGGTGATCTTGATGATGCCACCTAATTATACCACATGTCCATACCATTTGAGTATTCTTTTCCTCACTTCGATCAACAGGCTTTTACAGTATTTCAATTGGTGCCTGAATTTTCTGACACTTATTTCATGTAGCGTGTACAATTCAGTGACTATGAAATGTACTGAACTGTCTTTGTGAACCGTCCAAAGCAAGTCAGGCAAGTGCCAACGTTATGGATCGATGTTCAAAAACATATTACACGTTTTTGCACATCATTTAAAGACTTTTTACTCAAAAGGCTGATCATCTACGGGACGGAAATTAACAAAAAAGATTCTTCGAAGTAGAAGGCTCGCAGCAGTTTTAACACTAAACTGACTGATGATTGAGAAGTGAGAATAAGGAAAGACCAACAAGAAGCAGCAGGAACGTTTCCAAGACAGTTAATCAGATAATGATGCTTGCCGGTGTGCAAAACCCTCCTAGACAATCGATTCTCAGAGCAGAAGATGGTCATCTCAGTGCAAGAAAGAATGAAAGCAAAACCGAACAATACTTTTTCACAGGTGAAAGGAGGGACGTTGAATCACCATTCCTATGTTTCCATTTCTTGATTATTTTGTTTTGGTCTAATCTCTCTCTCTCTCTCTCTCTCTCTCTCTCTCTCTCTCTCTCTCTCTCTCTCTCTCTCTCTCTCTAAATAAATAAATAAAATAAAAAATAAAATAAATATCAATGCTTGTGTGTGAATCATGTACTCCATAATCCTGCGTATTCACCACTTAAAAAATTCTCTCACTTTCATTTTCATTAATATACTTTTTTCTTTTCATTTATTGTTTAAATCCCATTGCATGATTTAGCTCAGCGAGGAAAGATTGAAAGAACAGGTTTTGTATAAAATCTCAACCCCAGAGGAAATAAAGGTTCTCTGAGCTCGGAGTTCTCTCTCTCTCTCTCTCTCTCTCTCTCTCTCTCTCTCTCTCTCTCTCTCTCTCTCTCTCTCTCTCTCTGGTGGAGGTGGTGGTGATGGCGGTGGTTGTGTGTGTGTGCGTGAGGTGGTGTGTGTGTGTGTGTGTGTGTGTGTGTGTGTGTGTGTGTGTTGTGTGTGAGTGTGTGGTGTGTGTGTGTGTGTGTGGTGTGTGTGTGTGTGTGTGTGTGTGGTGTGTGTGTGTGTGTGCGTGCCCTGCGTGCGCGCGCGCACGCGCGTGTGTGTGTACGTGTGCATGTGATGACATATCTAGAGACAATATACATGAAGCAGTCGGCTAGCAAAGGGGCATGTAGAAGGAAGCAACACAATCGAAGAATTAACCGGTAGCAGGAGCAAAATTCTAAAGAAGACGAAATCTAAACACGAAAGTGGATGCATTTCTCTCTTTTTTTACACCCATAAATTTCACGTAAAGTTGATATATTGAGGGAAGGAAGACGACGGTTTCAAACATCACTCCTCTTTCTGACGCCACTAAACCCTCTGAACTCGAACGGATATTGATTATTGTTCAAACCAGTGGAGGCATTATCAAGTTCACAGCATTTCCGAACCCACACAGTATCGCCCGAGTTAAACAGAACGGAGGAAAAAAGGGATGGAAGAGAAACAGACGTGCAGAGAAAAAAACAACAACAAACAAACAAAACAACAACAACAACAAAAATC
>CM031598.1:51888171-51898235 GCA_018398815.1 Conus ventricosus | reverse complement strand
GAGGACTAAAGAGAGATGTGGAGAGAAAGAGTTGCTAACTAATGAAGAGAAAAAGAAAGAAAAGAAAAGGAAAAGAAAAGCAACCATGTCCATTTAATAGAGCAGACTAGGAGAGAGAGAGAGAGAGTGCAATGCGTTAATGCAGGAAGAAAGAAAGGAGAACAGATCGATGTTGATAGTCACTGTTCCATCTGAACGGGGTTCGACCTCATACTTGGCCAGCGCCACTTTCATCAGCAGTCCAACCTGACCAACGCCAGCAGTCCAGCCTGACCGGTGCCAGCAGTCTAACTTGACCAGTGCCAGCAGTTGTGTCGTGTTGTGAAAGTGACAGTGAAAAGAAAAAAAAAGGAAAAGAAAAAGACAGTGATTCGTGAATAGTTAAGATCACCTGGCCAGGTAAAGTAGAAATCTGTTTATACCCGGGTTAGTTAATGATGTTTTAGATAAATGATTCTGTGAAGTTCAAGGAAAGAGAGAATGTTTTATTTTGTTTGATTCCATATGCATTGATGTTTCTTTCCATGATCATGTATAGTAAAGTTATAGACTTTACTAGTGGTTTGATGTGACGAATGCATGATATATGACTGAGATTGTAAGCAAGCTGTGAGTGTGTTTGGGCTGTGTGCTAGTCCTTCCTCCACTGACATCACCCGAGGTTGACAATTTATTGGCGAGCTTGCCAGGATATTCTGGCCCATTTATTATAATTGTTCAACTTCTCAGAGAGGAAGCTGGGTGGGATTCAAGTGTTGTAATCCTAAGACAAGGGGTTGTCTTACTGTATGTTCCCAAGATAGTTAAATACTAGGCTTGGCATTGCTTCCGAGATAGTTAATACTAGGCTTGGCATTTCAGCCCCAGAGTACTTATTTCGTACAGATTGCCTATAATTCGCTCTCATAGTTGGGTCAGGCGCTAGGCGTCTTATAAAAACTAATTACGTTGTCCCAAGCTAATATTATCATTCATAGGATTGTGCTATTACGTCACTCGTGTCGGTAACCACCAGTTTGGCCGTCGTGGTAATAAAATCTTGTTCACAAAAAAAAAGAAGAGATACAATGGCGGAAGAAAAGAACACCCCTATTGAGCAACTCGTGAGCGTCGCTCGTGATTTAGGCTATTCGGGAGAAGAGCTGCGAGCATTCGTTGAAAACCAGCAAAAGATGGAAAGGGATGAGTGAGCGGAAAGACGCCGTGTCGCAGTAGAAAAGGAAGAAACAGAAAGGATAAGGATTCAGGAAGCGCAGGAAACAGAAAGATTGAGGATTCAGGTAGAGTTATAGCGAGTGAAAATACAAAGGGAGACCACCGAGGATGGGAGTTCAGTTTCCAGTGACTCTGTGCGCAGTTACGCCCCCCGACCAAAGTTGCCAAAATTCTCTGAAGGAACCGATTCGATTGATGCATACATCAGTCGTTTCGAAACGTTTGCGACCAGTCAGGGTTGGCCTTCAGAAGAGTGGGCAGTCATTTTGTCAGCGCTATTGACGGGTAAGGCATTACAGATTTTCACTGCATTGCCAGCAGACACCCAATCTGATTTTGGTGCTGTGAAGGAATCACCAGGCTGGGGAACTCTCCTCGGATCCGAGGATTTCCGAGATTTTTTAAAATGACTTCCGAGGAAAAAAAAGATCGTCCGAGGAAAAAAAAATCCGCTGAGAAAAAAAAAAAAATCGCGAAGGACTTGATCACTCCCGAGTCCAGTACCGTTCCGTATCCAGTATTTCCAATCCAGGTTTTAGTATAAGGCAGTTCCGCCCGCGGTTGTGAGGGTATTTCCGCGAGCTTTAGGAAGCCATTGCCGAGGCGGGCGCATCAGTCTGCGAACGCAATATTCGCAGTCATTTTCTGCATCTTTCACGAGTCAAAATGTCGTGTGTATCACGCATCGTAAATCGTGGCGAGTCGTTTGATGAAGGATCGATTGCCAACAAATGGAGATGGGACTGGACTGAAAAATCAACGAAAGTGGCGGGTTACGATCAGCGAGTTTCAACTTGCATTCGCAAAGTGAACAAGGCTGGAGTTGCTCGCTGCCTACTGTGTGCAAAGGAGTTGAACTATTCCAATCGTGGACTGACAGCGCTCTTTGAACACATGCATTCCAAAAGGCATGTTGAAGCTTCGAAAGGACTTCATTGCAATCAGAGCAGACTCCCTAGTAGTTGACATGGAATGTGTGTTTCTGTGCAGACAGCCAACTTCGTTTGTGTGTGTGTTTGTGGTTTTTTTTTTTTTCATTCCATTATTTTTTTATTCCATGCTTTTTCACTCTGGGGAAAAAACTGAACATTACTGGGACTCAATTTGTAAAGACTGAACTATTGAACTTATGAAGCAAGGCACTACAGCACATCAACAAAATGAAATAAAGTAAGTTTTTTTTTTTTTTTAATTTCTTTGCATGCTGCATGTAAATATGTTTTATTTTGGTTTCTTTGCATGCCACAGGGTAATTTGCCTATCACCAGAAGCCACGAAAGGGTCTTAAAAAGTGCTCAAAATCAATTTCGGCCGGGGGGCTTCCCCCCCCTGGACCCCCCCACCGGGGCGTTGCCCCTGGACCCCCCCCGGGGCCTAGGCAGCCCCTGGACCCCCGGCCTATTTTTTCAGAGATTTTTTTGATCAGCTGTTCCCCACCCTAAAATCACTAATGAAGGGATTTGACCTCACAGAGGAAGGATTCAGAAAGAAATTTCGTTTCAGCTAGATTGAAAAGCAGGTTTGAAACGTACACTCAGTTTGGTGCACGTTTAGATCACTATTTTGACAAATGGTTAGGTTAGTGGTACGAAGAAGGAGTTCGCTGAATTGAAAGAGCTGGTTATGAAGGAACAGATTTTGTCAGGTTGGGGCCCCCTGAGTTGACCATACATTGAAAGAGAGACAGCCAGAGACAGAAGGGGAGTTGTTGAAGTTCGCAGAGGTGTTTAGAGAGGCACGTCTGGGCACTAAGGTGCAGGAGAAACAGGTGCTAGGCACAGGTGAGAAGAGTGCAAGGAGACTAGGGGAGTTTTCTGCACAGTCTGCAAACCCAGTGGTGGGGCAGAAAGGAGGACAAAGGGACAATAGGTGTTTCATTTGTCACAAGAAGGGACATGTGGCGAGGGATTGTCGCATGGGGTTCCAGAAGGCAGCAGCCTTGCAAGAGGTGGATAAGGGTCGTAAGGGAAAACCCGACCTGCAGTGGAACCCAAAAAGGGATCCAATCTGAAGAGGGTAGAGTGCGGCCTATGGCTAGCACTGGACAGCAGTCAGTGTCGGGGATGGAGGGCACTGGGCTGAGTGGTTCTTTAAACAGGGGAAGAAGGGTGGATTGGCCAGCAGAGGGTGAAAGTGTACGAGACACTGGTTGTTCATGCGGTGTGGTGAGAACAACGCTGGTCGAGAAAGGGGATTTGACAGGGCAAATCCAGACCTGTACTCTAATCGTGGCACTGTGAGGGAGTTTCCAGTTGCTAAGATAGAAGTACGTACCCCTTACTTCTCAGGCGAGTTGTCTGCGTTGGTGATGGAGAAACCCCTTCATGATTTGATCATTGGAAAATTTTCCAGGGGCAAAAGGGGTCCAGGGGATCCTGAGTTGTTGACTGCTACAGGGGCAGCAGTTCAAAAAAGGAGCAAGAAGGAGGAAAAGGTTGATAAACCGTTAGTTTGTTCCAGGGAAGGAAGTCAGGCATAGAGTGTCGCTTTATGAGTTTGGGGCAGCGCAGGAACAAGACCCTTCGCTCGTGAAGTCTTGGGAGTTGGCAAGAGGTGGAGAGAAACAGGAGGTTTGAGGAGGTGAGACAGAATTTCTTGTGAAAGGCGGGCTGTTGTACCGAGTGTTCACCAAGGGGAAGACAGGTAAGGTGACCACTCAGTTAGAGGTACCAGCAGGTTATCGTGACACTGTCATGTCAGTGGGTCCGAGTCGCTCATTGGCGGGTCATCTCGGCAAACCAGCAAAAACAGCTGACCGAATCTTTGATGATTTTCATTGGCCAGGGGCAATGGCAGACATCAAGCGTTTCTGCATGTCATGTGACGTGTGTCAGGGTCAGCCACAAGGGGGGTGAGAGGAAGGCGCCTCTTAAACAGCCTCCTTTAATTGACACTCCATCAGGAGGGTGGCTGTTGATCTGATTGGCCCAATCGCGCCCTGTTCCAAAGGCGGGCACAGGTTTGTGTTGACGCTCGTGGACACGCGACCAGATACCCAGAAGCAGTTGCATTGAAAGGCGTAGTACGCAACAGGTCGCTAAAGGGCTGGTAGACATCTTCCTCACGTGGGTGTGCCAGCACAAATTCTCAGTGACAGGGGGTCACAGTTCACCTCAGGCGTGATGAAGGAGGTCACAGGCTGCTAGGGATCACAACAGCTTCTCAAAAACCCCATACCACCCACAATGCAATGGCTTGGTGGAGAAAAATTCAATGGTGTGCTGAAGGGCATCTTAAAGAAGCTCTGTGAGGAAAGGCCAGCAGATTGGGACCGCTACATTCAGCGGCACTGTTCGCCTACTGGGAAGCCCCTCAGGAAAGCACAGGCTTTCGCCATTTGAGCTGCTGTATGGGCGGACAGTTCGGGACCAGTGTGCATTCTCAAAGAGCTGTGGTCCGGGAGGAAACAGAGTCAGAAGAAGTCAAAACCCACTTATCAGTTGTGGTGGGACTTACGCAATAGGCTAGAGGAGACTGTAAGTGTGAAAGGGGAGAGTTTGCAGGAAGCTAGGGTCGTTCAGAAGAAGCAATATGACAGGAAGGTGAGGAAGCAATTCCTCAAGGGGGGGGATCAAGTCCTGTTACTGCTTCCCACGGATCACAACAAGCTGCTGATGCATTGGAAAGGACCATTCACCATCATTGAAAAGGTAGATCGGGACTACCGAATCGATGTGAATGGGAAATCAAAACTTTTCCATGCAAACTTGCTCCGCAAATATATTCAGCGGGGAGACTCAGCAAAATAGGCGCAGCAGCAATCATTGATGGAGGTGAAGGAGACCCAGCAGAAGAAGGGGAAAGTTTTGTTGCCTGAGTTCCAGGAGAAGATCATACGGGGTTGGTCACTGTATAGGGCTAGACAGTAGGAACAGGGGGAAAGTTGGGGGGCTCCTAGAACAGTATAGGGCGTCCCTGACTGATTAAACCAGGCAGGACAACTCTAGAGACATGTACGGTGGAGTTAACATCGAAAAAACCCGTACATGTGAAAGCCTACCCGATCCCATTTTGCCCCCAAAAGCAAGTGTCGAGGAGGAGGTAGAAAAGATGTTGGCCCTTGGGGTGATTGAACCGTCCCAAATCATCGTATAGTGCACCCTCGTCTTAGTGGGGAAAAAAAGTCAGGTGAGCATCGTTTCTGTTTTGGGACTATAGACGTCTGAACAGTGTCACCAAGGTCGATGAAAGAGGTCATACCGAACATGGAAGACCTGTTCGCTCAGATCGCCACAAGCAAGAGCCATTATTTCACCAGGATAGATCTGAGCAAGGGTTTCTGGCAAATAGCCTTGAGTGAGGACTAAAAGGGAAGTCACAGCATTCTCCACTCCTATGGGGCTATACCAGTGGCGATACTCCCTTTTGGATGGTCAACGCACCTGCAGTCTTCTCTCGATGATGAGGAAGTTATTGACGGGATTGGAAGGCGTTGTGAATTTCATGGATGACATTCTGATAGCATCCGAGACATGAGAGGAGCTTATGAGGCAGCTAGGAGCAGTTTTAGAGGGGTTGAGACAAGCCAATTCACAGCCAGACCAACAAAGTGCCAGGTTGGTTTTCCAAGCCTGGATTTCCCTAGGTTTTTTTGTCTGAGGCGACACAAAGCAGCCAGAAAGGGGAAAGGGGGAGAAGATGATGAATTCAGAGAGACCAAAGACCAAAAAAAGAAGTCAGGAGTCTGCTAGGTTTATTGGTTTCTATAGGGATTTGTTCCAATTCGCAGCAATCACGAGTCCTCTCAGTGATTTGGCAAGGCAGGGAAACCCGGCAGTGGTCGAGTGGTCAGACGCCGCAGAGCAAGCACTGCAGACAGTGCTGGAAAGACTAGGTTCCCGTCCCATCTTGAAGCTACCGGATAGTCAAAACCATTTTGTGGCGGACAGATGCATCAGGTGGTGGGAAGGTGCAGTATTGTTGCAGGAGCACGAAGGGATCGAGTTCCCTGTGAGGTATGCTAGCAGGAAGTTGACAAAGTGTGAAGAAGGGTAACGCAACTGTAGAGAAGGGTGTTTAGCTGTCGTGTGGGCCGTGCAGAAGTTCCACAAATACTTGTATGGGAAAGAGTTCGTGATAGAGACAGATCATCAACCACTCAAATTCCTGCAGGGGGCACAGCTGAAAAACAGCAGGGTTCTGCGTTGGGCAATGGCACTGCAGCCCTACAGGTACGAGTGCAGTACATTCCCGGTCGACGAATGTCGGGGCTGACTATTTAAGTCGCTAGTCTAGCAAGCGCAACTCAGAGGAAGTCAGTCATATCCGGGGTGCTTTGTTGATAATATGTGTTCATTACAGTTATGTTGATTGGGTATGGGTTTCATTCCCAGTTGGCTATGGTTCATATTTTTCTGTGTGAGACTTGTTCATATTTTCTTTGTGAGACTTGTTCATGTGAATGTAGTTATGCTTGGAGCATACAGTCGCTTGTGTAGTGATGCATTATTTGCAATAAGTGAGGATGGAGATTCCTCAGTGAAGTGTCATGGATCGTGATCATACTATATTTTGCTTTTCATAGGAATTGTGAAAGAAGAAGTGGCAAATCTGCAGGTAGGGGAATTGCATAAGTGCGCACAGAGGTTGTTATAAAATGAGTTGAAATAACGCAAGAGCGCACTTCAATTTATAAACTCATTGGAGTGGTCTTCACTAATGATATATTTATAATTATAAACCCTTGGTTGTAAAGTATTTTTCAAACTTTGCACGTGTAGCTGTGTTTTCAGCAAATTCGGTTGTTGTCCTTTTTGTACCGTTGTTTTGAGACAATGCGGTTTCATGGTCTTTTGCAAGGGGGAAATTGTCACGGTCAAAAATAAACACAACCAAAGTCGTGGTCCGTCGCCAGCTAGGTTGTTTGGACATAAGCTCTCAACGCAAAATTTTCTGGGCGTCAGGCAGACGGCCCCAATGTGTCGGATCCAGCCAATTAAGCATAGGGGAGAGGCTCCACGGAGACGGTCTGTCCAGCCAACGGACTAAGTAGCTGACCGACGCCTCGATGTTGGTCAAACGAGTCCCCGACGCCCGGATCAGACTCATCCGGCCAATTTGAGCACAGCGAGAGGCTAATCCTAATCTTCCCCGTAGACAGTCGGATGGCTGACCAACGTCTCAATAGGTTGGCCAGACCTATTGCAACGTCTGGGCCCCGACTGATCTAGCCAATTTACGACCAATGCCCACCTTAGGTCGACGACGCCGGAAAGGGAGAGGGAGAAGGTAGTGTGCGGTGGGGTGAAATCAAGTTTAAACAATTAAATGACCCAAATTGACCACCACAGAGTAAGGCGTGTAGGCGTGATGTCATGATTTGAATATCCAATGGAAATTTAAGGGGGATAACTTCGGGTACGAGGTGGTAAAAATACTGACCAATGGTACTGGCCCTTGGACACGGAGTTAGGGCATAAAATAATGCGTGAGTGAGAGAGAGGAGAACGAACAGAGAGACAGAGAGAGAGAGAGGTTCTGGGTGTAGGCTCTGACGAGAGAAGAGCAGGGAGATGAAGGAGAGGAGAGAAACCCAATTGTGGCATTAGCACCAGATAGAGTCTGCAGAGGGAGGACTAAAGAGAGATTGGGAGAGAGAGTGCTAATTTAAGAGAAAAAGAAAGAAAAGAAAGGGAAAAAAAAAGCAACCTGTCCATTTAATAGAGGGAGACTAGGAAGAGAGAGAGTGCAATGCGTTAATGCAGGAAGAAAGAAAGGAGAACAGATCGATGTTGTAGTCACTGTTCCATCTGAACCGGGGGTTCGGCCTCATACTTGGCCAGCGCCACTTTCATCGGCAGTCCAACCTGACCAACGCCAGCAGTCCAGCCTGACCGGTGCCAGCAGTCTAACTTGACCAGTGCCAGCAGTTGTGTCGTGTTGTTAAAGTGACAGTGAAAAGAAAAAAAAAGGAAAAGAAAAAGACAGTGATTCGTGAATAGTTAAGATCACCTGGCCAGGTAAAGTAGAAATCTGTTTATACCCGGGTTAGTTAATGATGTTTTAGATAAATGATTCTGTGAAGTTCAAGGAAAGAGAGAATGTTTTATTTTGTTTGATTCCATATGCATTGATGTTTCTTTCCATGATCATGTATAGTAAAGTTATAGACTTTACTAGTGGTTTGATGTGACGAATGCATGATATATGACTGAGATTGTAAGCAAGCTGTGAGTGTGTTTGGGCTGTGCGCTAGTCCTTCTCCACTGACATCACCGAGGTTGACACCCCCCCCCCTCTCTCCTGCTATTACTACACTGTTATTTTGTAATATTTGTACTACTACTATTTCTACATGATGTTTCCATCATCTTAATTTTCAGATTATATCTACCACTACCACCACCACCACTACCATCACCTTTGCGTCTTCTACCACTAATAGTGCTGCTGCTGCTGTTAGTACTACTACTCCTACTACTACTACTACTACTTCTACTTCTACTACTACTACTACTACTACTACTACTGCTACCCCATGCAAGATTCTTCTATATGTCACAGAGGCAGTTTCGCTCTTGCTGTTCTTACATCTGCCGCTGCTTCTCTTGCATGCAAAGCCTGAACCCTCCCATCATACCTCCCACCCCCCCTCCCCCTCCCACCCCCACACATAATAGAGGCCAGTTTGGAGCGCTATATCAATGCCAGCCACCTTAGAAAGCTTTGCCAGAAATGTTGTGTTACCGATTCCAGCAACGGCCAAAGACGGGTTTTGACTACCATTATATTATTTTGTACGGTACAGCTGCAGCGCTGGTAATCAATGTTCTCCTGTCAGAACCCAATACTGTGAGGACAATAGCCGGCTGTCGAAACACGGAGAGTCTGAATTCACTCGTCCTGTTATGCCACTAGTTGATTGCCACCTTGCACTGTGACTACTGGTCAGACTGCTGCTGATAATGCCCTAGTTGTAGCAGCAGGTGCTTTTGTCTCTACCAGCTTCCTGGGGCGCTGTTGCTACTGCTTGTTGCTGCTGCAGCAGCTCCGTTGAGTATTACTGATGCTATAACTGTTGCTGTCCATTTTGGGACTATAATACTGACACTATTCGAATTATGGGACTTTGAAGTATGGGCTTTGATGCCAACATTATAACAGCCGCTATGAATTTGGACACTTGATTACGCTTTGAGTTTTGGACCTGATGTTATTGTTGCTGCTTTCAAACATGAAACTGTATCTGCCAATGGCTTTAATACTAACATTATAACAGTTGCTTTGAATTTGGACATGACTGTGCTCTGAGTTTTGGACTCTGTTTTTTTTCTTTTGCTGTCCCAACCTCTGCGCCACCTCAGAGGCAGTGCACCCACGCCGCTCATTCCGACACCCCGTTCACAGCCACAGCCCGGTCGGCCCCGCCGCAGCCCCGGCACCAGCAATCCACAGGAAGCAGTCAATGTCAAGTCGTCAAGAGGCAACCCACCGGAGGAGACACTGCACTGCTGCCGAGTCACTTCAGTGGTGTTCAGTGGTGTCTGTTCTGATCCAACATACGCAGGACACCACCTACTAAGCCCCCTACTGACGACAATAATTGCTTAGTCGCGGAGCCGGCGTGAGTGAGCTCTCTCTCCGGAGGGCGGAGTTTTGGACTCTCATATTCATGCTATAATTGCTGCTTTGAATTATAAGAATTGCAATGCTTTGTATTCTGAGATTTTGATATTGATAATCAAAATTTCTGCTTTGAATTATGGGACTTGATACTTCTTTGAATTACAGGATTTTGATACTTGTGTTATAATTGCGACATTGAATTATAAGGCTTGAAAATCGTTGGAATCATGCGACTTTGATTCTGATCTTTTAAAAGCGGACTGAAGTCTGTGAATTTGACACTG
>CM031598.1:51873171-51878171 GCA_018398815.1 Conus ventricosus | reverse complement strand
GCTTTGAATGATCAGAGTACGTTTGTGAAAGTATAATTGCTGCGCATGGAACTAGGAGTCTTTGACATTATACACAGAGATACTCTCATTCTGTATGACTGATTCTTTATTTGATGCAGTAAATTATGAGATCTTCATACTCTCACAGCTATCGTTACTTTAAGTAATGAGGCTTTAATACTCTTATTGTCACTGTTACTTTCAATTGTCGGACTTTCAAAAATGGTATTGTAATTGCTACTTTCAATGACGAAACTTCGATGGTGATGTTATGCTTATTACATTGTATTTTGAGGCTCTGTAAATTGAATTGCAACCGTCATTTTCAACTAGGATGCTTATACTAACGAAGCTGGTTAACAATGTTCAGTTACAGAACTTTGATGAACAATTGTCTTTCTAAAAATCAACATCAGTACATTATTGATGCTAATGATACAAGCAATATTGCTGACGCTAACAGTGCATGCTGTTATGATTTTCCGACTAAAAAATGACTGCATACTACGTCTGGCATAATGCTTCCATGACTGAGAGAGAGAGGGGGGGGGGGGAGAGAGAAAGAAAGACAGAAGAGGGGGAGGTAGAGGGAGAGAGAGGGGGAGAAAACGTGTGTGTGTGTGTGTGTGTGTGTGTGTGTGTGTGTGTGTGTGTGTGTGTGTGTGTGTGTGTACGTGTGTGTGTGTGTGTGTGTGTACGTGTGTGTGTGTGTGTGTGTGTGTGTGTGTGTGTGTGTGTGTGTGTGTGTGTGTGTGTGTGTGAGAGAGAGAGAGAGGAGAGAGAGAGAGAGAGAGAGAGAGAGAGAGAGAGAGAGAGAGAGAGAGAGAGAGATGAAGGTGGGAAGGGAGGGAGGGAGAGAGGTTTCAAAACCTTCGTATTGTCTGCTAGAGTATAGAAAATGCAGGCTTGCTCTATGAGGAATTACATTTTTCCAGCCAATTTCCTTCGCAGTTTTTGAGGTTTGAATTTCTGTGAATTGGTGGAAAGTGGTAGCTCTGCAAACACGTACAGGCTGTATTTTACACACTGTGGGGCAGCAGTCTGGATGCCATTTTTTCGCCGTTTCGGCCTTCAATACTTAATTAACATCGCACGAAACTTACCTCCCCTTTCGGATTTCGATGACTAACTGAAAACCGAAAGAATTCAATTTCTCTTACATTTTCTTCTTTTTTCAATTGTCAAAAAGAAAAGAATAAATAAATAAAAAAATTTTTTTATAAAAAGGGTCTGCAGAAAAAAAAATTGTCGGTCGGGTTACCGTAACCATATTTTGAAGGGAGTGGGTGGGAGGTGGGGGTGGAGAAGGGATAACTCTTGTTGACAGACAGACAGACAGACAGACAGAGAAACAACACACAGGACGCGGGTTCAAAACATTACCTCCGTGGTGAAAGTAAACAGGAAGACATCCATTAATGTCCCCACAAGTACTGCCGCTGATATTAGCAGTCACAGGCTCATTGGCATAAGCAGCAGCTAAGCACTATCCAGACGACGTAGAGAGGGAGGGGTAGAGATGGGATGAAGAGTTAGGAGGGGTGGACTGGGTGGGGGGGGGGGGGTATGGGTTGGGATTGGGACGGGAGGAGAGGAGAGGAGAGGAGGAAAGGGGAAGGGGAGACATCTTTTCAGGGTCTGAGCCCACGAGGTCAGACGTGTTCACAAACATCCTCCCCTTTAATTAATGAATTCTCCTCTCGATCACAACCACACGACAGATAAGCACCAGCAACAAGAACTCGCTCCTCAGACAGGGTGGGGAGAGAGAGAGGAGGCGGTAGGCAGGGAGGAAGGGAGGGGGAACAGAGAGAGAGAGAGAGAGAGAGAGAGAGAGAGACAGAGAGAGAGAGAGAGAGAGAGAGAGAGAGAGAGAGAGAGAGAAACACACACACACACAGACACAGACACAGACACACACACACACACACACACACACACACACACACACACACACACACAGAGGAGGGGGAGGGAGAGAGAGAGAGCCAGACAGACAGAGAAAGGGTACATCATTGACAACAGCTGTAAACTAGACGACAGGTCAGCTGCCAATAACAAGTATTGAATATTCAAATATGTAAGTGCAAAATTCACTTAAAAAAAAAAAAAACGTTAGGTAAGAATTGAAAAAGTACATGGACGCATAGATTTAAACAGGAACAGACAACTCAAGAACATGATTAAAATGAAGAAATTGTGCATCTCTTGAACAGCTCATAACACGCTCTACACAGAAACGCCATAGTTTGGCACTCTTAATTAAAGGAACGTGACGCGAAATGGGGACAGTCAGTTAAAGGCGAGTTTTGGCGATCGCAAGGGGGGGGGGGGGGGGGGGGGGGGGGGGGGTGAGCAAGACACCACCACGTGCGAGCTCCTACTTAGGAGCTCGGGATTCCCATGCTTCTAACAATACTCCCAGATGACTTACGTTTATTTCTTGTAACACCTCTTCTCCCAGTCAGGAGAGCAAGCGAATCGTTTCTCCAGACATGATGGGGGATGGGGGGGGGGGGGGGGGGGGGGGGGGAGGGATGAAGTGTGGACCGGGACGACTGACTCTCTGAGGACCTTGCCCCTCCCTATCCCCCCCCACCTCCCGCCCCCACCACCACCTTCCCTACGCCCCCCCCCCCCCCCCCCCCCCCCGCCACTTCCTCTACTCGATTCCTTACTTCCCCTGCCCTCCCACCCCTCACCCCCCCCCCCCCCCCACACACACACACACAACACACACACACACACACACACACACACACACACACACACACACACACCGCCGTTCCTAACGTCTGCTGTTGACAGCCCGAGCATCATCGTCGCCATCAGCAGTCAAGACTCCACGACAGCTTGAAGAACCACCCAGACGGCCAGACAGCTGAAGTCATGGGCAGCCAAACAGACGTCGGACACACAGAGAGAGGGGAGTGGGGTGGGGTGGAGTAAGGGAGGGTGAGAGAGAGAGAGAGGGGTGGAGGGGGGGTCGCTTAGTCACCGGCAGATCTGGTGCCACCATCACTGGCAGCTGCCTGAGTAAGTAGGAGTGATCGACATCGGTGTTGTTGTTGTTTGTTGTTGTTGTTGTTTGTTGTTGCTGTTGCTGATGCTGATCGAGTGAGTTATCAACATTGATTTTTTTTTTTTCGTTTTTGGTGTTGTTTTTGTTGGTGTGGACTAATTGATTGATAGTAGTGGTAGTGGTAGTGGTGGTGGTGGTGGTGGTGGAGGTGGTGGTAGTAAGATGTGGTATGGTGTGGTGCGATGTGGTTTGATATGGTGTGGGTGGGGTGGTGTGGTGTGTATGTGTGCGTGCGTGCGTACGTGTGCGTGCGTGCGTGCGTGCGTGCGTGCGTGCGTGCGTGCGTGCGTGCGTGCGTGTGTGTGTGTGTGTGTGTGTTCTATCTGAAGAAGAAGAAGAGAGAGGACAGACAGACCGCCAGACTAACGAACAGACGGACGGACTGACCGACAGATAGACTGCGAAAGACTGAGACAATAAGAGAGAGAAACGAAGACGGAAAAGAGAACGCTTGACGCTTTGACGCTTTGACGATTTATTGCCTTCAGCTTAACAAGCCATTAAGGCAAGGGGGTACACATACGACTTGACACTTCGATTCACTGAAATACAATGGAAACAAAGTATAAGGAAGATAAATAATTATTAAATTAACAAAGTATCAGGAAGTAATGGATTTATCAAAACGCTCAATTATTAGAAAGGTACGGATTATTTATAACAATGACTAACCCACACGTGGGAGAACAGTCGCAAAACTTCCGTATATAACATCCTTTCATACGCTACCATTCCCACCCGCTTAGTTCAAAAATACTGTTCCCATTCCCTTCACTCGCCTTACACGCTAAACAAAACTAGTAAAGGCAAGCTCACATTCTTCCATTCTCCGTTTCTCTCAACCTCACCATCTAATCTGACAGTTCCCCGACCGCCCTTCTCCCTCCCCCCTCCCTTCCCCGTCCCCTTCACGTTGTCCCATAAACACTTACGCACAATTGCATGCACGCACGCACGCACGCACGCACGCGCGCGCGCGCACGCACACACACACACACGCACACACACACACTCGCACACACACACACACACACACACACACACACACACACACACACACACACACACACACACAACATAAGTGCGCGCGCGTGCGCGCGCACACACACACTGAAACTACATGGCCATCCACCTACTACAAAAGTACATACTAATACAGAACAAATAAAATTAGAATACAATACTATTGTCGTCAAGTTCTAATTTCTTTCTTCTCGCAGTGGTGGCTTCAGTCAAATATTTAGCAAGGGCAATAATGGTTGTATCATTACCTGTTGACAAAAGATTTACTATGCCGCCTACTGTAGGCTCAATATGAGTCAGTTTGAAAAATGAAAATTTTCGGCGAATATCTGAGAAGAAGCAACATTGGAAAAGAAAGTGCACTTCATCTTCATTATTGTGACCGCACATCGGGCAGTCAGCACTTCGTTCACTGGTCATAAACCAGTGTTTTGCAACGCCTAGACCATGCACTCTTAATCTAAACTTTACCAGATCTTCTCTCATCTTTTTATTCGTTATTAAGGACAGATATCTCTCCGCTTCAAACGTTATTTTAAAGGAACGATACCATTCATATTTTCCATTATTTTCTATCTCGAATGCCAGTTTTGTTTGTAGCATGAAACAAGCCTTCCTTAAATTCTGATATAAACCCCTTCTCGAAGCTAACACCCTGACACAACCATACTATCCCAAAGCCATTTGCTGTCAGAGTGTTCCTAACTTTTGATGCCCAGTTGTGTTTGCCTGCCTCTAATTGTATAACATCATATCATAGGCTTGCCTACATATTCTATTAATTGGTAATCTTACCACTCGCAACCAGTACTTAACACATTTTACTGCTGTTCGAACGTACAATGGATATCTTCCTGTTTCTCCGTAAATCATTTTGTTTGAAGAGTGTAAAGGT
>CM031598.1:51855671-51865671 GCA_018398815.1 Conus ventricosus | reverse complement strand
GGGCCATCATTATCTCTTTGGGAGGGGAGGGCGTGAGGGAAAGACCAAACCAGCATCACACTCACAACACCAAACGACAACACGCATGTCTCTCCGACCTACGTGTGTGGGGGGCTAACTGAACTTAACATATCCACATTCGTTCTTCGTTCTTGCTTCAATGCACCCAGCACACCCGTTTCTTCTTGCCGTGCAAACAATGTTTCTAATGTAGGCTTTGACGCTAACACAGTTCGAAGAATTATCTTTATGTCACGCGAAATTTCTAGATTTTAAACAGTCACATCCACAAATAATCTTTTGGAGAAAAAAAGGCTCTCGACATGAAACTGAAAAACAACTAAACTAATTCATACTCAAAGTTTTATCAGTAAATGGGAATGATACCATCCACAAATGTCTTTTAAAAAAGGCCTCAAACATGAAACTAAATAAACAACTAAACCTAATTTCATACTCAAAGTTTTACCCATAATCGGAATGAAAAGCCATCCACAAATTCTTTAAAAAAAAAAAAGGCTCTCGACATGAAATTGAAATAAACGACTGAATCTAATTCACACTACTCGGAAAATTTCTGAAAAAATGGACTGCATGTAAACCGTCACCCCGCTTGTACTAAATATCCCGTGTCATTTTGTAAGTATTATCTGTTATGGTGAGGGTGTCCTCATAGCAATGTTCGATGATTCATTTTTTTCATAACACAACTATAATCTTGACTGTCCTTTGTGTATTTGATTCATACTGTTTATATTGACGACACCACCACCATTCTAAGGTATAACTGGACTAACGAAAATCGGTAGTGTGGACCAAAACGTTATTGTTTGACACTGAACTCTCTCTCTCTCTCTCTCTCTCTCCCCTCTCTCCCCTCATCTCTCTCTCCTCTCTCTCTCTCCCCCTCTCTCCTCTCACTCTCCTCTCCCTCTCCTCTCTCTCGTCCTCTCTCTCTCTCTCTCTCTCCTCTCTCTCTCTCCGTTTTTGCCCCCCCCCCCCCCCCCCCCCCCCCCCCTGTGTTCCTGCTAAAGTGACTTGCGTGCTTTCCATCTGTTTTTTTTGTCTTCAATTTCCACCCAAGTGGGGAAAAACGTGTTATACTTATCTCACTAAACCCCGGAAAACTGAAATTTTGGTCGTTCGTTCGTTTTCTTCTCTCTATTCTCTCTGTCTCTGTCTGTCGTCTGTCTGTCTGTCTGTCTGTCTGTCTGTCCCGTCTCTCTCTCTCTCCTCTCTCCCCTCTCTTTTCTCCCCTCCTCCTCCTCCTCCTCCCCCCCTTCCTTCTACTTGTTCTCCTCTCCTCTTTTCCCACATCCTCTCGATGTTGCAATCATGATTTCCATAGATAGTACAAGTAAAAACAAACAAACAACCCCCCCCCCCCCCAACTATTTCTAATCTTCCCACCAAATTAAATCCCATTCAGACTCATTTATGGCAGTCGTGATCTGCACGATAGATTTCCACGTCGCCATACATGAGACGTTTCCAAATTTACTGGCCAAGAAACCATTTCAGGCTTATCGCCGTTTCGTGCGCGCGGCTACGACCAAGATTGTTTCATTTAAAATGTTTTAGTTTTTTCATTTCATCAATTCAAAAGGATCGTCTGGGTCAGATTAACATTTTCTCTTTCTTTCCCTGGTGCTGTGTGTGCGTGTGTGCGTGTGTGGTGTGTGTGGGGTGTGTGCGTGCGTGCGTGCGTGCGTGCGTGCGTGCGTGCGCGCCGCTGTGTTTTGGTGTGGTGTGTGTGTGTGTGTGTGTGGTGTGTGTGTGTGTCTGTGTCCCGTGTGTCTGTGTGGTGTCTGGGGTGTGTCTGTGTGTGTGTGTGGGTGACTCGAAGAGTTGACTTCAACATGGTGACATCCCTGATATGTCCCTTTTCCGCTCCGCTGGACTTTAATAAGCAACATTATCTCTCTCCCATGTGTGTGTGGTGTGTGTGTGTGGTGTGTGTGTGTGTGGTCTATATCTATGCGTCTTCGTGTTTTGGGGGAAGGGTCAAGAGAGTAAAGAAGCATGCGGGATGGAGAGGACAGGTTAATGAAATCCGAACTTGCAACTTTGTGAACGTCAACTCGGCGGTCTTTATTATCCCTGTCACTGGGCTCTGCCTTCTGTCTATCTTCCTCTGACCAGAGATAGTAGAACTCTGACTAACCCGCAACCTACCCCACACTTACCCTCGACCCCCACCCCCCACCTCTTGTCTCCCTTCTCGCACCTCCTTATCCTCCTCTCCTCCACCTTCTCTCCCCTCACTCATAGACTCGGACAGAAAGTCTCTCTCTCTCTCTCTCTCTCCTCTCTCTCTCTCTCTCTCTCCAGTCAACTCGCCCGTTTTTCAATCTCCTCATATCCCCTTAACATCTGCCTCCAGCAGTTATCTCCCTTGAGGCAGGTGCGTGGCGGTGGGTAGAGCAGGTTTTATGTACCTCCTCAGAAAGCAGTAATGTGGGTCCCTTCACGTGGGGTTTTCATCCCCGGACCCGGGTGCGGCGAAACAGTTCAGCTCCCAAATGTTCTTGGCCGCCTCTGGCGGTATGGCTTTCATTTTCTTTAAGACTAACATCATCCCAGTGCTTCGGTCGGTTCTCTGGTCGTGTGAGTTCTGTTTTCTTTCTTTCTTTCTCTTCTTCTTTTTCCTTTTTTTAAAGTCATTTCTTCAAATGTGGGAGAAACAAAAAGAGATCACACACACAGACACATGTACACAGACACACACATACGCGCGCGCGCGCGCACACACACACACCACACACACACACACACACACACACACACACACACACACACACACACACAACACACACACACTCGTGCACATGGACACACACGCACGCATGCATACAAAGAGAGAGAGAGAGAGAGAGAGAGAGAGAGAGAAAAGAGAGAGACAGACAGACAGACAAACAGACAGAGACAGACAGATAGAAACAAGAACAGACACAGACAGACAGACAGACAGACCAAGACAGAGGCTGAAAACTCAAACGATTCAGTTGATGTTGTTTATAGCATAGCCGACCACGAACGACCATAATTATGACTGTCGTCTTGTCAATTTCAGAGAGAAAAGAGAGAGAGAAGAGAGAGAGAGAGAGAGAAAAGAGAGAGAGGAGAGAGAGAAGAGAGAGAGAGAAGAGAGAGAGAGAAAAAGAGAGAGAGAGAGAGAAAACAGACAGAGCTAGAGACAGAACAGAGAGACAACGAGACCGAGACAAAGAAAAGAGAGAGAGAGAGAGAGAGAGAGAGAGAGAGAGAGAGGAGACAAGCGAGACAGAGACAGAGAGAGACAGAGACGGACAGACAGAAACAGAGATAGAGACAGACAGAGAGACAGACAGAGACAGAGAACAGAAACAGAGAGCAGAGACGAAGACAGAGAGGTAGACAGAGAGAGACAGAGACAGAAGAGACAGAGACAGAGAGAGACAGAGACAGAGAGAGACAAGACAAGACACAGAGAGAGACAGAGAGAGAGCATTCAGAGCTATACACACAGGGAGACAGAGTCCGGGCCTCTGGAAGCTGTTCAACTCAGTATGATGAAAATGTCAATGCCACCGACCCAATCCATGCAAACCTGGTACTGACACACATTACAGCTACCGCTGGTCATTCCGCGAACAAAGCCGGCCCAATCATCCAGCACTCCTGACACTTGACCACAGTCTCTGTCTATCCATGTCTGGAACCATCCAATCTTTTCCCATGGAGATCGTGGACTCTTAATATATTTATTTTCTCTTTGTAATATCCCTGTTATGTATCACCCCCGCTATGTAGCAGACACGTAAAATCCCATCACCAACTTCGGAAAAAAAGGGCCCCTTTGGCCGTTGGTATGGATACACTTACACAGAGCATGCACCCTGCGAGAAAAATGGAAAGAATGAAGGAGTAAGGAAATCGAGTGAAACATATAACTGGATGACACGGGAAACGACTGAATGAAGCGCCGGCAGGCAGCTCTTCAGACGGGACTACCCAGGTAGACAGCCCGGTGTACACGAGAGTGGGATTGCCAGCGCCTAGAACCTTTGGCAAGGCGCTTTTAAAAAGGCTTTGTTATTATTATTATTATTATCATCATAATTATTTTCCTCTTTAATGACCTTTACTATTTATCCCTCCAACCTACCCTTCGCCTGTCTTTGATTAATTAATTCTACTGTTTATCCCTCCTACCTACCGTTCCTTCTCTTGGTTACCAGCCCCCGCTATTCATCCCTCTGTCTACCCCTTTTACTCGCTTTAACCCTTTGTCCATCTTATCTCTCCTTTCCCTCTCTGTAACTCTTCATTCATCCCTCACCTACCCTTCCCACTCTTGTTTCATTAACCCCCCTCTTTAAAAACCCCTTTTACTTAGTGTTTAAATTAACCCATCTCTTTAACCCTTGTACTACTGTCTAAATTTAAACCCCTCTCTTAACCCTTGTACTACTGTTTAATTAACAACTTTAACACTGTACTTGCTGTTTAATTAATCCCTCACTTTAACCCTTGTACTTACGTTTAATTAACCCTTCTCTTTAAAACCCTTGTACTTCACTGTTGAATTTAAACCCCTCTCTTTAACCTTTTACTTACTGTTTAATTAAAACCCCTCTCTTTAACCCTTGTACGTACTGTTCAATTTAAACCCCTTTTCTTTAAAAACCCTCGTACCTACGTTAATTACCCCTTCTCTTTGACCCTTGTACCTAGGTTTCAATTAAGCCTTCTCTTTGACCCTTGTACCTACGTTAATTAACCCTTCTCTTTAACCCTGCCCCTACTGTTTAATTAACCCTTCTTTTTTAACCCTTGTCCCTACTGTTTAATTAACCCTTCTCTTTAACCCTTGTCCCCACGTTTAATAACCCCTCTCTTTAACCCTTGTCCCTACTGTTTTAATTAACCCTTCTCTTTAACCCCGTGCCTACTGTTAATTAACCCTTCTCTTTAACCCTTGTACTTACTGTTTAATTAACCCTTCTCTTGAACCCTCATTCCCTCCTACTGTTTAATTAACCCTTCTCTTCAACCCTTGTACTTACTGTTTAATTAACCCTTCTCTTTAACCCCCATCCCTTCTCTCTGACTCCAGTGTTTTTCACTCCTAACTACGTTTCCTCTCTCTTTAATTCATCCCGCGATTCATCCCTCCCTCCTGCTCATGCTTCCCCTATCTTTCTCCCCCCTAGCTGTCCCCCCTCCTGCCCATCCTTCCCTCTGTAATTAACACTAATGTTAATCCCTCCTACCTACCATTGTCTCTTTAATGATCCCCCACTATCTATCCCTCCTGCCCATCCTTCCCTCTGTAATTAACTCGAATGTTAACCCCTGCTACCTACCATATCTCTTTAATTACCCCCCCACCCCCCCCCCCCCCCCACTGTTTATCCCTTCTGTCCATCCTTCCCTCTGTAATTAACTCGAATGTTGATCCTCCTACCTACCATTGTCTCTTTAACCATCCTCCACTGTTCATCCATCCTGCCCATCTTTTTCCTCTCTTTAACCGTACTGTTTGTCCGCCGTACCTATTTTCTCCCGTCTTTCACCCAACTGTTTACCTCTCCTTTCTACCCCCCCCCCCCCCCCCCACCCTCTCTCTTTAATTAACCCTGCCATTCATCCATCTTATCTACCTTTCTCCTCTGATTAATCCACCCCTATATCTATCCCCTCCTTTCTGCCTTTCTCCTCTCTCTCTAATTAGCCCCACTACTTATCCCTCCTACGTACCCTTCTACTCTACTATTTGACTGTCGTAACCACTCCCCCACCCCCACCTTTTAACCCCGCTATTTATTCAACATCATATCTCTCCCCTCCTCTCTTTACCCTCTCTATAACCTACTGTGTATCCATCATATCAAATAACCCTCTCCCCCCCCCCCCTTTACCCCCACTATTTATTCCTCCTCGTTTTTCTCCTCTCTCTCTCTCTCTCCTCTTCTCTCCTCTCTCTCTCTCTTTACCCTCTCTTTAACCCTCCTGTTTTTCCATCACGTCAAATACACCCCCACCCCTCTCTCTCTCTCTTTAACCCTACTATTTATCCCTTCTTCCTATCCGCACGTTCCTTTAATTAACCTTACTGTTCGTCATTCCCACAAACTCTTCCCCTCTCTTTGACCCTATTCTTTGTCCGTCAAACTTACTATTTCCCCTCTCTTCAATCTTACTGCTTGTCACCCCCCTCCCCCCCCCCCCCCCCCCCCCCACCCCCATCTACCCCTCCCCTCCGTTGAACCTTACAGCTTATCCCCCCTCTCTGTCTTTCCCCTCCCTTTAATGAAACCTACTGCTTATATCCCCGATCTACTCTTTCCCTCTCTTTAACATTACTTTCATCCCTCCAACCTACCCCCCCCCTCTCTCTCTCTCTCTCTCTTTCAAACCAAGCTTGTTATCCCTCGTTTTTTCACCTTCCCTTCTTCTACTCTCTTCCACCTAACCTCTCCTCTCTTTAACCAAAGACTTTATTCCTCCTACTTAAACTTTCCTTCCCTTTTAACTCTACGACTTACCTTTTATATTTATCCGCGCTATATTCTCGTTATTAACCCTACAGCTTGCATCTATACCCTTAACACAAGTCTTTAACCTAAGACTTTATTCCTTCTACTTAAACGTTCCTTCTTTTAACTCCACGGCTTACCTTTCATATCTACCCCGGCTCCCTTTCTCGTTAACCTTACAGCTTATATCTCAACCCTTATTAACACACACGCACACACACACACACACACACACACACACACACCCTCCCAATGCCTCTCAACCAATCAACTGTTTATCCCTCCCATCCTACCCATCCCCCCCCCCCCCCCCCCCCCCCCGTCCCCCGCCCCCCACCCCTCGTTAACCCTAGAGTCAGACCTCGTCTCCTTCCGTTCGCCTACCTACCTTTCCATCAAACACTGGGCAGAAATCTCCCAGTCAATCTTTCCAATCCCCCCCCCCCCCCAATCCTTCTCTCTCTCTCTCTCTCTCTCTCTCTCTCTCTCTCTCTCTCTCTCTTCCAGTCTTCTCAGCCTGAACCCCACACTCCCGTATCGTCTCTCTGAACCGTTTGGTTTATCTGACGGGGAGACAGGTGCGGCACGATAAGCCACGAGTTGCCTGCCAATAACGCGCCTCGCTTCACGTGCCTTTAATCTTGGGCCGCGGCCTTTCCTGCACTCGGCTCCGGGTTTGTGCAGTGAAATAGATCTATCTCGTCTCCCTGCCCTTTCCTCTCCCTCCCCCCCCCCCCCCCACCCCTCGACCCCCCTCTACTTTCTCCTTTCCCCATCTTACCCTCTCTTACTGTCCCACGCATCCACGCCCTTCCCTCCTATCCCTACTTCAATCCCCACCCTCCATCCGCGAAAATCTTATTTTTCAGCATCGTCTTGGCTAGTTTGTATCCGTTTTTTTTTTTTTAAGCTGGCTATCATTGTCTGCCCCGCCCTTCCACACCCCCCCCCCCCCCCCACCCCCCTTACCCGCCCCCTTTCCCCCTAACTTTCCCTCTTTTAGTCTAATCTTTTCCGTTCCCTGAGCGTATATTAACGTCAAACGTTCAGATTGTCGGGCTCTTATTCTTTTTCATTGCCCAGCTCAAAGTTTTAAAGTAGAAGAAGAACAAGAAGAAGAAAAACAAGACGAAGGAGAAGAATAAGGAGGAGAAGAAGAAGAAGGAGAAGAAGAAGAAGAAGAAGAAGGAGCAGGAGAAGGAAAAGGAGGAAGACGAGGAAGAGGAGGAGAAGTAGGGTGAGGAGGAGGAGGAAGAGTAGGAGGAATGAAGAGGAGAACAACAACAACAAGACGTCCTCGTTGTCTCTGACCTGTTGGGAAATTGCAAGATGCAGGTAGTTTTCTTTTTCAATTTTAAAAGAAACACATGCCAGTTGAAACCATCTTCTCCCCTCCCCACCACCTCCAACACCGCACTCCCCCCCCCCCCCCCCCCCCTTCCACTCCCCTTTTCCCTTACTACTCACTTCCTCCAATCACACACAACCAAAGCACGTAGACACACATAAACACACAGACAGACCGACAAACAGACAGACACACGCACGCACACGCACACACACACACACACACACACACACACACACACGCATGCGCGCACGCACGCACGCACGCAAGCACACACGCACACTCGCGCGCGCGCGCCACACACACACACACACACACACACACACACACACACACACACACACACACACACCTTCCCGCTCGCATCGGAGTGAGAGAAAATCATATTCTTTTTCCCTACGACAGGTATAAAATTACCGGGTAATCTTCCAAAAAGATAAGATGGCAACAATGGCCTTTCCTGAGTTTAAGAAAACAATTACAATTCTCGGCTGGTGAGGTCAGAGAGAGAGAGAGAGAGAGAGAGAGAGAGAGAGAGAGAGAGACAGAGAGAGAGAGAGAGAGAGAGAGAGAGAGAGAGACAGACAGACAGACAGACAGACAGACAGACAGACAGACAGACAGACAGACAGAGAGGTACTGGTATTGGGGGGGGGGGGGGGGGGGGGGGTGGGAATGAAAACGACGCATATTCTACGAGAGATATGAAATTACTGTTTAATCTTCCAAAAAGATACCATGCAAACAATTGCCTTCACCGAGTTTGCGGAGACAATAACAAGTTGTGGCTGCTAAGTTCAGCGAATAGACAAGAGATAGGGCAGCCGAAGGCAATGGAGAAATAAAAGAATAAACAAGCTTTTAATCTGAGAAAATAAAAGAATAAACTTTTTTTCCCCTTTCAAATAGGTCAGTATCCCTTATGGGGGTGTGAACGGTATTCAGTACGAACAAAACCACGTTTTGACCTCGATGTGGTTTTGACCTTGAAACTACACAGAAGTAGAGTATGGCCTCAAACTGCATGCAAACCAAATTACAGAGTGTTTTATAAACGAAAATATTTCAAAGCATTTGAAGAGAAACACTACCCTTTCATTTGTTAAAAACGAAGCTGAGGGATCTGCTATAGGTTGGTATACAACGCTGGTAATGTACGTATTTCTTGTAATGCTGGACAACATGAAATCACATGTATCATCTTCTCTGCTTGGCTACATACACGACATATCACAATAATGATAAACGCCTTCATAATCACGAGGCTTTAACCCAAAGTACCAAACAGCCTAAGGACAGCAAAGACTCCTCGAATACATAAAACTACGCAGTGTACCGTGGGCAGGACACACAGCTAATAAAATCTGATAGACGTGGGACGCCCGAAAGCAAAACAGATTACCTCAGGTTCCCTCCCCCTCCCCCTCCTTGTCGTCCTCCTCCACCCACACGCCAGCTTCTTGTTTTATATAGTTTTCTCTCCTCTTCCTCCTCCTACGTTACATCATCCCTTTTAGATTTTTCTTCTTTTTTTTTCTTTGTTTTTGTTCCACCCGTTTTACTCTTTCTTCTTCTTCTTCTTCTTCTTCTTCTTCTTCTTCTTCTTTTTCTTCTTCTTCTTCTTCTTCTTCGTCTTCTTCTCCTCCTCCTCTTCTCCCTTCCTCCTTTCTTTTATTTTCGTTCCTCTTCTTCAGTTTCTTCTCCCTTCTTTCTTTCTCTCTTTAATCCTTCTTTCTTTCTTCTCCTCCTCTTTCCTTTCTGTCTTTCTTCTTTTTCTTCTTCTTCATCTCCGTCTTCGTCTTCTTCTTCTTCTCCTTCTTCTTCACCTTCCTTTCTGTCTTTCTTCTTCTTCTTCTTGGTCGTCTTCCTCTTCTTCTACTTCTTCTTCTTCGTCGTCGTCTTTTTCTTCTTCTTCTTCTTCTTCTTCTTCTTCTTCTTCGTCTGCTTCTTCTTCTTCTTCTTCTTCTTCTTCTTCTTCTTCTTCTTCTTCTTCGTCTGCTTCTTCTTCTTCGTCTTCGTCTGCTTCTTCTTCTTCTTCTTCTTCTTTCAGTGATCGTGGACAGCAAGGACAGACCGGAGTGCAAAAGGAGAGGATTCCCAATGATCCTGTGAAGGGCTCTAAAGCCACAAT
>CM031598.1:51821938-51855571 GCA_018398815.1 Conus ventricosus | reverse complement strand
TGGTATTATGGTCTTCAACGGTCTTTGGGCTTTGGGCCGCGGGGATTGGATGACTATTCTTGGGGGGTCATCTTGTTTTTTTACTGCTTGCAATATTACTGGCCCAGAATTTATGTCGTTTTGTCCAACCTTCTGTTCATTTCCTGCAACAAGAATTTCATTGTTGTAGTTCATTATTGTTCCTACCTGGAGTCTGAGGTCAGAAGGTAACATGTATAAACCAGTGCCAACAGCAAAGTCTACTTTTGATCTTGCGTATTGTAAAACATCTTGGTACCTTTTTATACTTGAAGGTAAATCAACTGTAGAATTAATAGCATCCTCTAAATTTGCTAAGTATTGTTTTTGTGCATCAAAGCCAGTAGAAGGATCAGTTATGTTCGATCTTGTTTGTGCTTGCGAGCCTAGCAAACACCAAACGTAAGTACGAATAGAGTCATTTATTCGTTCTATTCCTGCTTTAGTTAGGCCTTTAGAAGTGTCTAAGATAAATGTTGTCCATGCTGTTTTATGCTCTTGCTCTATGGACCCGAGGTGAACAGCTGTGCCTGAAGAGAAAGATGTGTAAGGAGGATTCCAATCATACTTATACTTTCTGTGCACGCCCCAATAATAAGGGGTGCCTAAGCCATGATTAAGATCCAACTTTTGTCTAAAGTCTGTCTTGATGTTAATATTGAATTCGTTACCTATACTCCTCTTTCCCTTCATTTTTTTTATCGTGTGCTTTCTTCACTTATCCATCTCTTTTTGTATACCCCGTTTTCCGTTTTTGTACTCCCAGTTCTTAAAGAACAGGGAGTACTTTAGAATGGGAACGAAGAAATGCTGTGTGTGTGTGTGTGTGTGTGGTGTGTGTGTGTGTGTGTGTGTGTGTGTGTGTGTGTGTGTGTGTGGTGTGTGTGTCCGTGGTCAAAATGTGTTCCACTCGCTCCAGACAAAACTACTGGACCGATCTTTCTGAAAAATTGTAGGTATGTTCACTATGGGTCAAGGATTATGCCCGATGTTTTAGTTTACTGTTACAGCCGTTACTAACGGCTGTAACAGCCTGTAACTGTTTTTCTTCTCCATGGAATATCTCAGAAAGTACTTGGCTGATCTTTGTGAAAATTAGCAGGTATGTTCATTATGGGACAAGGATGATGCCCGATGTTTTAGTTTACCCGTTACAGCCGTTACTAACGGCTGTAACAGCCTGTAACGGTTTTTCTTCTTTATGGAATATCTAATAAAGTACTTGGCCGATCTTTCTGAAAATTTGTAGGTATGTTCATTATGGGTCACGAGTGATGCCCAATGTTTTAGTTTACCGTTACAGCCGTTACTAACGGCTGTAACGGCATGTAACGCTTTTTCTTCTTTTATAGAATATCTCAAAAAGTACTTGGCCGATCTTTCTGAAAATTTGTAGGTATGTTCATTATGGGTCACGAATAATGCCCGATGTTTTAGTTTACCATATATACCGTTACTAACGGCTGTAACGGCATGTAACGCTTTTTCTTCTTCATGGAATATCTCAGAAAGTACTTGGCTGATCTTTGTTAACATTAGCAGGTATGTTCATTATGGGTCACGAATAATGCCCGATGTTTTAGTTTACCGTTATAGCCGTTGCTAACGGCTGTAACGGCCTGTAACGGTTGTTTTTTTTAATGGAATATCTCAGAAAGTACTTGGCTGATCTTTGTGAACATTAGCAAGTATGTTCACTATGGGTCTCGGATGATGCCCGATGTTTTAGTTTACCGTTACAGCCGTTACTAACGGCTGTAACGGCCTGTAACATTTTTCTTCTTTATAGAATATCTCAGAATGTGCTTGGCTGATCTTTGTTAACATTAGCAGGTATGTTCATTATGGGTCACAGATGATGCCCAATGTTTTAGTTTACCGTTATAGCCGTTACTAACGGCTGTAACGGCCTGTAACGGTTTTTCTTCTTTATGGAATATCTCAGAAAGTACGTGGCCGATGTTTCAGAAAATGTGTAGGTATGTTCATTATAGGTCACAGACGATGGCCGATGTTTACCAGAATAACCATTACTAACGGTTACACCAGTTCAAGACGGTTTTTTCCTCTTTATGGAATATCTCACGCGTATTCAGGATAAACTGGGAGTACGTTTATATGCTTTGCATCTTGGGTTTTTTTAATATTATTATTTCCTTCTTTCTCCCCCCTCCCTCCTCCTGTCGATCTTTCTTTCTTTCTATAAGCTCCCATTTCTCTCTTTCTCTGCCTTTCTTCTGCTCTATTCTCTCTTTCCTTTCTGTCCCTCTTTCTCAGAGCTCCCATTGGGTTTGTTCCCATTTGGTCTACTCCCATTTCGCCTACTCAGAAATTCCCCTTTCGTAGCAAGGAAAAATTCCCATTTGTCTAACCCTAACCCTAACCCTAAACCTAATCCTAACCCTAACCCTAATCCTAACCCTAACCCTAACCCTAACCCTAACCCTCCTAAATGGGAGTAGACGAAATGGGAGTAGACCAAATGGGATGTTACCTCCCATTGTTCCTACCCTATCCATTCTGTTTCTTTGAACTTATTTTTTACTCTCTCTCTCTCTCTCTCTCTCTCTCTCTCCTCTCTCTCTCTCTCTCTCTCTCTCTCTCTCTCTCTCTCTCTCTCTCAGTATTTTTATTTTTTGTTTCTTCCTTCCTTTCTGTTCCAATCTTTCCTACTTTCTCTGCACTCTGCTCTTTTATTTTCTTCATTTGTGTGTGCCCATGTCTTTCTTTTATTAATTTCTGTGTTTCTTCCTTCCTTTATTTCCTCCTCTTTTTATATTTCTCGGCGCCTTACTCTGCACTCTGCTTTTTGTTTTCCTATTTCTATAAACTCACTTCTTTATTTCACTCATTTTATGAACTCGAATTTTCCAATCGTTCTTTTCTCGTGTGTGTGTGCGTGTGTGTGTGTGTGGGTGTGTGTGTGTGGGGGGGGGGGGGGGCGCATGTATGTGTGTGTGTTTTAGTGTTTGGGCATTGGTGCGGGTGAGTTTGTGTTTTTATGTATTGTTTTTATAACCTATGTAATGTTTTGTCTTATGGATTTAATGTTTATTTCATGTGTGTATGCACGTGTGAGCGCGCGCTTTGTGTGTGTGTGTGTGTGTGTGTAGGTGTATGTGTGGGGGGTGGGGAGGGGTGTGTGAGTGTTGATGTATATACAAATACATGTACTAACACAGGCTTTCATGTAACGATTTATAATGTCTCTTTGTAATGTCTTATGTACTTGCGAAATGATGTGGACAGAAGAAAAATTTCTGGTGGACAATGAAGTTGATTGAATTGAATTGAATTGAACTGATTGTGATTAATGCATTGAGAATGGAATCCACCGCAAAAAAAGAGAAGATATTTGGAAAGATAGTCAGACTGTTGTAATTAAACACAGCAATGCGTTGTCCCTTTAATGAATGAATGAATGAATGCATACCACAGTATTGTCTCTCTTTGCGCCTTCAGTGAGAATTGGGTCAGCGCCTCAGTCTGCACTATAATAATTGGTCAAGTCCACTATCGCAAGATGGGGGCTGCACCTTTGTTGTTGTTGTTATTCTGTGCTGCTGTTGACGGGTTGCCATTGGAGGAGGCGTTGGCAGTGTCGTTTCTACTCACTGAAAAACACAAGTAGAAAAGACAACTGATGCACAATGATCAATGAAGTCGCTTTTGTCTTCTTCTTGTTTTTTGTTTTGTTGTGTTCTGTTACAGTATGTGCACAATGGAATAAGCACACACCAAAACGAATTTTCATCAGACTAAGAACGACAGGCAAGGCAGCAATATGAGGGAATCTGTTTCGCCTTCCCCTGATATTTTTCACGTGTAAGTTTTTAGACTATCATACCATCTCTCTCTCTCTCTCTCTCTCTCTCTCTCTCTCTCTCTCTCTCTCCTCTCTCTCTCTCTCTCTTATATCCTTTTCCCTGATCTCTTCAGCCGTCTCTTCACCTGGTTTTGTTGTTGTTGCTGTCACTGTGTATGTATGGTTTTCGAATTTCCAACCACATGCTTTGTGTATATACCCACTGCAATATTAAATTTCTTGTCCCATTTATATATGCCTTTGTATATCTGTCGTAATCATACACTTCGTTGATCTCTCTCTCTCTCTCTCTCTCTCTCTCTCTCTCTCTCTCTCTCTCTCTCTCTCTCTCTCTCTCTCTCTCTCTCATCTCGTTCCCTCTGATCTCATCAGCCGTCTGTTGCCTTTCACATACCTTGTTTCGCTGGGACTGTATATGTGTGGCATTAGTTTTTCCAATCATATATTTTGTGTATATACCCAGTGTAATTTAATTTTCTCATCACATGTATTTCCTTTTGTATATCATTGTAATCATGTACTTCGTTGATCTCTCTCTCTCTCTCTCTCTCTCTCTCTCTCTCTCTCTCTCTCTCTCTCTCTCTCTCTCTCTCTCTCTCTCTCTTACCCACTTTCTTTCAATCCTTTTCTCCCCTGTGTATTTTTTCCCATTTTAATCTTTATGTATAACACTCTGATTCACGGTAATGCATATTTATCATATAATTTTCAGTTCCTTCAATGATGGTTTTTTTTTTTTTTTCGTGCCTTGCTTTGTTATTTCATCTGTATCTTCTCTCCCTTTTTTTCCCTTTCCCTCTACACCAACCCGTAGCTCACAACCTTCTCCTTTTTACCCTTCCCTACCCTTTTCACCACTCCCTCCTCCACGTCTTTTCTCCCCCAGCTGTTCTGGCGCCCCTGCGCATTAACTGATATTTTATGTGTATTGAACGCCATGTTGGCGTTTGATTTGTTTAAACTTTGACTATGAAAGGTAGTTGACTTTGAGGTAGACCGGAGAAATGCTGGGTAAACAGCAGAAAAGACTGGCCCAGCTACAGCAGCTCTACCTTTGTTGCGTATAGGACTTTTGAGATTACTAACGGCTCAAGCGTCCTTCACGGCGCCTGTACGAACCAGGGAACATGTCGAGTTTTTGACCAAATTGTTCTAATTATCATCAAGATCATCATCACCATTATTATTATTTTCATAATTATTATTACTATTATTTTATCATCATTATTGTTATTATAAATCGTTTATATGTCTTTTTCAGGGCTCAAAGTTTGCAAGAAATCTCTGAGATCAGAAGGAGTGTTACAGAAAGCATAAGACCACAGGAGAAGGGATCGTCAGAATCCGACCTTGCAGAGTCCTCCATGATCTCAACATCTTCAGTTACGGAAGCGTCTGCCAGTACCTACTAGACATTTGCAGCACTTGCAAAACCTACAGTAGTCGGTGTGGTTCCAGATCCACGAATGTTACTGATCTTTTAGGAGGAAGATAATGACTACATCGTATAAGACGATGGTGGTGAGGGCGTTCTACGCCTACCAGATGTTTTTGTTTGTTTGTTTTTTGGGTGTTTTTTCTCGAGAAATTCAGATCTAGAAAGCAAACGTGACGCTGCTAATTCTTGCTTAATTGTTGCTTAAATCTTAGATTTCTGTTTCTGTCCAAGAAATTGTATGCTTTTGAGCATGTCTAAGAAATATTGTTATATTTTCACAGCATTTTTATCTCTGTTAGAAAGGGTGTGTCAAAACGAAGCTGAGAATGAGCAGATTATCTCTCTCTCTGTCTGTCTGTCTGTCTGTCTGTCTGTCTCTCTCTCTCTCTCTCTCTCTCTCTCTCTCTCTCTCTCTCTCTCTCTCTCTCTCTCTCTCTCTCTCTGTCTGTGTCTCTCTCTCTCTCTCTCTCTCTCTCTCTCTCTCTCTCTCTCTCTCTCTCTCTCTCTCTCTCTCTCTGTCTCTCTCCGTTGTAAAAATAACAGAAAATGGTCTTTTTTTCAAAAGAACAGCATAAATAAAACTCTCTCTCTCTCTCTCTCTCTCTCTCTCTCTCTCTCTCTCTCTCTCTCTCTCTCTCTCTCTCTCCATATTTGACTTTTTTGTCTATTGAACGTGTGTCTTTCATTCACGTGTAAATTGTTCATAATTAAGCTATGACATGTCACGGACATTTTAGGGAACTCTCTCTCTCTCTCTCTCTCTCTCTCTCTCTCTCCTCTCTCTCTCTCTTCTCTCTCTCTCTCATATTTGACTTTTTTGTCTATTGAACGTGTGTCTTTCATTCACGTGTAATTGTTCATAATTAAGCTATGACATGTCACGGACATTTTAGGGACTCTCTCTCTCTCTTCTCTCTCTCTCTCTCTTCTCTCTCTCTCTCTCTCTCTCTCTCTCACACACCACACACACACATTCACATTGTATTACTTTATATTTTTTGTCAGGTTCTTTTTTATCATTACAACTACGCCACCTGACCAACGGCCGTGATGAGATGATTTCAAAGCGGGAGAAGAAACGAATTTAACAAAATTTGGAAAAAACATCAGACATATCAAAAGTTTTGTCCATGAATGTTTCTGTTAGTGTAACAAAATCAAAATTATTTTAAGTAGTTCACCAAGTCCCAGTCTCTGAGTTTGTTTGCAAGTCCCGCTATGTTGAATAGCAGGAAAGACGGTCGCTGGGCCGGCCTTCATCCTAGGTGTCAGCATCAATGAAGGGTTCTTCACCATATCCTCCCTACAGCGTCCGCTTCACCATCAGGAGGGTTTGGCGTGGGTGAGCCTGGACACACCACATCTGCATGGGTCTGTGGTACCGCTCGTTGGGTCTGCAGCATGGAGTCTATCCGCTGCTGAGCTCCGGGTGTTCCACGGCCACGACCTCTTCGGAATATCTCGGTCGTTCAGCCGACGGAGTTGAAAGGCTCTTGGCTTCCATGCACGCTGTTTGTTGCCTGGGCATGCCGGTCACTGGTGGATGGTATGCTGTCGTCCCCCCGTAAATTATACACAATATTTTCTTTCAGTACCGAGTCACACTGGTATTTTGAAATGGTTGCTGTGGTTACAGTGTCTGTGTCTCCAGTGGTGTCTGTGTGCTGGGGCAGATCTTTAGGATTGGCTGCCTCCATGCGTGAAAACCGTTCTGTTGACCGGAGCTTGAACGGTCTGTTCCAGTGAGAGGAACAGGTGGACGGGTGACGGTTTGGTTGATTTGGGGACTGGGCATTTCTTTTTCTGCATTTAGAGCTGGAAAGTCAGTTGTCGATAAGCAGTATGTGGGCATTCATGACCATCTACACGATTCTGTGGGCGCGAATTATCACTGAGATTTCCCCTCTCACACCACTCTTGAGCGCTTTACATCATGATAAATAACGGACGTGTTCCTTCGTCTGGAGTGTAGGGGCTGATCACATCTGAGGATTCTTTTGTTGCGGAGGTCATAAGTGTAGACCGCCTCATCCGTGATCAGCCTGTCGTAGCGTAAACTGGATCTTTGCCCTTCATGTCTTAGCTGGCGTTGCACAGGGAGAAGTTCTTCCTCTTCTGTTGAGTATTTTCAGAGAAATCTTCCCGAACAAAGATATTCTGAAAACCGTCTGAATTTCTCAGTTTTGGTGCATTTTGAGCACTAACCTCTTTTGGCTGTAGCTCTGGAACGTCACAACAATAGCTCTGCCAGACTTGAATATTCTATCCAGAGCCAAATCTTCTATGCCCATTCCGACTCGCACAGTTTGACGAACCTTCCGTTCATTAATCTTGAAATGAAGGGCCACTTCCATCGAAAGGAAAGCCCCAAAAAAGAAGATTGTTCCGTCTGTTTGACTATCCAGGTAGTCGCATTTGTCTGATAATGTAGTAATCTTTTCTGTCAATCTGTGCACTTCCGACCATAATGAGTGACACTGATCCTGCATCTCTCTGTTACAATTTGCGAGTAGAGCTTGCTGGTCTTCTAACAGGCACATTACGATTCTCTATTTTCTTTTCCACATTAATTTTGATAATTTCTTTTCCACTGACACAAAGCTTGTTTTGTTCATTTTGGCTTCTATTCTTGCAATGGCGTCATGAAGAATTTGGGACATTTCCGACTGGAGTCGATTAAAAGGAAGATCAATTCCATAGAAATTGTCATCACGATGTACAGGGGGCACACTGTTATTGAAGTAGGGCTGTGGTGTATAATAGGACTCCCGGTCATTACCCCCTTCCCTGGTACGGAACGCTGGATGATGGAAAAAAACTCCCGTTTTTGCCCCCTTCCCTGAGTAGGACCAGGGTTCGGTTCAATGTCTCCACACACAAGTAAGCAGCAGGACAGGAAGACAACAGCCGCAAATATTCCAGTGTCACAGGTCAAAACAAAACAAACAGTTAACACATACCTGTATTTCTGTGGTGGGTCAGTATTTGTTGCCTGTAGAAATCAAACAGTGGCAAGCATAAGAAAGTAGATATACGGAGTTTCGCCTGATTGTACAGTGTCCAAATTTCCCGCATAGTCCACACGCACAGCACAGGACTGGTTAAGTTCACAACAGGGGAACAACCACACAGCTTATACAGCACAACAGCAGGCACGTTGTTCTCACTGCACTCATGGCCAGCACAACACAAGACCGTGTTTACGCGCAGCTATGGCGTTCAGTGCGCGTTTCTGCATGAAATTCTGCCACGTCCAATAAAAACTGACCACAGCTGACTCTTGCACATGAATTTGGTATCGGCATGATCGAAAGGAATTAATGGAAATGAAAAATCATTAATGAAAAAGTTAATCTTCAACTTATTAAGGAAAATCATTAATTAGAGGAGCGCGACCTGAAGATACGTCTTGTCGCCAGCGTGAACCTGAAATATATTAAAGTAATACAATGTGAATGTGATAATTTAGTTGCAGTCAGAATATGCGGTAAACTTTTGGGCAGTGCATCTGACATACTGTACGTATCTGTGTATGTCCCACCTATGGTAGCCGTTTTATGACACGGCGGAATCCAGTTGTCATACACTGGAAGTTGAAAGGATTATAGGTGATCTATTGGCAGCGGATACTAATCTGTACTTGCTTTGTAATGGCGACTTTAATGGACGAACAGGTAATGTACAAATCATCAACAGTCCATTTATTCAGAATTTTGCTCTGATGTTTTTGATAGGTCTACTACATTCATAGACAACAGAATATCATGCGACGTTGCGACAAATGATTTTGGCAAGAAGTTACTTGATATGTGCGCCTGTTATAATTTGAAAATATTAAATGGGTGTCCAGAGCTCGAGGGTTCTGGTAATTTCACATATTTATCTGAACAGGGTCATAGCGTTATTGATTATTTCCTTACGAGCTTCGATCTTTGCAGTAGTTTTGAACGGATGGTCATAGGAGACAGAATTGAGTCAGACCACATGCCTGTTGAATTGTATTGTAAGATAGGTAATTCCATTGTTCAACACGGCAGTCGGGCCTAGATGAAAATCGGTCTGTTTAGTTTTCTGCTGCCCCGGCGTTGAACCCCGGCGCTGAACCCCGGCGCTGACCTTCACCGCTTTGGTAAGCGCTGGCATCGTGCGTACACCACGCACGTGTTTATCAGCTGCAGACTGAGTATAGTACTGATTCTTTGTGGTGAAGTTTTCTCTTGTGATTAATGAATTATTATACTTCCACACTCCATAACCGGATATAATTAACTCTATGAGTGATTTGTGTGTTGTGATTCTTCTTTGTGCCGTTTGATATAACTTCGGTTCATACTGCGTTCTTAAGTCGGGGTTTTTTTGTGTGTTTTTTTTCCGTGGGTGTTGTTCATCAGTTGCCGGCGGAGAGTGACTAGCAAGGCGGCCCGCGGCCCGGGTCTGTGTGACGCAGTGCTGAGACTTGTACACTCCACCAAGCGCTTATTTTCCTTCTCTCTCTCTCTCTCTCTCTCTCTCTCTCTCTCTCTCTCTCTCTCTCTCTCTCTCTCTCTCTCTCTCTCACGCGCGTGCGTGCGTGCGTGCGTGTGTGCGTGCGTGCGTGCGTGCGTGTGTGTGTGTGTGTTGTTGTTGTTGCTGTTGCTCTCTCTCTCTCTCTCTCTCTCTCTCTCTCTCTCTCTCTCTCTCTCTCTCTCTCTCTCTGCATACATAAAAGTAAGAGTGTGCAAGTTAGTACCCAAGCGTGTTTTAATGATAGAGTAAGCTGTAATATATAGTTCTCTCTCTCTCTCTCTCTCTCTCTCTCTCTCTCTCTCTCTCTTCTCTCTCTCTCTCTCTCTCTCTCGCTGTGTGTGTGTGTGTGTGTGTGTGTGTGTGTGTGTGTGTGTGTGTGTGTGTGTTATCCATCTGTTTATATACCGCTGTTGTTGGTGTGTGGGTTTCTGTCAATGTGTGTGTGTGTGTGTGTGTGTGTGTGTGTGTGTGTGTGTGTGTGTGTGTGTGTGTGTGTTTGTGTGTGTGTGCGTGCTCTCTCTCTCTCTCTCTCTCTCTCTCTCTCTCTCTCTCTCTCTCTCTCTCTCTCTCTCTCTCTCGCTCTCTGTCCCCAGTCGTGAGTAGGCTCACCATGCAGATGAAAATGAGAAAACATTTTGCATTGGTGTGTGTGTATGTGACATCAGTTTCAAATGATTCGAACGGGCGAAAGCACAAGGTCAGGTAGGAAGCATTTCATTGTTTATAACTGACATCTGCATGTGTGGCATGCTAAAATCTTGATTTACTAAAAGCATGGTGTGGCTGTGACAGAATCAGTTTCGGCATGCTTCACAAGCACATAGAGCACGCAGATAAACAAGCAAAACATGCCTAGGCCGTGGTAGGGAGACTGCCACCGTGTTCCCAGTGAAGCTGACCAGTGCCGACAGTGACTGTATATTTTGGCCGGCCAGGTACCGGCTGTCAGGTAGGAGTCCCGCGAATAATTTTCTGTCAGTTGTAAAGGAAAGATATGCATGTCCAATATGGTCCAGGTTGAGCGTGATAGCTTCAGAAACGCATGCTCTCCACTGAGTTGAAATTTCAATTCACTTTGTGTGTTCGTTAGTCTGTTTCAATTGTTTTTTTTTTTTGTTGACAAATCTTTGTGGTGCTTGTCAGCAATGCGTATGAAAGAAGACCCATTTGTGTTTGGTATCGTTCTGTCAGTCAAAGACCCCACAATTCAGTGACATCAATCGACCACAGTTCGTTGCATTCTGGCACAAAGTATTAATGAAGAAACACAGCATCCTGTTTTCAGCACACTATCAGCCAGACAGCTAGTATCACATTATGCGTAGGGAGGAAAGCTTGTGGGAGGTTGAGGAAGCTGGCAGCTGTCAGCAGAAGTGTGCTGTTTAAACAAACCGCGGCCGTTCCATCCCTTCCCCCATCCCTTCCCCTCCTGCGACCGATAGGCGGTCAGGAGTTATCGCCCTTGTCTTCAACTAAAGATTCCTCTGCGGACAAACGTGTCAACCCACTGTCAACAACGCTGTCCAGCTGGAGAAGATTATTTGGTCAGAAGACCAAGCCCACATGTTCACTGAACACTTAAGATCGGAACATTTTCAGACCCAACTTGAGTTGGCAATGTCCCTGATTGATATAGATCTAGATGAGTCGGTGAATATTTTTACTTCATCATTAAAGGTGGCCGCTGAACCAATGAAAAGGAAAGTGTTAGTGGGTAAACAAAGTGCTCGTAAAGCCAGATGGTTTGATAAGGAGTGCTTTTCAAAGAAAAAGGAAGTAATAAGGCACCTTCGAAGGGCTAGAAAAACTAAAGATAAAGCGGACTACGTTAAATACATCGGAGTAAGGAAAGAATACAGGACTATGCTCGACATGAAAGAGCGTGCACAGAGAAACTTTGATTTGAAAAATCTTTTAAGCTCAGCGGAAAACTCCAGTCAGTTTTGGAATGAAATTAACAAGAATAAAGAAGAAGAAGTGTTGTTCTAAATGACATAACAGAAAACGAGTGGGTACAGCACTTTGAATCAGTTTTCAACGAAGGATTTATTAACGGAGAAGATTGCCTAAATGATGAATCAGACGAAACGTTATTTGACCATGTATTGGATGGAGAGATAAGTGAAAAAGACATCAGTAAAGCGATTAAACACATGAAAAATAAGAAGGCAGCGGGTTTAGATGGTCTTTTGCCTGAAATGTTGAAGAATGCAGAGCAAATAGTCCTACCTTACTTGAAGAAGTATTTCAACGCTATATTCTCTAGGAGTTTTTTCCCATCAAAATGGGCGGAGGCAGCAATAATGCCACTGTATAAGAAGGGTGATGCCAACATTCCTGATAATTTCAGAGGCATAATCTCTTTTGAGTGTTCTTAGTAAGGTTTTTGCACATATTATCAATGGCAGGTTAACTTTATGGGCAGAGCAAAACGGTATCATTTGTGAAGCACAAGCAGGCTTTAGAAAAGGCCGCTCAACGATAGATCATATATTCACTTTAAACGCAGTAATTGAAAAATATTTGCAGAAGAGTACGAAACTATACGTGGCCTTCATCGATTTCAAAAAAGCATATGATACCGTGAACCGTAAGGTTTTGTGGGCGGTGCTGCTACGAGCAGGCGTGCGAGGTAGGATGCTAAAAACGATTCAGGCAATGTACTCCAATGTGAAAGCGTGTGTTTTATGTCATAATAATACACGTTTCTCAAGTTTCTTTGAATGTTTACAAGGTTTAAAGCAAGGATGTGTTATTAGTCCATTATTATTTTCTTTGTTAATAAATGAACTTGCAAATGACGTAATTTTAAATGGTAAACATGGTGCTACCCTCACATCAGACGAAACTGAGCTATTCCTTTTGCTGTTTGCTGATGATCTCACTCTTTTGGCTTCTACTGCGATTGGGCTACAGCATCAACTGAATATTCTCCAAAGAGAAACAGAAAGACTGCGGTTAACAGTAAATTTAGACAAGTCAAAATTATTGTTTTCAGGAAGGGGGGTTTTCTCAGCTCAAGGGAGAGATGGTTTCTGAATGGCACCCCGCTAAAAGTGGTTTATTCGTACAAATACTTAGGTCTTACTTTTTCTACTAGACATAGTTTTACACTTGCCATGGAAGAACTAAAACTTAGAGGGAAGAAATGTACAAACGACATCCTGTTCACACTAAAAAGAATTGGGTGTAATTCACCGCATATTTTCTTCAAACTTTTTGATGCACAGGTTGTCCCGTTGCTTCTTTATGGCTCTGAGATATGGGGGTACAAAGCTTACCCTCAGCTGGAGCAAGTCCATCTGTACGCATGCAAAAGATTTTTACATGTAAGAAACAAATCAGCAAACGACGTAGTATATGGAGAACTTGGACGTTTTCCATTATGGATATCAACTGTTACCCGGTGTATCAAGTACTGGTTTAGATTGTTAAAACAACCGGATACCAGATTTTCAAAGAAAGCGTACAACATGTCACTGTCTATGCATGAGAAAGGCCATGTAACATGGGCCACACATGTCAAGAATATCCTATGTGAAAATGGATTTCACGAAGTATGGATTTTTGGTTGTGGTAATGAAATAGGATTCATAAAAGAATTAAAATTCAGATTATTTAGTAATTTCTGCCATCAATGGCGAAACCATTTGGATACCAGTCCACGGTTGTCCATGTATGGTAAACTGAAACACATGTTTTCTCGAGAAAAATATATCAGTATTCTGTATGTAGAAAATTACAAGAATGTTCTTGCACAATTTAGAATGGGTGTGTCCCAATTAAATGTACACAGATTTCGCTTTTCACCTACAGCTGAAAACACGACATGCCCTGTATGTTTAAATCTGCAAGAAGACGAAATTCATTTTATGTTCAAGTGCCCATTGTACAATCAGATCAGAAAGTTGCATAAATTTGACGTGACTGCGGGTGAGAATTTGGAATGCAAATTGATTGGTGTATTTACTACTGAACTGCCCGATCAAATTGTCAATTTGGCAAAATTCCTAGTCTCTGCCTTAAAAAATTAGACAAGCCTTCATCGACAATACAAACACGTGAATCAGAAATATCCTGATTATATTAATCATGTACAGCCCATACTATATGTCTGTCCAGTCAGAGTTATGTTTTCTCTGTGATTAGAGTTTTCCCTGTTTGTATGTTCTTTAGAAGTGAGGTATGATTTTGTGTTCCCCCCATGAAAGGGGCTGTTGGCCTATAATCATTCAATTTCAGAGTTCAGAGTTTCTCTCTCTCTCTCTCTCTCTCTCTCTCTCTCTCTCTCTCTCTCTCTCTCTCTCTCTCTCTCTCTCTCTCTCTCTCTCTCTCTACTTGTTTTTCAAGTTCTTTTGGTTGTTTGGTTTTGCATTTTTATTTACATCTTACAAATCATATACAGAGTAGTAATCACAGTTGTACGTGCACACACACACACACACACACACACACACACACACACACACACACACACACACACACACACACACACAAACACACACAAACACACACACACAGAACCAAGAACTGAAGGATATCCGGAACATGATAAACACTAGTCCTAGTTCCGTGATGGAGATGTAGGCCTACATCGGTTTTGACACATACTCATAGGTCAGTGTATTGTTCTCTGCAAACATGTATATAGATGTGTCTACACATCGTCGAGACGATTTGTGGATACGCAGGTGGCTGATCAAGTTAGTCTCCAAGGCCAGGGGGGTTACCGTGCACCCCCCTTCACACTTAACGAAACATAGCTGAAAATGTTCCTTAGAGTCTCCTGATCAAAATAAAAAAATGTTTCCATGAAAAAGTTGGGTCTCACTATTGGTTTTCGGCCTGTATGTAACACTACCCGCCAACTTTCATAATAAACAGCAATACATGTATAACCTTGGAAGCAATGGTTTTATTTCTCTAAACCTTTGATTTTTTTTCTCAGAAATAGTTTACCAGATGGACATTCTGTTTGATAAATGTCTTAAGTAGTGTCCAGTATGTAATTACTTGGGAATAGGGCCATGCTAGCAATTGGAAGTATCGGTTTTTGCAGCATCTCTTCTGTAAGATTTCCACTCGACTAAAAACTATGAACTATGTTAATGTTTTATTGGTCTAGTTTGCAAGTACAATGTCTTAGGCTACCTGACAACCATAGTTGAAGTCCGTTTAGTAAGTTTTTTTACTGTGAGATCAGATTTGTCTCCCCTACCCCCTAAATTGGACAATTTCGAGAAATTGCGGAAACAGTTCTTGCTTTGTTCTGATTTTAATTTCTATCATTGTGAGATTATATATTTGAATTCAAATCACAACTGCACTGTTGTTGTTGTTGTTGTTGTAGACTGTAATTGTATTATTTTGTGACCCTTCAACACAAAATGAGTTAGGTTTTCTTGGCGTTTTCAGTCACTCTGCATCAGAGTCTGAGTCAAGTGAATCCTCCAGTTCATCTTGTAGAACCGGTTCAAAGTCAACATCCATTTCATCATTCTCTTGGTCCTGAATGTCTCTGACTAGGTCTTCGATAACTGTCTGGTGAAGTACGAGCTCCTCTTCTTCCTCCGTCCACACTGGCACGAGCATACCATCATCTTCCATCCAGCCATGTCCAGTCGTCGGGTCAGGGACCTCAGGGAGAGGGTCATGCGCACTCTTCCAGATTGCGACTTGGAAGTTTGACCTCAGCACATGTTGCTTCAGACTTTTGCGGCATGGAGGGAGGCTAGCCAAGTCAACATTCAGGTTGGCACTGATAGTATCATCTTTACACTTTTCTTTCAGTGCCAAGTAGCGCAACTCGTCGACTTTCTTGATGCGTTGCCGGCCATAGAGAAGGCACGTGAACTCTTCCAGATCATCAAACACCTGCTCAGACACTGTCCAAGCGTCACCAAGGCGGCGAAGATAGGCACAAACTTTGGTTTGTTTTGGAGGAGTGTCAATGCCTTAACCTTTCCTTTTCCCTTGAATGCGCTGGTGGAGTCACAGCCCGTGAAAGCATGCATTGACAAGAGGGCTGAAGAGAATGGCTGTGTGAGTTCTGCAGAAAGAGATGTCACGTTCAACAAGCGTTTCTTGTTCCCCCGCCCAGTGTCAAATAGCACCTGTATTCCCTCAAGTTGTGAGGCATGAGCCAGCAGAATAAAAAACACATCTGTGTCAGGAGATTTCACCCTCACATACTTGTAGCCTTCTTGTCTTGCATGCAAACAGTACAGAACGACGCGTGAGTCAGTTTCTTCCTGTGTGGATGTCAACTCAGGGAGCGTTTCTTTTGTTGTCTTCTTGCCGTCAGACACAAGCCTGTGAGCTTTTCCATCACAGACAAGGATGCAATTTTTGCCTTGAAGTTTCGGAGCTAGAGTGTCTCTGCTCCACAATTCCAGCATCAGCCTCACAAAGTTGGCCTTCATTTGTTAAGAATTGTGCCCAGTCGCATGCTCTCTTTGTGGACTCTCCGAGAATGACTTTTTCCCCTACACCTCTCCTCCTCCTTTCCATTGACTTCACGCTGCCTTCATGGTACATGTCGGTGCTCATGACAAAGTCCGTGTTCTTAGGCATCATGTCAAACACTTTCAGGGCAATCTCTTTATATGTCGATGGCACCTGAGTCATAGCATGGAATACAGCGTTCCCATCCCTGACTGTCATAGTGTCCTCATCAGGGGGAACATCTGCATCTTCCACTCCTTTGGTCAGCCAGTGAAAACCGCTGCTCTTGTCTGTCTTGGTAAGGAAGTTGTCGGCTGTTCCTAGGGAGTATGGGACAGGCGCCAGCTGATATGTCATGAGCTCCTTCAAGTCGAGACCAAGGTTTCCCTCATGAGATTTCACAAGGAGCTGGAAAGCAATGTTACTATTTTATTTCAGCTCTGTCACCTTGTTCCCAGTCGATCTCAGGGTCACCTTTTTCGACATTGCTGCCATGGTTTTGAGTCGAAGTTGCTTGATTGGATCAAAGAAATGATCTGCAGGTTCTAGTCTGCCGGTTATGAAAGCCTCTTTCTGCCTCCTACCGGTCTCTTCTGCACACAGTACATCGATCTCAACTTCAGATGGCACAGGTAAGCCTGATGAAAGGACCACCAGTTTTGTGGGATCAACAGCAAAGGGATTTGTGAAGCTTTCCACTGCTATCATTGCCCTCTTCACGCTACTTTCACCTTTGAGAACCTCTACAGGACGCAGTTCATAGTGCTGCTCGGCAGTTCCATTGCAGTGTGACATGTCTGCCAGATCGAAGGTTGCCTGGACATACTTCACTCTTTCACTGGTTGTCCTCGCCCAGCGTTGGTAGGCCTGATAGTTGGTAGTGATGCCAATCAGACCAGCAGATGTTCCTCCTCTGCTCTTGGCATGCCGCATGAAAGTCTCTTCCATGGTCTTGTCTGTGGCACATCTGTTGCCAGGAATCATTGATCGAGCAACGCTGAAGGCTCCTCGTCGCAAGAGGTCAGTCGCTCCAGGGTGTGACGTCTCAATGTTGGCAAGGAAGATGCTGAAGTAGGTTAGATACCTTGCGTAATTCTGACCCCCGAAGGCAGAGAACAAGTCAGGCATTTGAGAGAGAATCTGTGCGTACAGTTCAAAGTCATTTGTTTTCACAGCTTGCAGGAGATGAAGAACTAGGGAAATGTGGTCCATGTAGGACACCCACAGCTTAGCTGTCTTGCCTTGTTGGCCAGTGCGCACTTCTCTGAAGGCCAGATAATCAGAGAGGAAGTCTGTCATGTCTTTGTCAAGAAGGAGCTGATCGACAGACGACTTGGTGTGCACTCCTTTGGCGGACGACAGCAGGGTGATTGTCTTTTCTGGTAGGGTAGGGAAGACAATAGCACCTGACGTTTCACGTTGACTCATGTAGCATCTCAACAGCAGCCGCTCCAGGCATTCATGAACTACCTTGTGGCAGTGAAGCGCTCTGTTATAGTTCTTGCAAGTACTTACACCGTTGATAGACCCAGTGCCAATCAGCCCTGCCTCTTGCATCACGTCGAAGAGCCCCGTGCCATCCATTTTCTTGCCTACCATTTTTAGATAGGCGCACACAGTATGGAATGTTCCCATTAGTATGATATGCTTCTGGTACTTGGCAGGATGGTTCCAGATTAAGGGGTATGCCTTCATACACACGCCGAGGTCGAACGTTGTTACCACGTAGTCTTGCCCAACTTCCCTTGTCGCTTTTTCTGCTTGGTGCAGGCATTCCTGCACAGTTGCATAGTCTGTGATTGGTTTATTTATCACCGGATAGTACCCGATGGTGGTCTTTCGTTCTGGCCTTTCCCCCACCAGGGACACAAAGCCCCCCCATGAGGGAACATCTTGGTTTTGCAAGGCAGAGTGCATTCTGGCGAGTATCCACGTTAGCTGAAGCCTCTCTGCTCTTGTTCTTGCTTCTTGTCCTCCAGGAATGCTCTTGTTGTTGCAGGGATATGCTGGACTTCTCCTTGCTGTCACATAACACTCAGGCAGTTCCTTTTCTGAAATCTCCACTGTCTGTTCGTGTGTCCGTGGGACTGATGGAAGGGGAAGAGCTCGTTCATCTTGTTCTCCTGCGCATTCTTGCAACATGATTCCATGTGCAGTATGGACTGAACTCTTTCCCTCCACTGTGCTCAGGAACAGATCAAAATTGTCAAACTCTGAATGAAACAGAGATGCTCCTGGTGGATTGACAACTATCTGGGATGACAAGACGCTCGAGCTTTCTTCCATAGCTTTGGCAATTGCTGTTTCCAGTTCCAGAGAGAAGCGGTATGTTTCACAGTGTCCAAACCTGTTCAACAATGTAGTCAGCTGCTCACTTCTGTACAGATGTCTCAGAGTCATGCACATCAACACGTGCTTTGGAAGCTTCCATTCACTGTTTGTAACTGCTCTGCAGATGTCCTGTCCGATGGAACGGACAAGTCTTTCCATTTTTTCCGACAGCGCTTGTTCTTTTCCCGCCAACGGAAACTTGAGAAATTTGTTCAACTCATCTGGAAGAACATCTCTTTTCTCCAGATAGTCTTCTGATGGTGGCCAAGGAAGTTGACCTGATCTCTGAAAAGCTTCAAAAATCTTCTTCCGTAGAAATAGTCCCACGTCTCTAGTAATGTCTGCTGACCCAAGTTCATAGGCCAGTGTGACTGCCCTCTCGCTTGTCATATCCGAGCTGTACACAAGATTGGAAAAAAATATCCCTGACTTATTACTTGCAGTGAAAGAAACTTTGCCTCCATATTTTTCACTGTTCTCAATTTTATTTTTCAGTTTCTCTGCTCTGTAATTTGGATTGGCATGTTCTGTAGTAGACAACTCTGAAATGTACACACTGCACAAGTCTGTCAGCTTCAATATTTTCTGATTCTGGATTATTTCCTTCTCAATAACTTGGCCAACCTTCTCAAAAGCCATTTTGTGTGAGTTCTCCAAATCTTTTTGGTAAGAAGTCCCCTGGGACTCACTAGCACATGTGCTCCGGTACATGTCGTTCATGTAATCATTTTGACATTGCCTGTGGTATTGAGCCTCACATGAAAATAAGTCATATCCCCTGATTCTCTTCAACAGTTTTTCATCGTTTTTCTTTTCAGCAGCATGGAGAACTGTCTCCCAACCTTCCTTTTCAAATTTTGATGTGCCTTCCGTGGTCCAGTACCCTTTCTTCTTTACTTTCTTTCTCCCAAGTTTGTTGCAGAATATGCAGTCAGGATAGAAGATGATGCGTTCAGAAGCACCAGTGTCACTTCCACGCCAAGAGGTTCTTGGCTGTTGTATTCCCTCATAACTTTCCAGTCTTTCTGTGTGATTCGTAAACCTCTGAGAGCAATCTCTATGATACCCATGTTCAGGTAGCAAATTATCAGGGATATGTGAGCATGCTTCTGCCATACGATATGGTGAGTCCTCAGGTTGTGACAGTCTTTTTTCACGAATTTCTTGAAGTTTTTCTAGCTTCTTCTGAGGTCCCCCGCGGCATGTTGACAGGTACACAAACGATTTCTCCTTAGAGTCCGCAAAGTGAATAACACATTTTACTTCATGGCACTGTCCTTGAGCGTCAGAAAGATCTTCATGTTTTCGTTTTCTTGAAGCCATCATGGATTCCAATTACGTACAGGGATCTTGATAACATCTGCAACAATAGAAAAAATATTCAAAAATGTAGACAATTCCACTTGACTCATTTTGTGTTGAAGGGTCACAAAATAATACAATTACAGTCTAAAACACTTAAAATAAGTGCAATTGTGATTTGAATTCAAATATATAATCTCACAATGATAGAAATTAAAATCAGAACAAAGCAAGAACTGTTTCCGCAATTTCTCGAAATTGTCCAATTTAGGGGGTAGGGGAGACAAATCTGATCTCACAGTAAAACAACTTACTAAACTGACTTCAAATATGGTTGTCAGGTAGCCTAAGACATTGTACTTGCAAAGTAGACCAATAAAACATTAACATAGTTCATAGTTTTTAGTCGAGTGGAAATCTTACAGAAGAGATGCTGCAAAAACCGATACTTCCAATTGCTAGCATGGCCCTATTCCCAAGTAATTACATACTGGACACTACTTAAGACATTTATCAAACAGAATGTCCATCTGGTAAACTATTTCTGAGAAAAAAATCAAAGGTTTAGAGAAATAAAACCACTGCTTCCAAGGTTATACATGTATTGCTGTTTATTATGAAAGTTGGCGGGTAGTGTTACATACAGGCCGAAAACCAATAGTGAGACCCAACTTTTTCATGGAAACATTTTTTTATTTTGATCAGGAGACTCTAAGGAACATTTTCAGCTATGTTTCGTTAAGTGTGAAGGGGGGTGCACGGTAACCCCCTGGCCTTGGAGACTAAGTCGATGCGTGCACAGAATGTGCGATGACAGCTTGAATGGGGATGTGGCAGACCTCATCTTGAATGCTGGCTTGGCCTTTTCTGGACTGTCTCTTTTGTTGCTTTGCAGCTGTCATCCTTTTCTTCACATACACTGGCGCCATTGTGGGTAGAGTAGCGCCATCTAGCTCGACCCATAGCAGTTTGCTCCCATTTGTCGGGTTGGTGTTAAACGCTTTCACGGATGTTTTGAGAGTGTCTTTTTGAAGCGTTTCTTCTGACCTCCATGGGAACGCACTCATTGTGACAGTTCACCATAGAAGAGTCTGCCGGGTAGCCGATGGTTTCAGGGTGGTGTGGATGCTAGGTAAGCCGGTTTGGTATAGTACCTCTGTGACTGGCATTTTGTGAGGCAAGTTGTGTGGAAGTGATTCAGCTTCTTGGTATGTCATTGATACACTGACCACGTTTCACATGCTTAGAGGGAGTGTGGAGAAAACAACTGCTCTGCACACCTTTAGCTTGGTCTCTTGACTGATTCCTCTTCTATTCCAAACATTAACGTGTAGTCTGCCGAAGGTTGCACTTGCTTTTACTATACTGACGCTCACTTCATCGTCGATGGTCACGTTCTTGAGCAGTGTGCTGCCAAGGTAGGGAATTTACTCACCGCAGCGAGTCTCACATCGTTGACTGTGATGTTAGGCATTGCATGGGTCTGCCTGGCGCGGGTTGATACAAAAATTTCGTCTTTTTTGTATTAATGGTGAGACCAAAGTTGGCGTAGGCTACAGAAAACTTGTCGATGCTGGACTGCATGTCTGTTTCTGAGCCAGTATTGAGGGCGCAGTCATCAGCAAATAGAAAGTCCTTAATGATGTCTGTCATAACGTTAGTTTTAGCCTGGAGCTTCTTGAGGTCGAGCAGCTTTCGTGGGGTTTTTTTTCTGTTCTGAATCTTATGTCGATGCCTACGTCTCCTTTTGCGAAAGCGTCAGTCGGCATTGCAGAGAATATGATGCTGAACAGAGTGGGTGCGAAACACAGCCTTACTTTACACCAATCCTGTATTCGGGCCTGTATTCCATCATGGAACGGCCGCACCTTGGTGACGAATTTCGGTGGGCATCCATGTTTGGCCATGATCTTCCATAGGCCTTTTCTACTGAGAGTATCGAAGGCCTTGGTCAGGTCGACATAGGTGAGAACAGATCAGCATTTTATTCCTGATGTTTTTCTTGGAGCTGTCTAGTAACAAATACCATATCGCTGGTTCCTTGGTCTTTTCTGAGGCCACACTGACACTGGCAAAAGCTGTAGCTCCTCAAGCTGTGTTATAAGGCGGTAAAGCAGAATCCTGGCAAGTACCTTGCCTGTTGTAGATAGGAGGGATATGCCTCGGTGGTTGTCGCAAGCCTGGATGTTCCCTTTGCGCTTGTACAAATGGATAATGAATGCATCTTTGAACTCCTGACGTATCGTATCCTGCTGCCACATCGTAGTTTTATGTTATCGCCATTCTCATCAAACCAGTCCTTATGTTTTTAGCTGCTGGTCTTAAGATCTCTGTAGCAGTGTTGTAAACCAGTTCCTTGAGGGTCGACCAGTCGGCTTCCACATTTTGGTTGTCCAGAGAGGCACATTCCAAGCATTCTTACAGAGCATTTAGAAATAATTGCTTGGTTCTGGTGTTTTTCAGTTTGGTGACATTAGGACGTCTTGGAGCCTTCTTGCCTTGGGGGTGTCTCTTGGGTTAGATCCAGATGTTAAGCTTGTTAACTATGAGACGGTAGTCAGTCCAGTATTCGGCACTTCACATGGATTTCGTGACTCTTATATCCTGCCTACCCATCTTCCTGACAATGGCGTAGTCAATGAGATGACAATGCTTGGAGCGAGGATGCATCAATAATGTCTTGTTATGGATAGGGACGCTGAAGACTGTGTTGGTGATCAGCAGTTCATACTCAGCACATGTCTGGACTAACAGGAGACCATTGCTATTGTAGTGGCCTATTCCATGTTTGCCTGTGACAGCTTCCCAGGAGTCGCCGTCAGAACCGTCTCTAGCGTTGAAATCACCAAGTATGGCGAGTTTATCTGCTTTCGGAACAGCAGCAATGACACCATGAAGATCCTCGTAGAATTTGTCCTGCACATCATCTGGGTTGGCCATGGTTGGCGCATAGGCACTGATAATTGTCAGGTGCTTCTTTCCAAATGAAAGAGGGAGTTTCATGGAAATCAGCCTATGGTTCACTCCCTTTTGAAGTCCAGCTGGTCTGCCAACAAAAACTGTCTTCAATGCAAAGCTGACATAGCTTCTAGTCGTCCTTCACTCCCTCTTCCGCTCAAAAAAAGGTATAGCCAGAGCCTCTTTCACAAAGTTTTCCCTGTCCCGCAAGCCGAGTCTAACTCAAGGCGGTGATGTCGCTGTAATACCAGGCGAATTCTTTTCCGGGCAAGTACTTTTCCAATTAGAGCTGTTCTCCTAGGCCTGTTTGCATCATCTCTATCTTGGAGGGTGCGTACACTCCTTGTGCTAATGATGAGAGGAACAATCCTCGTCTTATTCTTTTTGTACTCCCAGTTCTTATAGAACAGGGAGTACTTTACAGTGGGAATGAAGAAATGCTATGTGTGTGTGTGTGTGTGTGTGTGTGTGTAGTCTGTGGTCAAAATGTGTTCCACTCGCTCCAGACAAAACTTTTGGGCCGATCTTTCTGAAAATTTGTAGGTATGTTCATTATGGGTCACGGATGATGTCCGATGTTTTATTTTACCAGAATAGCCGTTGCTAACGGCTATAAATGATAGTTTGTTTTTTTTAAAATCAAGTTCGATAAGGGAAATAACCACCGCATTGTCGACATTTTTTCCTTCCACTAACTGGAAATTGTCTCCCCTCTGTCACTGTACCAGGAGTACGTTTATATGCTTTGCATCTTGTTTCAGTTTCGTTCGCTGTTATAGAGTTCTCTCCAGCTGTGGTAGTCTGGCTAGGGATGAATGGAGCAGGCAATGTTTAGGATACCTTTTCTAGTCCCTTCTCGTGCTATGGAGATTAGTAGTGCAATCCTACAAAGGGCTGCTCAGTCACTCAGGCAGCTGCCCAACTCCACTGCTGCTCCAGTCCATCGGAGAACGACCATACGGCCTAAGCCTCTTGTGTGCGGGTTTGCGGGTCTGCCAGTGTACCCACACCTGCCGCTTCGTCACTCGCCCATCGCCACGGGACTTGGGAATGAGATAGGGTTAAGGTGAATGGGATGGATGTTGATGATAACAGAAGTGACTTGTGCAGTAACTTTGTTTAAAATGAGGAGGAGCTGCGAAATGCGTCGACGGTGTTGTACTAGCCTGGTTAATGCATCAGATAAATACTTCTGATTTAAGAACTTTCTAGCGGGCCAACAGTGTGTGTGTGTGTGTGTGTGTGTGTGTGTGTGTGTGTGTGTGTGTGTGTGCCCTCACTCCAAATCTAGGTGTTACTGCAGTACAGCAAAAACTGCGCAAGCTGATGTGTTCAATTATGGTTCCTGAGGTCGACTGGATGATGCAAACGCAAAGGATAGAAAAGAACAGAAAGAAATATGAAGATAAAGCCGTGGGTTTTAGGGAATGGCGACTTACCCCTGTCGCCAGAAGTACCCCTGTCGCCAGAAGTCTCGGTCTCCCCTCACAGGAATGTCACTTCGTTTACCAAACTCTTAAGACAGATTAAAGAAAAACCACACACAGTTCAATAACACAGATTTCTTAAAAACACGCTAAAATTGCTTTAAAACCTTTCTTTTGTAAAATTTCATATCGGCTGAAAAATGTGTATCTTTTAGAAACCGAAAAATCACATCTGAGCAAGGTTTTCATAGAATGTGCTATAATGTGTTTTTGTCTGAGGTCATGTAAGTCCCAGAACTGTGTAAGACATGTTTTTATTATAAATGGTACATCATATTGAATGCATAGCGGAACTAAGACATGTTTTTATTATAAATGGTACATCATATTGAATGCATAGCGGAACTAGCTCATTAACGGGTGGGTGTAAAGGAGTGGCCCGTGTGGAATCGGCATAGAACTGTTTGTTCTTTATGGTCACCTCTTGCTCACGGTAAAAACACTTTAGAGCTTGGACGGACTGCAAAGAGTTTGCCTACAGCTTGATCTTTAACCGAGGATAACCACAATGAAAGTAATATCAACAACAACAACAATAGTAATAATAATAATAAGAATAGTAATAATAATAATGATAGTAATAATAATGATAATAAATCTGAGAGTCCAATCAAAAAACACGCTGGCATACACATCTCTGTTTATTCTCATCTCTACCCCTCATGTGTGAGAATAAACGCTTAAATGCGATTTAGAAAAATATAATGAAAAGTTTGTACTCGTTCACACAAGGAAAGGGTTAGAAAAGAAAAGATTGATTACAGATGAGAATAGAAAGGGAGATAATTTTACATAAATTTTGACAGTGGAGAAATATGTCTTCGTTACTCTGAGTATCAGTACAAACACAAACGAAGTATGCACTCAAACACATGACCAAAGCAGAAAGTAGAGCAACAGCCCAAAGCAAGGACGGTCCAGACAAACATGGCAGCCCCACGTTCCGCCCCAAGCCGCCAAGCCTGGCCTGCAACAATCCGCCGGCACTGGGTGGATGGGGAAGGAGAAGGGTATGTAAATACGATTTCGACAAAGACACCCTGACAACAAGCGCGGAGAGTGTAAAAGCCAGCACAAGCAGTAGCAGATGATTAATCAAGTTCTTCAATGCTATACAGTGCAAATATTGTTCTGTTTTATTACCCTTATGGGAGGTCTCAGTAATTAGTGATTTGTCTGAAGTTCGAAGTTTCGAAGCCTTTTCAGGTACTTCGATTTGTTTTTCACATGCCCAAATTAATCCAGGGCAATGTATTCCAATCTGAGCATACTTCCATTCTGTGTCAGCAAGAGTTGTTGATGCCAGTGCAATACAGAGACCAGCTGATTTTCTTGCCACTGCATGGGAGTTGTAGCCTACCCTGGCCATAATTGTTGCTCTCTGATTTGCAGTCTTCTTTGTCACATCAAAGAATCCAGGGTACTTTTCTCCGAAGCATTTTCAAAAGCTGACTGCTGGGCACACACACACACACACACACACACACACACACACACACACCACACACACAGTTTACTACCGTAAGTAATTAAAAATGTGTTATGTTTTAATGTTCGTCAGATTCAGTCAATTGTGTACGCTAATGCCAGTCTCTGGAGAATTTAGAGAAATTTAGGCTAACAAAAGAAATGTCTTTTTTTTCTGTTTCAAATCTGATCTTCAGTACTTCTTCGAACACAGATAACTAAGACATTTCTTCTCTTATGTTACTTGTATATAAGAATGTGGAGAAAAAAGTTTAACATGTCATGAGATCTTTAAAAATATATTTCCAGACAGCACTGGCATAATGTTTTCGTTTCGATCGAAAAAAGTGAGACTGTTTCAAATGTATCTCCTCCCTGAGCTGTTTCCAGAAAGTGATATCATGTATACATCTTGAAAATATATGTTATGCGCTGTATTTTCGCGTTTGAAAAATAAGTGCAACCAGACAGTAGTTAAAAACAAACTGTGTGCCAACTGCCAACGTAGAAACTTGGGAGCTGTGATCATCTAGTGCTAGGCTAGTTATGGCAATCTCACGTCAGTATACTCACAGCGCCTGGTTGTAATGGCCGCTGCGTAAACCATGCAGGCTGTCTGAGAGGCTCAGCACACGGAAAATCACAAGTGATTAGACACAGCAGTCTCCTGTACAATGGACACTGCTGCTTTGCTGGGTCATGTTTCACAGGATCTGTTGATAAACCAGACCACAGCAATGAGGCCACACGTACCTGAACCCACGTGTTTGCTTCTGGCATTTCCAGTGACAGTATCCAGGTTATTGAATAAAAAGTGTTTGGTGATCATTTTTTCCAGCTCACTGAAGGAATAAAAGAACTATATCGCCGGGGAGGGGGGGGGGGGGGGTCTCTGTTTCTGGATTCAGTAGGGCCAGTGATGAATGTTTAAAAACACTTTTCTTTGGGGAGCATACTACCAAAAATAGAACCTGATTCTCAGGTAAGTGCTTTGTCCCACATTTTCCACCTCTGCCAAGGTTAACTAACCCAGAAATATGTTTCAGACAATTAGATTGATTAATTATTACAAAAAGGTGTCGTTTCTAGTGCGTCTTTGAAGGCAGCCACTTTGTATTGCCCATTTTGTATCTCCCGTCTTCATTCTCCCTAAGGAGCATGGAACACACAGAATTATCTTATTTTTAAATCTAGTTGCAAAGTAAGACGACTGCATGCGGAAATCTAAACAAATCTTAAATAAATGTTAGCGAACCGCCAAGAGAAACTTGAACAAACGAGTCACAAGACAAAACACGACGCGTTTCGACCTCTTCAGTCTTCTTCAGATTCAACGCCTACCTTGCGCTGAAGAGATCAAGCTAAGTGACAAACTCGTTCATTTTCATTATCCAATTTGTTTGTGTCTTGCCTGAAGAAGACCTAAGAGGTCGAAATGCGTCGTGCTTTGTCTTGTGACTCGTTTGTCCACGTTTCTTTCGGCGGTTCGCTAACATTTATTTAAGATTTTCTCATATTTAAATCAAGAAAACAGATAAATCACCAATCATCATTTTAAGATGGATACACTGACGTCAGCAATCAGAATCTGTGTCCGAACTGTCTTTGCTTAAATAATTGTGTTTGCCTTTTCCACTCTGTTTGCTATCTTTCTTTTTTTGTTATTTTGTTTTTTGTTTTTTTTTCCCCTCCTCACTGCTCTTTAGACCTATCCTTGATGAATGTGGACAACAGGGAAGCAAGATCTACTTCAGTATCAACACTTTCAAACCCAACTTCTCATTTTGCATCCAGTTTTTCCTAGCCTGATTGTGATTTTTCACCGACGACAAGTTGACTCTCAGTGGATATATCTTTGTCATACATACTGATGTGTCTGTATGAATCAACACAAAACAACACACACGAAAACAAACAAACAACTAAACTAAACTAAACTAAACTAAACTAAACTAAACCAAACTAAACAAAAAAATGGCAAAGTTCTTCAGTGTAAGCTGACCCGTGTGCAATGGAAGTGGCTAGAAGTTAGGAGTGCATGTCCTGGAGGTGCTGGCAACCTTCCACTGTGCTTGCCCATTCGGCGCTGACTCTACCTGGACAAATCCCGATGCCTTGCTGGGGATGGCTGGTGACAGAATCATCGAAAACAACACCAGCTTGGATTTATATGTCGCCTCTTCTTATTCAAAGCTTAAAATTAACACTAACACATCGATCAGACAGAATCTGGACCCACTCTATAACATGAAATAAATGGAAAACCCCTCGCTTTACGCTTAGCACAATGTGGCAACTTATCCCATAGTCATCACACCCCACTTGACTAACTTTGTGTGTTAATATTATTATCATTATTATGAATACTTATATGGCGCCAATCCTCGTTTAGAGGCCAAGCTCTAAGCGCTTTATAATCCACACTCGTTTACACAACGGGCTACCTACCTGGGTAGTGCCGACTGAAGAGCTGCCAGCTGGCGCTTCATTCAGTTGTTTCCCGTGTCATCTAGTCAATATCGTTCAATATCGTTCACTCTTCCCCTTACTTCCTTCATTCTTTCCCTTTCTCGCACAGAGTGCATGCTGTGTGTAATGTGTCATCCATACCAACGGCCTAACTGGCCTTCTCTTCCGAAAGTTGGTGATGGGATTTTACGTTTGTGCAAGATGTTGTGTGCGCGTTCACACACGGAACCTCGGTTTATAGTCTCATTCGAAGGACTGTTTGGGAAATAGAGTCAGAACCAATGTTAACTCCGTGGGAAAAATCACCCCCCTGTACCGAAACGACCCGGCGGAGATTCGAACCCGCGACCCCAGGATCACCAAGATTACGAGTCCGGCGCTCTACCACTGAGCTATTCCGGCCCCTTTTCTGCAGCTGCATTTTGTCTGATTCTCTGCATGAGAAAAAGGGGAGAAATAATGGAATATTATCCTGTAACTGACCGATATGCATGCTAAGTTTTCTGTCGTTTGTTTGTTTGTTTGTTTGTTTGTTTGTTTTCCCTTGAAACAAATAGGGATTTTGACGTTAGGTCACTCAGTGCAATGTTGACAAGAGAAGAATAGTCAAACGACCAAAAACAAAAAGAAGAAGAAAAGAAAAAGAAAAAAAGAATTCCAAAGTGAAATATACTGAAACAATACATAAAAAATGAAGACTTATTACACTACTAAATGTTGTATGTACATAAGAATGGGTCAACACGCACAGTACTTAGAATGAAATAAGCAAAGCCCAGTTTAACCGACGGAGACAAAACGGGATTTATTCCTGAGAGATATTGGGGAGACGGTATTCAAGATAGCTAGTACTACACTCGGCTTCCTGAGAAGGAATATTGGTAATGGAATCGAGCATCCCATTAATCCAGTCCACCGTAGAATATAAAATATGGGTAGGACCCATTCTTGAAGAAGGACAAGGACCGGTTGAAGCGATTTCAGCGGGAGGCAGTTCGCTCCGCTCAACGGATTATAATCTAGAGATGAGGGCTGTGTCATCAACATCCCTTGAGAACCGAAACTTCCTCCTCTGATAGACCGCACAAAACAGCTGGCCTCACTATCTTCCACAAGACAGTCCCAGGCATGATCTCTACACTGTCACCAAACAAGTTTATGATATCTGCCTGTAAAACCCGCAGAAGACTTCGTAAGACCACCTTCGCTGATCATGAAACCCCAGCATTATCGCTTGACAAGCCATCGACGACACCATTGATAGCCAGGCAGCTAAACAGAGCAGATAAATGGTCTGACTTCGTCGGCAAAATCTCCGCCTTAAACAAATTTTATGGCAAGATCGTTCAAGACCCATCTGCATCCGTAACCACAAAGGTAGCCTATATCCCAGAGAGAGAGAGAGAGAGAGAGAGAGAGAGAGAGAGAGTTTGACAATCAGGCAAACATACGACCAAAGGGACTGGCAAAAACAGATTTTATCACTATTTTATTTCCGTTCATATTGTTCATACCTAGCCGATAACAGGAGTCATAACATGGCTGAAGTAGAGATAAACAGAAAGAAACAGATGCGCATGCGCGCGCAAACATATACACGCGCGCGCGCGCGCGCGCGCGCGCACGCACGCACGCACGCACGCACGCACGCACGCACGCACGCACGCACGCACACACACACACACACACACACAATGTACATGCGGACAGCTATTCACGCACACGCATGCATACACACATCAGCACTAAAATATGCGTACACGTGTTTACATATGCACATAAAGTTATACATACGCCCATGAGATCGACTGCAGACCCATAAACACGGACACACAAACACACACAACAGAAGGAGAGAGAGAGAGAGAGAGAGAGAGAGAGAGAGAGAGAGAGAGAGAGAGAGAGAGAGAGAGAGAGAGAGAGAGAAGCGGACGGATCGGACATTCGAAGACACGCAGAGATAGACACATAAATGAATGAAATAGAAAAATAGGCAAACGCACGCGCATTAACACACACACACACACACACACACACACACACACACACACACACACACACACACAACACACACACACACCAGCGCGTGCGCACGTACGCACACACAAACACACACGCACGCACACATAAGCAAGCAAGCAAGTGCGCACACGCGCGCACACACACACACACACACACACACACGCACGCACGCACGCACGCACGCACGCACGCACGCACGCACGCACGCGCACACACACACACACACACACACACACACACAGGGGTGCGTGCGTGCACACATACACAGATGTCCACAAGCACGGACACACACATACACGTGCATATGCTGTCATACACACACATGCTAGGACGTTCATTAGCACAAATATGGACATATGAATTATACACAGTGAACGCACGTGGAAAGTAAAAACAGTGTGAGAGGACTGAGATTTTAGGCAGTGCCTGTGGCTCCAGTCTGTCTTTAATACAGGACCTACTTACCAGTTCAGTTCATGCTGAGTGCCTTGCCATTATGCCAGGAGTGAAGACGTTCATCTTGTAGGCCTAAGCCTACTTCAAGATGTGACATTTGTGTTGAAGACGGACCACAGCCTGCTCATATACCTGAATTCAACTAATTCTACCTTAAATAAAAATTACTATACCGCCAAAAGAAAGAAACAAACAAATCACACTTTTGTAATTTGTTTATTTCTTTCGTTTAAAAAGATACTAAGCTTATACCGCCAAACGAAAGATACAAACAATGTGTGTGTTTCTTTCGATTGGCGGTAGGCCTATAGCAATTTTTCTTTAATGTTTCTTTCAACTTCCGCCTGAAGTCATCTCAGCTAAGTCAGTCAGTGACAGGCTGATGCGATGGACATATATTTGCGAAACGTTGACATGAAAACTGAGTCCATCATGTGAAGTGACAACGGTGGTTCTGACTGTGTGAGCCGTTTGGTGGATTGAAATATGAGATTGTTTCATTGGACTCTGTGAACAGTTACCATGTTGTTTCTTTTGGAATGACACTCGACCTGTTCGTTATTTTAATAAATGTTCCTAAATTTGTTCTGAGTGGGAGGTAATGTTACAAACAGTTCGACTTCTGTTACTATAGACATCAACATAGGTCGATTCAGATCTACATGTCTTAGGACTTGCTTTGTATGTGTTAAGTTTAATGTGACATTTGTTACCCAAATGACGCATGCAGAAACTGGGAAATGATTCTGAACTGTTTAAAGTACCAGAATAAGACAGAAAGGGCCAGAAGCTTTCAGAAATTGTTTCTTGAATGTTAACCAACATTTTGATTGGCTATAGCACGTGATAGTTCTCAAACCTTCTAGAAAGGGTTATGCTTATTGCTCGATTGTACTGCATAATAAAGCTTGAAATTCCAGAGAATATTCTACAATTACTGATTGGCTAACATACACCATTTGTTTCTTGAACTTTTGAATTGATCATCTGTGAACACTTGACGGAAAGTGCGAACGAGGATGAGAGCAATGTGAAGAGGTTGAAATGAAAGTGGTTGAGAAGGATATATTCTTGTTTTAGAATCACGATGGTCACTGAGTTCTTAGGGAGCAAGAGTTAACTTTCTTATTCATAATTTGCTGTTTATTATTCTCTGCCTCATTTAAGATTTCCCTTTATATCAATTAAACCAACGTTTCCTGTGTTTGTTTCTGTTTTAGTAGGCTTCTGTTTGACTATGTTCAAGATCAACATGGTATATATGCCAGTTTTGTGTTCGTTCATTTGTACATTTCTTGTTGTTGAGTGCATGTGTCCGGTGTAGGGTCTAAAGGCATGCATGGAACTTTTTTTTTTCTGGGTATGTCTCCTTCTTTGTTGTGTGTGCTTTGTTTCTAGATTTCTTCTGGGCGACATGATGCCATAGGAAGCCTTCGTTTGAAGTTATGGGCGCATGACTGTCCCGTGATAAGAGCAAGAGTTAGGCCGACCCTTCTTGTTTGTCATTCACTGTTGAAGAAAGAAATACACCCGAATGTTCGGGTGGGACCCAGAGACGTACTGATCTCAACTGTCGAACAAACCAGCTGGAAGCCTACGCTGTGTTCACATAGGTTGCAGTCACGCACAAGGCACTTTTGTGTATGTTTTTCTTGTCAATTACTGTTTACTGTTTCCGCCTCCTTTCAGATTTTTTCCCACATGAGTCAAACCAAAGTTTACTGAATTTTTGCTTTAGCGTATGATCTCTGTCATAGTATTCAAGATCAAAAGATTATGTTCGGTTTGATTAAATGTTAACATTTGTTCGCTTATTTCTGCACCAGGTGTTGCTGTTAGCGAGTAGCATGCAGTGCAGTACGTAATGTGCAAGCTTGGCTTTTAAAATGTTGCTTCATTACTTCTTTTTGTGTGTTCTGTGTTGCGTCTATATCTGTGCCTGGAGAACTGGTGCCGTATGCAGAATTTGTTGAATTTATAGGCGTGTTTTTGTCATATCACGTTACCTCGTATTGCACCACGGATTGCTCTTCCTGTTTGTTATTTGCACTGAATTGTGCTTCTGTCAGCTGCTGTGCAAATAGTCACGCGTAGAAGTCAAGTTTCGAAAAATAAGTCCGAAAGCATAGGCCTAACGTCTAATACCTACGAATATGTCATTATTGGTAACTTTTTCTTTCTTAAGAAATCATGCCGGACAGAATATGTTCAGACAAGCATACGGGATGCTACTTCCAAATAATCATTTAGAGGTTTGGGGGCGCAAAACTAGCAGACGACAAAATCGATACAGCATCCGAAGGAAACGAGGCCACAACAACAATATTTCACAGACAGCTGCGTTAGCTAAGCGCTGTGAACATGGCTGCAGCAAACGCTCTCACGCTTGATGTAAAGAAGTTGCAAGTGACAGCAGATGCCCTATCAAAGGACCAGAAAAACAATTCTTATATCCAGAAGTGGGGCTTCAGTTTAGATGACTTATACAAAATAGCTCTGAGGTTTTTCAAAGGTTCGTACTGTTTTGTTTTGTCTTGATGCTACTGATTTTTTTTTTTTTTTTTTTTTTTTCACTGGACGACCGCACGGCCCACCATTGGATGGCACGGTAAACGTCAAGTTTAACGTTTCTTAACCTTTGGATTGATAGTAATTAATATTGTCGACTGATGAACTTCTCTCCAAGCTTGTAGAGTTGTTTTTCATGTGTTATATTCTCTTTTGTGAATTTATATTACAGAGATGTTTATACTGGCACTCGGTCTAACTGGTCACTGCAAAACTGTTGAATAAATCGTGACGCAACAGGCATGGAAGTATTTTGGTCCGAGACTCATCATCCCATGATTTGATTCATTCGGTTGCATTGGAGTTGGCAAAATCAAAAGGAAAATGTTAACCATTATTAC
>CM031598.1:51754438-51816938 GCA_018398815.1 Conus ventricosus | reverse complement strand
ACTGGCTCTTCTGTGACTGTTGGAATGGCCTGGTTGGCAACACTGAAGACACAGATTCGGCCACTTTTCCTGTCCTCAGTGAGAGACTCCATGATTTCTTTGGCTTGAACTTCATTCTGGATGAGGCAACTATGTCGTCCAGCCTCTCCAGCACATGACATGTCTCGTCTTCTCTGGATGAAATCACTGTAGTATCATCCATGAAGGCTTTGAGAGGGGGCATCTTGTATCCATCACCAAGGTCTGTTTGTTTTGCGTTGCTTGTTGCTGCTTTCAAGATGACTTCCATTGCCAACACGAACAGTATTGGGGAAATTGCACAGCCCATTGCAATGCCCACTTCCAAGTTGATCCAATCTGTTGTGTACTCCTTGGTAGAGAACGGCATTGAGAAGCTATTGAAGTACTTCTTGAGCATGTCGCGGATGTTCTTTGGCACATGGTACATCTCAAGGGCTAACTGTATCATCTCATGGGGTACAGATTCATATGCGTGTGTCAGATCAGGCCACACTACGTCCAGGTCTCTCTTTTCTGTTTTTGCTCTTTGGATTGCGTCCCAGATCATTGTGGCGTGTTCTACACAGCCAGCCACGCCTGGGATGCCACCTTTCTGGACTGACACATCCAAGTACTTGTTTTCCATCAGGTACTTTGTCAGCCTTGCTGCCATGACAGTGAAGAAGATTTTCCCTTCGACGTTCAGTAGTGATATTGGCCTGAACTGGCTGATGTCACTTGAGTTTTGCTCTTTGGGGATGTACACACCATCTGCCATCATCCACTGGCCACTGATCTTCTGGTTTCTCCAAGCTGATCGCAGCAGCCTGTGGAGCCACTCCAGCACCTTGGGACATTTCTTGTACAGCTGGTAAGGTATTCCGTTTGGCCCTGGTGATGATTTGGCTCTGGCTTTGTCAACCACCTTCTTGATTTCACACTCCTTTCATCTCTCCATGAAGCTATCGACCACCTTCTTGATTTCTGCCAATGTTGGAGGCTTGTCATTGAAGTGTTCCTCAGGGTTGGTTGGCCACACCAGACCTTGAATGTGGAGTGGTGCTTTGCTCTGTGAGTCAGAGTATGTTTTGCTCAGATGCTGCTCAAGAACTCCTTTGTCCACACCTAGGGTCCCAGATTTTGGCTGCTCAAACAGTGTTCTGGCAAACTGGAAGGGGTCCCTGACGAAGCGTTCTTGTGTCTCTTCTTCTTTGCTCTTCCTCTTCCTCGCAGATTCCGCTTTGCTGAGGGCGCTGTGTTTTGCTTTCAGGTCTTTCCAGAGTTTTTCCAAGCCTTGTTTTTCAGGGATAACGAAGATATTTGGAGGCGAAAGGCATAACAAAGATGTTTGAAGGCGAAAGGCATAACGAAAATGTTTGGAGGCGAAAGGCATAACAAAGATGTTTGAAGGCGAAAGGCATAACGAAAATGTTTGGAGGCGAAAGGCATAACAAAGATGTTTGAAGGCGAAAGGCATAACGAAAATGTTTGGAGGCGAAAGGCATAACAAAGATGTTTGAAGGCGAAAGGCATAACGAAAATGTTTGGAGGCGAAAGGCATAACAAAGATGTTTGAAGGCGAAAGGCATAACGAAAATGTTTGGAGGCGAAAGGCATAACAAAGATGTTTGAAGGCGAAAGGCATAACGAAAATGTTTGGAGGCGAAAGGCATAACAAAGATGTTTGAAGGCGAAAGGCATAACGAAAATGTTTGGAGGCGAAAGGCATAACAAAGATGTTTGAAGGCGAAAGGCATAACGAAAATGTTTGGAGGCGAAAGGCATAACAAAGATGTTTGAAGGCGAAAGGCATAACGAAAATGTTTGGAGGCGAAAGGCATAACGAAAATGTTTGGAGGCGAAAGGCATAACGAAAATGTTTGAAGGCGAAAGGCATAACGAAGATGTTTGAAGGCGAAAGGCATAACGAAGATGTTTGAAGGCGAAAGGCATAACGAAGATGTTTGAAGGCGAAAGGCATAACAAAGATGTTTGGAGGCGAAAGGCATAACGAAAATGTTTGGAGGCGAAAGGCATAACGAAAATGTTTGGAGGCGAAAGGCATAACGAAGATGTTTGAAGGCGAAAGGCATAACGAAAATGTTTGAAGGCGAAAGGCATAACGAAAATGTTTGAAGGCGAAAGGCATAACGAAGATGTTTGAAGGCGAAAGGCATAACAAAGATGTTTGAAGGCGAAAGGCATAACGAAAATGTTTGAAGGCGAAAGGCAGAACGAAGATGTTTGGAGGCGAAAGGCATAACGAAAATGTTTGAAGGCGAAAGGCATAACGAAAATGTTTGAAGGCGAAAGGCATAACGAAAATGTTTGAAGGCGAAAGGCAGAACGAAGATGTTTGGAGGCGAAAGGCAGAACGAAAACACTTTGGATGCCAAAGGCATATCAATCAAGAGATGGTCTATGACTTGCCTATCATTTGCACACTCCTTTCATCTCTCCATGAAGTGAAAAGTAGGCAACATACACCCTTCTCTCTATTACCTCGTTTCCCCAAACAGATTTTTCACTTCCCCACCACTTCCCCTTTTGTTGTGAGTCCATATCGTACCTATGACCAACATGCAAAGAACATGTTTTAATTGGCACAGAGTCACTAAATATCATAGTTGAAGCAAAGCTACTGACGGTGGTGGCCTAAGCTTCCTCATCCATATTGTATTTGGGATTGGCAGTTCTGTTGTTTAATGGCACACATGGCTCATGAGGTTAAGTGGCAGGTTTTTTTTTAATCTCTTCTCTTTATTTTGTCAAATGACCATATATGATGACATCTGAATTTTTAAACTTGTCAGTTATATATATATATATATATATATATATATATATATATATATATATATATATATATATATATATATATATATATCTTTGGAATTTTTCAGCATATTCTTGAAGTAAACTCAGATAATCTTTGATGGAAAGATTACTTTGTGTGAAGGCTAGCAGTTGCATGATCAAAGGTAGAGGGGCCAGTGGAAAGGTTACTTTGTGTGGAGGCTAGTAGTTGCATGATCAAAGGTAGAGGGGCCAGTGGAAAGGTTACTTTGTGTGGAGGCTAGTAGTTGCATGATCAAAGGTAGAGGGGCCAGTGGAAAGGTTACTTTGTGTGGAGGCTAGTAGTTGCATGATCAAAGGTAGAGGGGCTAATAAACTCCATGAACTGTTGGTCTATTAGGGTTACAGATGCAGCAGGTATAGTACAAAGAATGAATTGATAGATCAGTTTGTGTCCAAAAGACTTGCATCAAGATCCAGATGTATTGGAAGAGGAGGGGGGAAAAACATTTGAATCTAGAACCAGAGATCTGGGTTTTTTGGGGTTTTGTTTTTTTGTTTTTGCTTCAAAGATAAGTATGGATCCACAAAATTATCCTCTACACAAAACCACTCAATAAGATGCCATTTTAATCAATTGATAAGCTCTTTGCATTGCTTTTGATTGTGTGTGTTTCATGGTCATAAAAGACAGCTATCTCCTTATTCTGACAAATGCTCAAATGTTATCACACACACACACACACACACACACACACACACACACATGCACACACACACACACACACACACACACACACACACACACACACACACACACACACACACACACACACACACACACAGAGGGAGAGAGAGAGAGAGAAAGAGAGATTTACATTCAGAAATTCATACTTCTACTTTTTCTAGTAAGTCTTGCCAATCATACCAGCTGTTAGATCCATATCAGAATCTGTTCATTTTTTAACACTGGCATTCAGATATGTAGGAGTGAAAATAAATAGATTCAATAACAATTATCATTTGTCTCACTGGCACTGGTAACACCCATCAATGTGCTTCACTGTCAGTCATGGCTGATACATGCTAGTAGGTCACAGGTTGACTGTTTTTACATTGTGTAATTATTTTGCTCATACCTAGAGTTGTTGAGTATGCTAAGGACCTCAGGGGGAAGATTGGAAGCACTCCAGTCAAATTTCATCCAGTATTTGATAGAGTTGGTAAAGTTTTCCAGCCAATTCTGCAGGTGTCTGCATTTATCAGGGCTGAATTCCCTCAGGGAAAGTACGCTGTATGCGAAACTTTGCATTGATGATTGCCGTTCATCTGTTTACATATTTCCTTGAGGGCATAACATCAAACTGTTGAATTGCTAAGGGAATTTTTTTAATTCTTTTTACCAAGAATTTTTTTTAAACAACATATTGGATGCTGGTATTGGAGAATGGTTTAAATGTGTGTGTGTGTGTGTGTGTGTGTGTGTGTGTGTGTGTGTGTGTGTGTGTGTGTGTGTGTGTGTAAACTGCTTACTTCAACTCAGTCTACAGCCACAGCCCAGTTTGTCTTATTGCAGCCCCAACACCGGCAGTCCACAGTCAAAATCAGATCATCTTGAGGCAACCGACCATCAGAGACATTGCACTGGTGCCAAGTCACTGGTGGTATTCAGCTGTGCCTGTTCTGAGGCAACATACAAAGGGCACCACCTACAAAGCCCATAACTGACAAGGGAACCTGGGGGCCGGAATAGCTCAGTTGGTAGAGCGCCGGACTCGTGATCCTGAGGTTGCGGGTTTGAATCTCGGTACAGGGAGATTTTCCCTCAGTGTTAACATTGTTTCTGACTCCATTCCCCATACAGTCCTTCGAATGAGACTATAAACCGAGGTTCCGTGTGTGAACGCACGCACAACATCTTGCACACACGTAAAATCCCATCACCAACTTTCGGAAGAGAAGGCCAGTTTGGCCGTTAGTATGGATGACACGTTACACATAGCATGCACCTTTCCTGAAGATGGAGTATGGCTGTCTTAATCTGGCGGGATAAAAAACGGTCATACACACAAAACTTCACTGCCTGTCTATACAGGGAGTGTCTGCAGGAGTATCAGCCTGCGTATGCTGAAAGAAAAAAGACCAGGAAACCAGATTGAGAAAGAGTGCCACCATGCCCATCCAAGGACAGATACCACAAACTTGTGAATACATGCAAGGACTTTGACATGAAATTACCAGGAGCACAGATGTGGAAAGGAAATGGGAACTCAGGTCACCACGAGAGCAAGGCTTTTAGGATCACAGAACACAAGGCTTTCTTTTTTATGCTTATGGATGAGGATGAGGTTTATTCAGATGATGCTACAGAGCTTGATTCTGTTAAGAGACTATATAACATGGCTGTACTGTACCTTTCTCTGATACCTTGGCATTAAGCGGGCCTGAGAGGTACAGACACCTTCAAATAGAAGTTCAGTTTTAGAAAATCTGAGCAACAGTCACATAGATGCAACTGTGGTGTTCCAGTCTTCCCATTTGAACCCATAGCACACTCAGGAACTGACCATGGCCAAAAAATACCAGTGAGAAATGCCTCTGATGGGAATCCAATCCACAGTCTCCCATCTCACAAAACTACAATGCTAACCTCTGCGCTGAGTGCGGCTGGTGAAGTGTCAGAATGTTATTTTGTACTTCTGAAACACAGTGGTGCTTGTGCTAATTATTACTGATAAAGTTTCACCTTTTTGAATTGTTGACATGTTATTTAGCTATTTAAATGTAAGTAATGTAGATTTCTAATCTTGTTGTCAACAGTAGGTCAGTACTTTTACTCAGTGACTGGGATGCCATTTCCTTTTTCAGTTGCCAAGACCAGTGGATTTTGTTTGTTTAATGTGGTGTGTGTGTGTGTGTGTGTGTGTATGTGTGCGTGCATGCGTGCATGTGTGTGCACATTTAGAAATATTTGCTTCAATAGAATTTGAAAAATTAACTATTTTAAAATAATTCTTTCTTTGTTCATCATGTTACACATTGTTGAACTATTCATAATACTAGTCATATTAGATTTAAAGGGTAAACTCCAAGACCCAGGGGTCCTAGAAGTGATGAACTAGTAGAGGATCTCTCTGTGCAGAGTGCATGCCGTGTTACGCAAGGTGGAGCCGATCGTTTCCCTCCTGCCGCTTTAGATTTTACTGATGTAAACCAGCTACCCGGTTATAAATATGTCCATTGCTGTAAATATTGTGGCATTAAACTGATAATGATTATGGTTATGATAATGATAACAACAGTAAACATCTTATGACAGTAATAATGATGATGGTAATGATAACAGCTGGAATAGTTGCATAACCTGTGCTCCACACAGGGAAACAAGGAATGGAACTCTTGCTCCCACAGCAAAAATTGCATTAGATTTTGAATCTGCATAAACAAAACAAACAAAAGAAAAAAAACCTGAATTAAGGAATGGAATCTCTATCACCATGGTGGATAATAATTGTGTTGTCCATTGTTCAATAACTATGACATTTCAAAGCTGCATGAACCATACATAGGTTTTCAAAGTGTGTAAATGTGTGCATTTATTTATTTTTTTTAAATGCAAAAGTACCTGTAAAGAAATAGTTTTTTGTTTTCTTTCAATTTAAAGGAAACCAACCAACCAACCGTATGCTTCACCTGAGAATAAACCCATGATCAATAGCATCATAGTGCTCTTCCAAATTCAGCTAAAAACATCTGCCTAGCTATCTTGAAATACATATGATTACGTTCTATCAAATGTGTATGTCAAGTCAGTCTTGTGAAGGAAGTGATGATGTGGGCTGTTCATTAATGAATGTTTTTTGTAAAGAGTATGAATTAACACTTTCTGGCTCAAATTTTATGCTTCCATCTTTGGATTTAATCTTTGGCCTAATCTTTCATCACACCATCATAGGAAGCTGCTGGCAATGAACTGGAGATGTTCATATGGGATGACTCTCATACCTTGTGCATCGACTGCTATTGAAAAGTATGTTTCTGTCCTCTGCAGTCATTCCCATTCACTTGTTAAATATGCAAAAGTCATAGCTTTGGGTCAATGATTTTTTTGTTTTGTTTTTTGTTGGAAAAGGAGGCTTTTGTAGTAGCTCAAAATTGCCAAAAAGATCAGGATGAAACTGAAGGCTAACCTTATTTGAAATGGATTTTAAGATTTACCTACTCACCTAATTTGAAGTTAAACTGCATGCATTGTACATCAAGGTAACTTATTTCATCTTTATATGGATGATAATAAAAATGACAACAGTAGTAATCATGATAATGATAAAAGTAATAATAATGATAATAATTATTATAATATTAATAGTTATGATATTGATGATACTGATAATAATAATAAAAAATGATAATAATGATGATGATAATAATAATAATAATATATAATGCAAACACAATGCAGAGCTTGAGATACACTTGTTGAGAAATCACATACTTGAAAATCTTCTAATATTTGATAACACTAGGAGTGATTAATGCTAGATTAATACAGCAAATATTCAAATATATATTCTACCTTTCTAAATAATTTGTTTTTGCAGAAAAAGAAGGCAATTCATTGCAGTTGACATACAATGACAAGCTGCGGTTGGTAGCCTACACCAAGCAAGTGGCGCATGGCAAATTCACAGATGAAGCTCGATCAGATGTCGGCTTCCTGGATGTTGTTGGAAGTGACAGGAGGTGAGTCCTTCTTTTCAGACTATGCAGACTGTTTCAAAACATGTGCCTGCTAAGATACAGTTTGTGTTTGTGAGTTTGTTGTTGGAGGCATGGTGTTGTTTATTCTGGAACTTAAATGAGCATTTAGATAGAATTTCTGATTAACTGGATCGCCCTCACAGACTCAGAAAACATTTGCAACAGTTTTTGACAAGTATGTTTGAGAACACTGCCAGATGTAATTGTTGGTGGAAGTGGGGTGGTGGGACTGACAGAAGATTGTAGAGAGAAATTTGTAAAGTTACTTAGAGCATAGTTGGCACTTGGCACATAAAATTCTTCTCTCTAGGCAGAAATGGAACTGTCTTGCTAAAAAAATTACCACATGGCATGCACGGGGGATGGATTTGTGAAGTCGTCAGTAGAGTCGATGTGACAGAAACCATGAAACTGCCAGCTGGCCACTTTTTCACAAATTTCCACTTGTTTCACCGCAGGTTTTTGCACAAAAGCATTCTGCTTTTGTGTTCACATACACACACGTACAAAAGTTACAAAAGTTTGCATTCTTTATTTGTAGCAGAAATACATTTTGGAGCACATAATGTACTTGACTGTCAGTTACAACAGCAGTATTAAAATCAAGATTGTAAGGGAGAGTGGACTGCAAAGTATAGGTTGACACAATCCCCCCACCTGCCATCAGCTTTGTCTCCCCAGTCTTACCCTCCACTTACCCATTTTCCACTTTTTTTCCCTCTTCTGTCAAAGAGTTGGCATCCATGAGAATGACAGGAAGCGATGAGCAGCAAGTGACACGTGTGTTGTCAGCTTTTTACAACTATGTAACCTGTGTGAAATGGACTATGGAATGATCCATCCTAACGGTGCTGTTCATTTTCCATGCAGTCATGATGATCCTCTGGAAGGGTGAGTTTTGCTCGCTGTTGTGCAGAGCCTGCCGTTGTGCCAGTTTTTACAGCTTTTGCTGTTTGACTCCATGCTGTGTATATCTCCTGTTTCTCTGTGTGGGGAGAGGTTGAGAGGAGGAAAAACTCGAGGAAAAGGGTTAAGACTAGAGTGAACTATCAACTTAGTTTTTGTCTGCTTTGCTTTGTTGTAAAAAAAAAATGGACTGGTGGTGTGTATGAAAAAGAATGAGTATTGTAGTGACATCCAGTAATGATATTGCTCAAGAACTGAAAGATACAGATAGTGCTAAGTAGATGAAGCCTTGATTTTAAAAATCAGCTTCACCATTATAAGTTACAAATCTGGAATAGTTCTAAATATTATAGTTCTGAATATTATGATCATCCAGTTTCAGAGAGAGAGAGAGAGAGAGTGTGTGTAATGAGGGATGAAGATAGATGTAATCATTCATATTCTTGTTGGCATCGCACTTGGGAGAGGAACAAAACTTGCCTGCATCATGGATGGTAGATACCATTTTCATGCCATTCTATCATTGTTTAAGGTGCACTTTAGGATCATAGATAAAATTTCAAGACCAGGAAATAAAGTAAGAAAAAGCTTATAACCATGACAGACTTAGGGCCTCACATCTAGTGAAAGCAACATGTCATCATGATGGGAGCTAAAATATCACTGATAATCAAAGTTCTGCGGACGTCAAAGGTCAAGGTCAGAGTGTGACAAAAGGAGGTTTGCAGATAAGACAGCATGGATGATCTTCTGTACAGTTTTCATCAAAATGAGTTTTTGATTTTTTTTCACTTTCCTTTGGTGTCTCACTTTTTGTAGTGTGGGGTAATACACAGGATGTCACAGCCTTAGCGGTTTAAAGATGTGTGGTAACTAGACATAAGTGCTCTTAGAACTCAAGTTGAAAGGTCTGTGATACATTACACTACTCAGAATGTATCCTTTCACAAATGCGCCTCACTTTCCAGTGCTCATATTGGATTTCTTTTTTTTTTCCTTTTCTTTTTATCTGTATTTTATAGTGGATTAAATCTGGAAATCCTCGCATATTGAATTTTGATATGAGTAGTATGTAAACAAACTTTGATATGACAACATCCCATTGTAAGAGTGCCTCACTTTTTACTTCAGTGATTTGTTTTGATTTTGTTTCAGTCTGTATGATGTATTCAGTTGCATCATAGTTGTTAGAAACTTTTGGGAGTGCTGGACTGTCCACAGAAGATCATTAGCGAAGAAACTTCCCTCAGAAAGGTATTTTGGCCCCATAGTCCTTAAACAAAGGGTGCAGGGCTATATCCAGGTCACCCAGATGCCCTTCCGCTGCCACAATTTCTTTTTCTGGCACTGCCAGGATTTGAACCAGCAACTTTTCAAGGAGTAGGCATCTCAAGGCACCTTTTTAGTTGGATGTCTTACCCACATCACTATCAGACACCTAAGAAGTTGGGAAATTTGAGCTTTACGAAGTTCGTTTTTTTCCTCTTCAACCAGATCAAACAGGTACTTTGTCATCTGCCTCTGTCATTGTCTCCAGAGTTTGGTTCCTCTTCTTACCAGAAATCCAGAGCTGTTTCATGAGATCATCGGCTGATGAACCTACAGCTCCCTTTCTCCAACTTCTGTAGTGAATGTGTTGGCTTCGAAGCCAAATTACCTCAAGCTGCAGGCCAGACCTGTAAACTCTCCAGCCTTGTAGATGTGACATCAAAGAGATCAAGGTCTAGAGTGTGACAAAAGGAGGTTTGCAGATAAGACAGCATGGATGATCTATTCTCTTTTCAGAGAGAATCAGTTGTTTTTATGACCCTGAGTGGAGTACACTATCCAGTCTTGTGCCTCTCTTCCTGGTGATCTCTGGATGGTTTTCCCATTCCGGTTGATGTGCACACCCAGTCATCCACTCTATACAGCAAACCGAGATTCCATGCTCTTGATGTTATAACTGTTCCAGACCATGATTTGTGGCCCTTGCTGTGAATTTCTGTCTATATAGTTGCATCATACATGAGTCAGTTCTTGAAGGTGTCAAGTATATTCTTCATCATCAGATTTATTGAAATATGCTTTTCTTGAAGGGCTTAGCTACATCGTTCATCATTAGATATACAATGTATACTATAATTACATCTAGTTGCAAAGTGAGGCGACGGCAGGTGGAAATCTAAACAGATGTTAAATGTAATTATTAGCGAACCGCCAAGAAAACGTAGACAAACGAATCACAAGACAAAACACGATGCGTTTCGACCTCTTAGGTCTTCTTCAGGCAAGATACAAAACACTCAGGACAACGAAAATGAATGAGCAATCACTTATCTTCATACACTTTAATTGATTGCTTGTTCATTTTCGTTGCCCTGAGTGTTTTGTAAATCTTGCCTGAAGAAGACCTAAGAGGTGAAATCGTGTTGTGTTTTGTCTTGTGATTCGTTTGTCTATGTTTTCTTGGCTGTTTGCTATTAATTACATTTAAAATGTGTTATAATTACATTGCTAAAATGCTGCACTTTCACTGTTCTGATTTATTTTATTCTTTTCTCTCTTTGGATTTTATTGATGAGGTGGATTGTGTCATCAACTTAAGCTCTAGGCTTAAAGACTTCACTTTTCATATAAGTTTTGTTATGAAATGCAGTGAAAGGAAATGTTAAAAAAAACAAACAACAACAACAACTGAAAAACCTCGCACATGTAGAGAACGTTATGATTGCTATTTTAAACATTGAATATTCATTTTAAATTGTGTTACTTTATTGATGAAGTATTTATGTGTGAGTGTGTGTGTACATATGCATGCGCTTGCATGCTGTTTTCTTTCACCTACCTTTACACCTTCCTTGCTTAATAGAAAACATATTCAGTATGATTTACTGGCTATGAAAGGGTCTGTGACTGTGTTTGCATCTCGTTCAGATCTCTTCTTTGATGAGCAAGTTAGGTCTAGTCCATGATTAGTGCTTGTGTTGCCCAATGTATTTTGTTGCATCATGCAGGAATGGTCCATTCATTTTTTTTCCTTCTGTGTATATGCTCCTACTTCTGCTTGGTTTTAGTTTTATGTATGCTTGCCTGAAGTGAATGTAATTTACTTGCTTATGAATGGGTTCGGTTTTCATTGATGAATTTACTGGGTGAAGAGAAGATACTTCATGCAATTTTTTCTTCTTTTTTTTTTTCTGTGGCTGTCATCCTTCTTGCCCGGTCAGTGGCTTTGCTCCCTTGTCACTCATCCCAACTTACCCGTAGACAGCTACACCCAAGGTTTTCTTGTTGCAGCCACAACGGTGCCAGTCCACAGGAATGATCAGTATTTGGTCATCATGATTCGTCACTTCAGTTGTCTTCAGTGGTGCCTGGTCTGATCTACGTTCCTGTTTAGTCACTTCATTTGTGTTCAGTGGTGCCTGGTTGGATCCAACATACACAGGAACCCACCAACTAAGTTCTTTCCCGACTCTTATTGATGATGGTGATTGCTTTGTCGTAGAGCCAGCATCAGTGAGCACCCCCTTCAGAGAGTGCCAGCACATCCACCCAACAACAATCACATGCAGACCCTTAACTCTGTGACATGAATCCACCATGGCATGGATATGGAAGGAAATCAGAACAGAGGTCAGCATGAGTAAAAATCACGTAGACTCACAGAATTGGAGACTTTTCACTCATGAAATTTTCTTTTGCTATTTTTTCTTCCAAGGTTAAAAAAAGAATTGATGTAATTTCTATTGTGGATCATTTGAGATCCAGTTGTCCACCCTACAGTCAATTCACTGAGCAGACACTTATCATTTTGTTTTGTTTAGGTAAGGGATTCATAGAACTATTTCACAGCAAATTTATTTTTATTGCTACTAAAATATTGTAAGGAAAATGAGTATATATTTTGTCAGCTGTCTTATTGTTTTGATTCAGTTAGACACAAGTAATTAAATTCATTCCAAGATTTGTACAGAACAGATGCCATCTGGTTCTCAAATCAAATGGTATGATGTATTATGGAGCCAAGAAAAATCAACAATGTTGATGTAGACTGCTAAATTCAAAGATGTATAACCTTGCCCTCGCCCAAAAGGTGAATGACATAATCCCACTTCTATTTGGGGAGTCCCTTGATTCTGTTCTCAGCAATTCAGATTGATGGTACATCTATTATTTGTTTCGTTTTCTGTATTTCATTCATGTTTTTTTTGTGTTTTTTTTTTTTTTTTTTTATATACTAGTGTGCATTGTGCCATTCTAGGAGGCTTTCATTGTTATCAGACATGTTTCCCATGTCCTTCAGCATTTTTATTTCAAGAGAAGAAGACAGCACCATGATGTCAGTTAATGGATAAAACAAGAGTTCTGTGGTGTGTAGAACCCCTCAGTAATGACCAGTAAGATGCGTTTGAAAAATGGGTCTCAAACAGAAGGGAGAGTTTTGATAAGGGAAGTTGGTATCTTTCAACGGAGAGAAATGTGTTTCATAAAACAATCAAAAACGTGAAGAAGAACCCTTAACTGGCAAAGCCAATGTTGGGAATTTTCACCTTGGGGTGCTATTGGTAAAGTTTACTCAACTGCAGATCATGAAACATGTTTGGGAGAGTCCCATTTCAGCCCCTGCTCTCTGCAGACAGGATGTACCTGTTGACTCTGGTCTTACACCATCTGCAGTTCAATGACTGATTGTCTTACTCTCTGATAGTGGACACTTTCAAACATGTACATAAATGACTCTTTTTTTCTCAAGAAGTTGCTGTCAGTATCCTGTGTGCTTTTACAGTCTAAATAAGAAGCCTAAGTCTTCAATGAATTTTATCTTCTCTACATGGGATGCTCAGAACTGGCAAAGGTGCTGTTTTGTATAACCTCACATCCTCCATTAAGCATAGATGACGTTAGTATGGTATTGTACTGTAAGTTGACATTTTTGGACTGTAGTCTGCTTCTATGGGGACAGGGTGGGCAGGTGGGGGGACAAGAGAAAAAATCCCAAACAAGAGGAAACTGTCAACAGATTTGTATGCTTGCACATATACACACATGCATGCACGCATGCGCACATACACACACACACACACACACACACACACAGACGATTCCGTGTGCTCATGCAAAAATACACCAACCCAGAGAGTGTGAATAAGATACAAACATAGACAAAGAGGCGAGATATAGATTCTTAAGGGCAGCTTGGAGTAGATGAAAACCAAGTTTAGGAGTTCAGCTGAAAGGAGAGGAGGGAGGGGGGGGTGGGGAGGACAAACAAACTGAACTAAGGTTTTTGACCTGACACTGCGCCAAACAAAAACTTTATTGAGTTGATGGGTGAGGGGACGGAATTCTTTGTCAACTGGAAGTCAAGGTGTCATTCGTCAGACATCTCCAACCATGGTGCTATCATGTCAAAATGGGTGGATTCATCAGACAGTGAAGTGAAGCAGAACAGGGCAGCTTTCTGCATGCATCAGTGCTTTAAGGTCTGTGCTAAACCTTGGGAAACAGATCACTGCGTTTTTCTCATACCTCTTTTGTATACATGAGTGGTTTTAGTGGGGTTGCTTATTCAGATTGGTGGGGGTGGGTGGGGGGGGGGGGGTGGGGGGAACTACAGCAGCAGGCTTGAGTACTTAATTTCGCTTGCCTGGTTGTTATCAAAGACCTGTTGGAGTTCATGACCTGTGCAGAACGCTGGAAGGGGCAGAGAGTATCTTTATTTTATTGTTCATGTATTTATTAATGTATTATGAATTTGTATAGTAATTTATTTGTTATTTGATCATTCTTAATCACTTTCTTCGTACATTACAGAGTTTAAGAGCCATTTTGATTTAAAATGTGATGTTCACTCAGTATAGCAGTAATCAAAGATGTCTGTTTTTCAGATAACAATTCGCCTTTTCAGTTCAAATGCACAGAGAGAGATAGAGAGAGAGAGAGAGAGAGACAGAGAGAGAGAAAACTTATGTACTCGTGAATGTGTTGTGTGTGTGTAGGTTGGTAGGTTTAGAAAGAAAGAGAGCTGTGAGAGGGAGGCATGTGTCGAGATAATTTAATGAACACTTATTTAGACCCAATGAAAGTTCCCCAGATAGCAACCCAAAGCAAGTTCATTTCTCTTTCTCATTCTTTCTCTGTCTTCTCTCTCTCTCTCACACATATAGACAGACATTGCACACTCATAGATTAACGTTATCAAGATATTGTCAATGTGGCTTCTTGATTTTGTAGTTCCCACACAGTCCTACCCTCTCCCCTCCTTGTCTGCCTCAGCCGTTTTCCTCATTTTTGTTTGTTGCTAACATTACTGAAGTGAAAACGAGCCTTCTTTGTTACTTTCAGTGAACAGATTTAGTGACTGGCACAGTGGTAGTTAAGATGAATTTTATGCTTTTGCAAGGGCAGTAGGATGCAAGTTACAGACAGTTCTATATTATATGTCTCTGACATAAAAATAATAAATGGATAGGGATGTGTGTGCACCTCTGTGTGTGTTGTGTGCACCTGTGTGTGTGTGTGTGTGTGTGTGTGTGTGTGCACCTGTGTGTGTGTGTGTGCACCTGTGTGTGTGTGTGTGTGCACCTGTGTGTGTGTGTGTGCACCTGTGTGTGTGTGTGTGTGATGTTTTCCTGTTTAGATGAAGAAGATAAGCATTTGGAAAACAAAGAACAGATTCAGATTATTTTTAACACATTGGCAGGACAAGAAAAATGTTCATTTGTGCATCACGCCCACATAAATCATCCTCATGTCTTTTAGGAAAGATTGAACAAATGAAGGAGTGTAGTCCTGAGAGAGAACTTGATGCAAAGTGTTAAAATCAATGGATATCACAGCTCTGTATGTTACAGCAATTTTTTTCTGGAATGTTCTTCCCCAGTCTTCCACTCCCTGTGCGTTTCAGAACCTTGCAGCTGTAAAACGCAAGCAGCGAAGAAATCAATGATTCAAGGCATGGTGTGCCCAGCATTAGTATTTGTGTGCTTGTTTTCTTTTCTTTTCATTTTGTTGTCAGCTTTGGGTTGTTGTTGCTATAGCAATGCTGTGATTTCATAAATTATACATTAGTTCAGCAACCGACTGCTCTGCAATCAATCCACACAACTGTGAGATAGAAATTGCTAAATCTCTGCCGGCAGATCTGAAAAGTATGTGTGTCTGAGTTTTTGAGGTTCTGCTGAATTAAACATCAGACAAATCAGTGGGATTGCTTGCCTGTCACTGTTACCTTTTCTATCAGAAAAGTGCTTGATTCATTTTTTTTCTGATTTACACGTTAGTGACTTTGAAGGGTAGCTGGAAATAAGAATTCAAACATATAAAAAGAAATGTGATTGTTCGGTTTTGTACAGAGGGTACTATCACCATAAACATGAAGATTAATTCCCCTGTGTTCCTATTGTCCTCCTTGCCATGCACACATGAATATATAATTATACTCAAGCGAGCATCTTCATGTTCATGATCACATGCATTGACTTGCACATGTACATCCATGCATGCTATCATGAACCCACCCACACCCATACCCACACATACCCACACATGGATGTGTGCACACACTCAGACATGCACACAAACACACACATAAACACATACACATGCACACACACACACATACATACCAACACGCACCCGCACATACACACACACACACTCACACACGCACACGCACACGCACACGCACACACACACACACACACACACACACACACACAAGCCCAGTTTGTGGGTTGCAGCCACTCCCACATTGTGCTGTCACGCCACCCTGTATTAGTGTGTGTGTGAGACTGTCTAATGGCAGCAAGACAGATCCAGCCCAAGTCAGCCACAACGTGTTTGCCCTGCCCTGCCCTGTTATAACAGCCGTTGTCATGGTGAAACTGATTTACGCTATAGAGAATAAAGGAGATCGGGCTGGAGTAAAGGCATCCCTTCCTACCTGGGATAGACAGAGGGCCTGTGCAGCTTGTCAATAGCTATAATTATGGATCCATGAAGTGACAGGCATTTAGGTCACACCCAAAACTGCTGTCTGTGTATAACAGCCCAGAAGATGTGGCAGTGTCTGTCTGTTGGGACCCAGCTGACAGGAGATTGTAACCTGTTGGCCATGTATGTTGCTGGGATAGATGTTTCTTCACTTTTTTTTTTCTTTTTTTTTTTCCTTGTTTTTTTTTTTTCTTGTAAAGAAAACCAAAGGTTGAATGTTGTGTACATGGGAAGTGCGGAGTGAGTTTCAGGATTTATTGATCCTAGAGCTGTCTTGTAGAACTTTGTATTCTTCATTGTAATTGCTGTGAGCTCTCTGGTCTGAAATGTCAGCCTGCTATTCTTCTTTTTATTTATTTATTTTTTCCCTTTGACTCATTCTTTTCTTTTCAATCCACGGAACATTCTAGCATTTCAAGTGCAACCAAGCGTGCTGCTAAGTTCATGATGACTCATCATTTCTTGGTTTTCGTTCTTTTTCCAGATGTTATTTCTGTGCGTGTGTGTGTGTGTGTGTGTGTGTGTGTGTGTGTGTGTGTGTATGTGGAGCAGGTAGAGAATTGGGAGGGGAGGCAGGGCTGGAAGGAAATGAGAGGAATTGAAGGGGGGTGGGGGTGGGGATGTAGTGCAGAAATGGTGCACAGATAGTGTAGAATTGATTTTGGTTATTTATTGTGACACCTCTGTTGTGCAAACATGGCCAGTATGGCAGTTTTTACCGCTTCTTCCCTCCCTTTCGATTAGTAATCTTGGGGGGAAAATCGTAGCTTAGTAATCAAGGAGCAAGCAGTTACAATTCAGAATCTTGTGATAGGCCGCTTATAACCTGAGTAACTTACCCAGTAGACAAAAAGTCCAGTCACAACTCACTGGTTCTCTCTTGACTGAAGTATTGCAACACTGCTTGATTGAGTTGATGGGCTTAATCAGACTATTGCTATTACAAATCGATTAGAGAGTATTATGAATTATACTGCTTGCCTCATTTTCAGAGTATTTAAAAGAGAACTATTCTGCTGCTTTCCTGTCTGCTTAGGCTTTCTATTTGCATTGGAATCGAATGTAAGATCTGCATGCATTGATACATTGTTACAGATGGCGCAACACCACCATACTTGTCTGAACATGTACATCAGTATATCCCCTCATGTTCCTTCTGTTCTTCAGACAAGAGCAGAGTGTTTCATTTACTTAATCCACAACATTTAAAAACGTCTTTAGGTCCATGTGTTTTCTCTTGAACCTCATTTGGGGAATGCGCTACCATTTCAAGTCCATCATGCTCCATCTCTTAGTCTTACTACTTTCAAATCCAGGATAAACGCATATTTGTATTCAGAATGCTTTTCTTCATCCCTTCATTGATGCAGTTCTAGTTCTTTTTTTCAGTTTGTACTTCTTAGGCAATGCGATTGTTTGTGATGTGTTAGTGTTGTGTGTTTGTGAGCGTATACTGGGCATTCTGATAGAAGGGTGTTGTGGCAGGAGATGAATAGGGATGGGGAATATTGAGATGTTGGTGCACCTCTTCATTTGCGTTTCTTGGGAATAAACGTAGAAAGATGTTTGGACATTGAATTTTCTGCTGTTGTGTTTGTTTTTGTAAGCATCCTGCACTCAGCAGGGATGGGGTGCGTATAATCTTCATTATTATTATCAGTATCATCATTGTTGTTGTTGTTATGGTGTCTTTTGGGGGGGTCTCTAGGAACTATCAGCTATTTCGTTATGATGGCTGTATTTTTTTGGCAGTGGCAGTGTATCTACAGGTAAGAGAAAACAATCTGTTGATAGAAAGGAGAGGTATGAAATATGGGTTGCTTTTAGAGGAGTATTCATATTTTGTATGTGTAACATGAAAAAAAAAAACAAAAGAGCAAAAAGAAAAGTGTAGTCATGTGTTACTGTGCGTTTGTCTTTCTCTCTGCATGTGTGTTATAACTGGCAAAGGTTGCAAGTTGTGTAACAGAATTAGTTTCTAAAGTTTCCATTAGATTATGAAAAAAAAAAGTTCACAAGCTGTGTCACCAAATCACTTTTTGAAGTTCATGTCCTTCTGATGCACATTTTGAAATAACAAAAACCTTAACACTTTTTTTTAAGACAAGGGAATGTTGAATATAGTCTACATTTTGAGAAGTGACAGAGACACAGCTTTCAGAAGATCCTTTATTGTTGACGTTGGATGTAGGATAATCTGTTGGATTTGAAATTGTATGCCAAGCTTCATGGAGTGAGCATGCTATTGGCATGCTGCAAATGGGACTGAAAGAAAGGGTGGGGGGATGGGCAAGAGTGGTGAAGGTGAGAGGGGGACTGTTCATTGGTGATAGTCATGGCATTAGCATGTGCACTGACAATCGACGATTAATTTCATGATGTATTCAAGCATGTAAGCAGCATGCTTTCATACAGGCAGTATTTGTAGTTGTAAACAATGTGACTCATAAGTTGAAAGTATTGTGTGACCAGTAATATCTGATTATTCATTCATTTAGGTATGAACTTTTGATGTGTGTGGGTTTTTTTAAAAACTCATATCTTTCTGTGATAAGCTGATACACAAATCATAGGATTTCCGCTGGTTGTTGTTTTTGAGCAATTACCGGACTCCCGGAATAGAATTCTTGTCATCATTGAACATTGGAATCATTTCAGCTACTTTCAGCTGAGCATCTAGTGTCGCCGTTATGCTTTTTTGCAAGTCTGATGGATTACTTGGTTTGTACATTCAATTTTTGGCTCATCTTGTGTAAAGAGAGCATTGAGAGGCAAACAGAAGTTTGTTGTATCAAGAAATGACAGGCATCTTTCAATTTTGCTCTGACTGGGAGATTCCCCACGAAAGATTTGCAGGCTCGTGCAGCAAACTTTGATGTGCCGTGATTGCGCAAACTGCAGAAATGTAAAGGTCAACACAAGTGACTGCTTTTTTCAGTTTTAAGTGGTTGAATGATACCTGAACCACATATTTAGTGTATTTTCTGTGTTGTGCTGTGCAGAATATGTGTCTACTGGAACCGCAGCCCTGCATCAACATTCATACCATGTTCACATTGTCCACTGTAACATTAATGTTTTAACATTCAGTAATGTAATACCTCCACACACACACACTCATCCTTCCCCCTCTGCCACTCTGCTCCCATGACAAGAAATCTGTTTTTCAATCTGTTTGAATTATAAGCTTTAAGCTGTTTTTAAGCTGTTTATTTTATATCTATTCATTTATTTATCTATTTATTTGTTTATTTATTTATTCATTTGTTTATTTTTCATCTGTGACTTTGAGATGCTTCTTTTGTGTACTTCATCTTTCATATATCTCTGTTGACCTCCTCCATCCATTCCATCCACTTGGCTCCCTGTTTTTGACTTCAAACATATGTTAGCTATCAATGGTTATGTTTCTTAGCCCATTTTACTGACAGTCCATCTGTATATGTGTGATAGCATTAGTGAGATTGTGAAAATGTTTGTGAGTATGTGTGTTTGTATATGTGTGTGAGTGCATATATGTGCATGTGTGTGTGTGTGCACGTGTGTGTGCGCACACATACGTGCATGTGTGTGTGTGTGTGTGTGTTTGTGTGTGAGTGCATGTATACATGCTGCGATAGGTATACTGCTGCCAACATTTTGGACACAGGAGTAAATGATCCTGTTGGTGCAGTGGTTTGTATTATCAGCTGCTGATGAAGAGGTCATGGCCCAACAGTCATATTTACAAGTGGGACTTTTTAGCCGATGCTGGCTCTTACTCCGAGTTGAATGTGCCTGGGACTAAAACTGTCAACAGGTGTCTGTATTTTTCAGGCCTGATTGATCCATAGTATATCAGCATAGGAACTCTGAGTACAGTCCTGCCATGTAGTCTCAAGTATCCTCATTGCCATTGATCATCATGTGACATTTTTAGTGATTTGTCTTGTCTCTCTGATCGTTTAACAAACAAGTAAACAAAAAAATGTTGGGGAAAGGGTTCAGATAAAAGAAGTGCTCCCTACCCTGTGTTGTTGAAGCAGATGCATGTTTTGTAGTTGAAGGGAAAAAGTGCTTGGCTGGTCTACAGAATATTGCACCGAGATGGATCACATGCAGAGCGGGGGAAGGGAGGCGGGAAGAAATCACAGGTTTCTTCACCTTGCTTTCGTCTGCTTTATTACTTTTGAATTAAAGAATATCAAACAAAATTTTTTTTTTGAATTGTAAAATATTGAATACAATTATAGAATATTTCTGTAATGTCAGCTTTGTATGAATTTCTGCCAAACAAAAGTTTACAGTCAGCAACTTTTTTTTTTTCCTATAGTATGTCACTCAACAACAAAAAATATGCTCACTTATGATAGCAGCAGTGCTGTGACAGATGACTGATTCAATTTGTGCATGTTGTGTTGTTGCACAATGCAGGCAGGCATGGCAGGCTTTGGGGGACATGTCCAAGGAGACAGCCATGACAGAATTCATCCAGTACATTGACACCAAGACCCCGGTGTTCAAGTCCCATGTGCAGGACAAGAAGACGGAGCAGGAAAAGATGAAACGAAGAGAGTATGCCTCTGTTTATGTGGGAGTGTGGATCAGTGCCTTTCAGGGGAGGAGAGGGATGAGGAGGGGGGTGGGAGGGGGAGGGGGAATCACTGTTGTGTACCTGCATATAGATATGAACAATAATGTTAATAGTTTCAAGATTTTTTTGAGTTACCTGTTGGGGTAGAGGCTTCATGCGGTTTTGTTTGTTTTGGTTTTGTTTTTGATCAGTGTATAAAACATTTAACTAACTTGAAACTAGTAAGTTTAAATTCAAGAAAAAGACTGTGGATTTGGTCAGTGTTGAAAAAGAAACACCCGAAGGTGCTGGGGAGGACCCAGAGAAGCACTGTCTTCACCTGCCTTTAGAGCAGTCCTGTACCACCCTTGGAGGCCTGCGCTGTGTTGACGATGGGTACAGGCACGCGCAGGACACTCCATTAAGATATCAAGGGACATAACTGCTCCTGAACAGAGGTAAATCAGACTACAGGATGCAGCTCATAACAGCCTTAAAGTAGCATCCCCATGGGTGTGCCAGCCCGTATTTCATGACTGCAGAGCCCACCGGCGAAAAACACCACCCTCCAGCTGCCGAGCACACCCCACAGACCCAACCACCCCTGCCCACGGACAGATGAAGACAGTGCCACTCCAGACACAGCCAAGCTTTCGCCATACGGTCTTATGTGCCCTCAAAAGAGAATCAAGAGAAAAAGACTGTGGATTTGGTCAGTGTTGTATCAGATCAACCCAGGAGAGAAAGTGTGGTTCAGATTGTTCTGTAGCAGTACTTCCCGTGAGTGACCACGAGATAGTGACCTTTCCCGATCTCTGACCATCGGTGACCATTTGCCCTATTCAACCAACAACCTCATATTTACTTACTTTTATGACCATGACACAAAAGTCTGAAGGCAGAACAGTTCTTGAAAATGAAAAGAAAAAAATTGTTCAACTGTGTGGTTTAGCATATCATTGTGTACTGTTATGGTCGGCTGGGCTATAAGCAACATTGTCTTGTCTTGTCTTGTGTACTGTTATGTGCAAAGCAGATGATTTTAGTTACTCTGCAGTTCTAGTTATCTCCCTTTTAGAAATCGCTGAATGTGCATGACCAGACGACATGCTGGCTCGTGACTAGCAAATTTTATTCAGAATGTTCAAAATGTTGGAGACATTTTCTTAGGAAAAGAAAAATTCTAACCATGGAAGAAAGGATGAAGATTAGAAAGAGAAGTGATTAGGTGATATGGATATTTCAGCTGCAAAATCCTTCAGGTTTGGAAAACCTAGATCCAAACCATTTCAGTTCTACTCAGTTTGCAAGTGTGTACTGACCTCCCCTTCCTCCACCTCCCTTTAAGAACCATCACTTTCAAAGTCTTTGCAATATTTTGATGGTCGTAAATGGGTGGTACTACTGTATTTGTGTGTGTGATTGGGACACTGACACTGTATCTTTGCACGTTTATTTTACATATCTCTATCTATCTATGTATGTGTGTGTGTAATATATATATATATATATATATATATATATATATATATATATATATATATCTGTGTGTGAGTGTATAAAGATAGATATGTGTGTGTGAGTGTGTATGTGTAATATATATATATGTATATATAAAAGTGTAGCTGTTAAGCCTAAAACGGTTTTTAGACTTCGTTTTAACTCTTTAATTTTAAACATATATATATATATATATATATATATATATATATATATATATATATATATATATATATATGTTTAAAATTAAAGAGTTAAAACGAAGTCTAAAAACCGTTTTAGGCTTAACAGCTACACTTTTATATATACATATATATATATATATATATATATATATATATATATATATATATATATATATATATACACAACAAACTAATAAATTCCAAGGATAAGTACCGAGCACCATTCCAGCAACTTACAGAGCAGCTAGGTGTTGCAATGACTGCAAGAAATATTGAATTATAAACAAAGCTTGCTCTTATGTCTTAGATTGAAGAAATAGGGGGAGATAAGCATTCATATCTGCAGTGGTAGATAATTCTGCCTAACTAACAGTATGTGCTTGAGTGGGTGAATGGGGAAAAAATCAAATAAATGCTTCTCAAAATGAGCCTTCAGCAAGTGAAGGCACGAATTGTCATCTTTGAAAATGTGGAACCCGAAATTTTGCTTTGGTAAAATGTATTAAAAGAGCTACAGTGAAGTCCAGTTAACATTAGGCAATTAAACATAATCTGTTTTTGGTTCACAAGTTTTACATTCTAACCAAATGCCATTTTCCCCATTAAAATTCTATGGTTAATGATTTACAAGTTTTTTGTTTCCTTTATTAATATTATTATCATTATTATTATTATTATTATAATCATCATCGTTGTTGCTGTTATTACTATAATTCCTACATCAACTGTGTGGGGATAAAAAATCCTGACTTTGTTCTTAAAGCACAGTTTTTTTTTCTCTTTTTTTTTTTTTTTTTTTAAATATCAGCTATCATAATTCTACCATGATGGCTCACTTATCTTTTTCTCTGGTCGGTGATACTTTTCAAAATGATTGCAGTGCTGTGTTCAGTGATTGGTTTGGGGATTTTAAGACTACACTCATGGTTTCTCCAAGAGTCAGACTATTAATTTAGTCAACAGAGGTCACCAAGCAAACTGCATTCTCACATCCAGTTAAGACAAAATATTGGGGTGGGGGGGGGGGGGGGTGGAATCTTGATAGCCTCAAAAGTAGTCAGTGCTGACTGATTGGTTCTAACTACTAGAACATTCTTGGATGTCTTGAAAGTAGTCACTGCTCATGCTATATTTGTTCCAGCTCCTAACATTTTTTTTATGGTCTTGAAAATAGTCTGTGCTTATGTTATATTGGTTGTTTCTGTTATCAAACAGAAATCAGTTAGCGGTATGGAAACAGTGTGCGTCACAGTCACACAGATTTCTCATTTTATCATTGAAGTGTAGAATTTCCATGACTATTATTTAAGTGATTATCTGTAGGTTTTGCTTTAAATAGAAGTAACAATCCAGATTTGAACTTGGCTTTGTGTCATTATGGATACCATTATTTCAAAAATGGATTAGGTGAACGCATTATGTTGTTTTTGCCTTTTCAGTTTTCTTGCATTTAACATAAACATCACTTTTTCTGATATGGACATCCTTCGTGAGTTGTTATTAATTTATCATGATTATTGGATAATACAATTCATGTTGTTTACAGTCCAGTCAGCCCTAGGGGCCATATAAGGGCTAGTCTCTTTTGTCCCTTAAACTGGCATACAACAGTTTCCATCATGTACCTAAATCTTGTCATAGTGACAGAAAAAAAAAATGAAGGCTTTGAAGAGTTATAGTAAAAACAAATCTAGGGATAGACCAAGTGGAAGGAAGAAGAAACTTTGTATTAAACACTGATTAATAGTACAAACCAGTAAGGACTGACAACAAATAGATCCAGAAGGGATGACGATTACTGTGAACTGGTAAACGAAATTTGTCACCAACAGAAAGGAAAAAACGTTTGTTTGTGTATGTGTGTTTGTAAGCACAGTGACCTTTTCTGTGCATTGAATAAGTTGTCTGTTTACTTTGTGCACTTTTCAGCAAGAGGTCTGAGGCAGCCAAGAAGAAGGAAGAAGAGGAAAAGAAGGCTCGCCTAGAAGAAGAAGAAGTCCAGCGACAGTCAGAGATCGAGAAACAGCGCGAACATGATCGAGAGTAAGTACCACATTCCATTAGTTCAAAATCAAAGCTGATTTGTTTTTTTAAACAAAATGTTTCAATAGCATGTACAAGCATTTGTTTACTGATGTAAACAGTTGTAAAAATTCAGTTGTAAAATGATACCAATGATGAGACTTGGGGTGAACATTAGCTTGTGCCAGGCAGAATGTGTATACAGGCTGAAAAAGAACTCATCAGGTAAGATTTTTGACCGATTGGATTGTTTCTTAAGAGAATGTTTTAGAATTAGGTATTGGAGAGATGGTGACTGTAGCAGCCCTTTACTCAATAAGATTTAGCTGAGAAAGAAAGGGGATTAGAGTTCAGAACTCAGAATTGAGCTAGCTTTGGACTAAATTCGTCCGTTTTTATAGTCATGATATTGCCTGCAGATCAGTTACCTTCACGTTATTCATTCATTTACCAGACTTGCTGACAGAAAGGAGATATGTCTTAAGTCTTCAGACTTTAGTGGAACTGTTAAACTTGAAAGTAAAGAAAGTTTATGAGATCCTTTTATGGTTCGTGCTTCAAAAGAGACTGCTTGAAAAATGACCAGTTGAAAAGATGCTGAACTGTGCCATGACTTCACAGTTCATAGTTGCAGCCAGTTGTCATGTGTGTCTTGTCAGGATGCAGGTCCGTGCTGCTCTGAACCAGCAGACTACCAAGCAGTTCCAGAAGTATGTTTTTGAACAGTATCCTTATAATCCACAGCTGGTGAGTGAGTTCATAGATGGTATTGTCAGTTTGTATTTCTGCAGATCGTGATCTGTTCCTTAGCATTTCACCTTTTGATGACACTGAAATCATTTGCATATTGTTATTTTCTATGTTAGATATTCATAAGTATTAACCTTTTGACTGCCATGCGTATTTGCTACATTCATTGAACTACAAAAATAATGTTTCAAAGCTCCAGATCAACCTATAGAACTGGTGGGTACTGTTTTGATGAACTTCACACAAAAACTGACCCTGTTATTTGGCGGACACACTAATGATTCTTTTTGCATTTTTTTAACACAAAAAACAAAAACTGTCTGTCCATCTTGCACCAGTTGTGAATGTAGTTTGCTGTGCTTGTGTTTGTGATGTTTAAAATTGATGATTTAAGTCACCTTTGGTTGCACAATTTAGAATCCACTAATAAGACAAAATCAAATTCCTGCTGCTTAATCATCTCATACATTTTAACCAATGTTTGTCATAATTTGAAATGTGCTAACAGTCTGCACTGCTTTCTTATCTATTGCTTTCAGTTCAGCAGCACAACTGGGCTAAATGGAGAGTCCCCTATGACTGTCATTCACAGTAACACTCACATAAGCTAAAAAATGATATTTTAAAACTTCTAGGGCTTGAATCAAAGCACTCTGCAACTGGCGGCTGCTTTTGTTTTAGTACTTTTAGCAACCTGTTTTAAAGCTCAAAATTTTCCTTACAGCTTTAGTCTTCAAAAAGCGGATTGATAGTCAAGCAGAGGCTGACAAATATGGGTTGTCATAAGTCAACATAGCTTGTAAACAGCAAATTTAAAAAGAAAAGTTACTGGTTCCGCAAGACAATCCAGACAAATTCCAGGACAAAGCACGATTCATTTCGACTTCTTGCGTCTTCTTCAGGTAAAATAAACGACATTCAGGACTATAAAGTAAAACAAACAACATTGGGACTTGGAAGACAATGAACAAGCAATCACTTCCCATGTTCAACACAAAATAGGCGTTAAATAAAAACACAAATAGCAGCCCTGCATTCACCTTCTGTGTGTGAATAATTCTGCTTTAACTTTCTTGTTATCTGATTATATTGTTACTGGATTTGGCGCTAATAGAGTTTGACAAATATTTATTCATAAATAATGTGTGGACTACAGGTTTCTTTCCACCCTCTTGGCGGAAAGCCCTCATTATTCCAATTCCCAAACCTGGAAAAGATCTTTCTAGTCCATCCAACTACCGTCCCATAGCTTTGACCAGCTGTGTTTGTAAACTGATGGAGAAAATGGTCAATGCTAGGCTCATGTGGAAACTCGAAACCGATGGCCTTTTGGCGAAAGAACAGTGTGGTTTCCGCAAACATCGGTCTACAGTTGACCATTTGATTCGTCTGGAATCTACACTTAGGAACGCCTTTCTGAACAAACAGCATGCAGTGGCAATTTTCTTTGATTTGGAGAAGGCCTACGATACCACCTGGAAGTCGGGGATACTTCATGATCTCCACGATCTGGGTTTTCGAGGTCATCTTCCGCTTTTTATTCAAAATTTTTTGGCAGAACGACAGTTTCAGGTCCGGGTTGGCACCACTCTCTCTGATGTCCACGAGCAGGAGTTGGGTGTTTCCCAGGGGAGCATACTGTCTCCTGCCCTCTTTAGTATTAAAATCAACAACATTGTGAAATCAGTTCAGCAGGGTTCAGACTGCTCATTGTTTGTGGATGATTTCGCTGTCTACGCAACTGGAAGCCTGTACCCGAGTGTCCAGCGCAGGCTCCAGCTTTGCGTAGATAAAATCCATCGATGGGCGGATGAAAACGATTTCACCTTTTCTCCAACAAAGACGCAGTGTATTCACTTCCATAATTTCCGTCAGTTTTTCCAAGATCCTGAACTTCAAGTAGGGAAATCTTCCATTCCAGCTGTTAAAGAGGCCAAATTTCTGGGGGTCATTTTTGACCAGAAACTGAACTTTCTCAGCCACATCAAAAACCTCAAAACTTCTTGCCAGAAAGCTCTGAATATTCTGCGGGTCGTAGCGCACACTGACTGGGGCGCTGATAAGAAAACTTGCTGCACCTCTACAGAGCCTTGGTCCGTTCCAAACTGGACTACGGTTGTGCTGTCTACGGCTCCGCAAGACCCTCTTACCTCAAACTCTTGGACCCTATCCACCATCAAGGGCTTCGTCTCTGTCTTTGGAGCGTTCCGCACCACCCCTGTGTACAGCCTGTACGCAGAGGCGGGCGAACCTTCATTGTCCAACCGCAGGCTGAAACTGTCTTTAAATTATTATATCCGACTGTTCTCAGAACCGCAGAATCCTGCCTATGACTGTGTCTTTGACCCTCCATTCCAAAGTAAGTTTTGAAAACAACCCTAAATGTATTCCGCCGTTTGGTCTTCGTATGCAGCCTCACGTGCGGAATGCAGGTCTAAACCTGGGAGTAGTTTCCCGATTTTTCCAAGTTTCCGGATCACCTCCGTGGACCTTTTTCACACCAGAGATTCGTTCGATCTTGCAGCTTTTCGCAAAGAGTCTACCAGCTCTCTGGCGTACAAGGCATTGTATGCTGACCTCTGTTTCGAAATTCCCATCCTATCAAAAAGTTTTCACTGACGGTTCCAAGTCTGAGGATGGAGTGCCTGTGCAGCCTACTGCCCTGGGGCTCCTTCTCAGATACTGTTGGAACATATCCATTCCGATGCTTCTGTCATTCTGCTGAACTTACTGCTCTGGTACTGGCTTTGAAGATAATCTCACATTCTTCAAAGAGGGACTTTCTGGTTCTGTCGGATTCGCTGTCAGCTTTGGAAGCCATAGCTGGCCGCAACCTTCAGCATCCAGAACTTTGCATTTCTTTGAACTTTTTAGCAAGTTGAAAGCGGACGGTTACAACATTACTCTTGCTTGGGTTCCTGGTCATGTTGCATCGGCGGGAACGAAATGGTTGATCGTTTAGCCAAGAACGCCACAAGAGAGAAACTGTCCAACATTTATATCCCTGTTCAGATGTGAAACCCAAAGTTAACGATTATGTGAGAGACCTCTGGCAGGAGGATTGGAACACACAGACGAGTAACAAACTCTTTCAGATCCGTCCAAACCTTAAGGACTTCCTCCCATCCACGTCGGGAGGTCGTAAAGAGGAAACGGTTCTGTGCCGGCTGCACACCGGCCATTCGTATTTTACCCATGCTTACCTTTTAAAGAGTGAAGAAGCTCCGTGGTGCATTCCATGTCATGCGCCACTCACAATGAAACATGTTCTTTTAGAGTGTTGGGACTTGCACGATGTGAGACACAAACATTTTACAGCGGAGTCCATGAGGATCCTGTTCAGGGATGTCCCGCCTGATGTGATCCTTGAGTTTTTTGAGAGAGATTAATATTTTTCATCTGATTTAAGATTTTACGGAAGAAAGATTTTTAACAAAGTTTCTGGTGCGTTTGTAGACGATGTCATTTAATGAGATGTATGAAAGTGGTTTTTTTTTTATTTTTTTTTTTATGACTGGTGAGTTGATTTTAACGTGGTGACAGCCCTGATATGGCCCTTTGCGGTCGGCTGGGCTATAAGCAACATTATCTCTTATCTTATTCATAAATAAAGAAGAGAGGTGTTCGGGTAATATCTCTAAGATGACAGAGAAGATGGGGAAGTCCCCCTCCCCTCCCCTCTGCACTCTGCCCTCCTTCTCCTTCTGAAGAAATGTTCATGCACACACACACACACACACATGCACACGCACACGCGCACACACACACACACACACACACACACACACACACACACACACACACGCACACTCACACACACACACACACACACACACACACACACACACACACACACACACACATTTGGCAGCAAGTATCAGCGGCCACAAAACCTATCACAAGTTTCTCCAACACCCAAATAGAACCAGTAGTTTGCGAACTTCTCAATAACATATTGCCCAACTATTTTTATGCTCTTCTTGCTAGTGTGAACTTGTTTCCCCTTCGTCATCAAGTTGTGTGGACACAGCTCAGTGATACTGATAGAATGATAGGTAGGATCAAATCGTATCAGAGCATGTTCATGTTTACTAAACATTCTATTTTTACAGATTGCCACTTCAGCATGAGACGAGTTTCCCTGGGGGTTGCGACCTTTTTCTTTGGTCGGAGGGCTTGCGCGGTCCAGTGATCCTTAGGTTTGCTGGCGGGGGCATCATTACTCGGAGATAGGTGGTTTTGTCAAACTGCTTCTAGGTCCGAGAAGCCAAGATGCTGTCGGGACCTAAGGTACGTGGTAAGGAGTTGATGCCCTGGTAGGGCTTCCCATGTCAGATAGGCTAAGGGTGAGGATCCTGACTAAGAGTAACCCGCCTTTCCCCTTTTTCTTGTTTCTGCCTCCCTTATTTGGCCCTTTTCTATCTTGTCCCCCCTTCAAGTCTTCTTTTCCACACTCCTTTTCTCTCTGTGGTCTCCTTAAGATCCCCCGCGTTTGCCGTGCGGTCGCGACCTGTGTCGGAGGGAATGAGATCCTGGTGATTGGGGAGAGCCAGCGCTCTCAACACATCACTTTGGCTCGGACCTCTCCTAGGACAGGGAGTACACTTTGGCCGGGTGTATTTAATCGGCTCCCCTTCTTGGGGTTGGGTAAAGACAGACAGTTCCCCTGCTGGCCAAGTAAACCCCTGCAGTGCTCAGCTCTCTGTTCCGGGAGTTGAGCATGATCAGGGGGGATAGGGTTGGTGGCTTTTTGTTTGTCTTTATGTCTCTCCCGAAGCCTGGAAGGGGTCAAGACTTTGGGTTTCTTGGCCCTGGCCCCTTAGTTGGACTCCAAGGTGGGTGGGAAAGGGGAGGGAGGGAAACAAAATAAACAAAATATGGCTTTTTCAAAAAACTACCCCCCAAAAAGGAAGAGGAAGGCAGCATCCCCTATTTCAGGGGAATTTGAAACAGACAGTGATTCTGAATAGGGGTTAGACAGAGGACAGGTTTTGGGCTTCCTGGCTCGTGATGGAAGGGAGGAGCGGGAAAAGGGCCCCCTTTCAGCTCTGACCCCTTTTTTCCCTTTACAAAAGGGCTTTCAAGGTTAGCAGGTGACCCTCAGTCCGTTAAAAAGGTTGGGGAATGGCTCGTTTTCTATTCAATGTCGATCAAAGAAGCAATTAAAACAGCTGTTGAGGGCAAAAAAAAATAGTGGACAGGGAGATCAGGGTGACTCCCCATAAACAGTTAAATTCCTAAAAAGGGAGTGATTCGCTGCAGAGATCTAACAGGTGTTCAAAAGGCAGAGATCAAAACGGAACTGGCGTCCCAGGGTTGTGACGGAGGTGCGCGGGGGGACAGTAAAGAAAGGTGCGAGGGGAGTGGCCACCAACACCCTCTTTCTGACCTTCTGCAACCCTGTGCTGCCCAGTCATCAAAGTTGGTTACCTGAACGTCAGAGTTCAGTGTATGTTCCGTCCCCGTTGAGGTGCTTCAGATGTCAGAGGTTGGCCATGTCAGAGGGTTGTTCTGGGCAGGGGGGTTGTGCGGTGTTTGCGCAAGGCAACCCTGATGGGCCGTGTAAAGATCCGGCACATTGTGCTAACTGGGGGGTGGCGACCACCCCTCCTTTTCCCCGAAAATGCCCTCTTTGGATTCAGGAACCCGCTATACAACGATTTAAAAATGAAAAGAAAAATCTCCTTTTTTTGAGGCCCGCCAAAACGGTTGTTGGCATTTCAGACGCCAACAGCATCTTCGTATGCTTCGGCCGTAAAGAAAGTTTCCATAGGTCAGTCTGCTGCCAGACTGATGAATTTATCTTTTCCAAGACACTGCAAGGAAGAACTGTCAGTTTCTGGTGGAAGCGGGTTTCCACCACTTCCAACCCAAAGTGACTGCCCCTGGTGGAGGCAAAAAATCCGCCACCCCTCAGACTCCCCAGCAGTCTACAACATCTGCTGCTGGGCAGATTTAAAAAACCAAGCACCCAACCCTCGAACTCCTCTGTCCAGTGCCGTGCGGGCAAGGGAGTTCCACCCAGTGTGGAGATGGTGGAGATGAGGAAGAAACTCCACCGTTCCCAAATCCAGACCTTCTTCGCCTGTTGGCAAGTCTGCCAGCGGTCTGAAGAACAACACAGTTCAGTGAAACTACAAAATAAATTCACTCCTTTGGGAAGCAGACGTGAGGAGGAGATGACCTGATTTCTCTCCTTTTTCGCCTCTGCACATGGATAGTACAATATCCCTTTGGAAATATCCGTGGACTAAATTCCAACTTTGGGAGTTGCAGCTTCTGTGTCGATATATAAAACCTTCGTCGTGGCTCTTCAGGAAACTCAAATTCAGAGCCAGAAGACCTTTACTCTTTTCTGGCTTTAATGTTCTTTAAAAACCCTTTGCACAAACCATCCACGTTGGGACTGTCGGGCGGTGTTGCCCTTCTCATACACAAAACTCTGTTGTATAGTCCTGTCGCTCTGTCTACCTCCCTTCAGGCTGTAGCTGCAAGGGGTCACTCTCCAAAGGACTGTGACAATCTGTTCCATTTATCTTCACCTTCTGTCCCGGTTGTGTCAGGACCTTGTCAGTCTGATAGGTGAACTTCCTCGACCTTTTTGCTGTTGGGTGACTTTAACGGTCACAATCCTCTTTGGGGTAGTGTCAGTACGTCACCCAGAGGTCTGCTAATTGAGGATTGTCCTTTCGGATTTGGATTTGTGTTGTCTGAACGAGGATCTGCAACTTACCTCCACTCTCCACAGGTTCACTTTCGTGTTTAGATTTGTCGGTTTGTGACCCCTCGCTGGTCCTGGACTATGGAGTGGTCTGTCCATGACGATCTGCACGGAAGTGACCATTTCCCTGTTTGTTTAAAACCCGTAATAACTGAACAAGTCTCTGTCTCTCCACATCTAAATTATAAGAAAGCAAACTGGGATCTCTTTGCAGCCACTTTTCAAAAGAATTCCAGGACACTGATTTTCTTCAGAGTCCGGACCCAGCAGAATAAATGACTAACACTATTTATCAAGTGTGCTAAGCTTGTATTCCAGTGTCTTCCGATACACTTCAAATGCCAAAAACACCTGGTTTGTTCAGACTGCCAACAAATTTCCAAAGTTCGAAAACGGGGTCAGCGTCAGGTTGTACCAACGACCTTCGGGTCCCAACGCTCGAGCCATCAGAAACTCCGTGCTAAATCAAGAAACACTTTTAAAATCAGTAAACGTCGGCTCCGGAGAAGTTTCTGCTCCAGGTGACATCGAAAACTTCCAAGAAAAAAGTTTTGGAACATCATTAAGAAAATCAAAGGGAAGAACACCTGGGCCCACTGTGAACCATCTCAAGTTTGCTGACTCTTTAATAACAGAGAAAAAAGCAGTTGCTAATCTGCTGGCTTTTAACCATAGAAAAGAATTTCCCCCTCTTCTAACAAATCAGCCACTTTTGTTTAAAAAAAAACCTTAAAGAAAAATCACCCCGCAACTTTTCGTCAGGACAACATGGAAGACTACAATCTTCCTTTCACTTTAAATGAAATGAAATCTGCCTTACTGTCCTGCAACGATTCCTCTCCAGGTATAGATGAAAATCCATTATCAACTGTTGAAACATCTTCCGCAAGAAGGTCTGAATATACTGTTACAGGTATACAACCCTGTGTGGGATACAGGTTTCTTTCCGCCCTCTTGGCGAAAAAGCCCCCATTATTCCCCTCCCCAAACCTGGAAAAGATCTTTCTAAAACCATCAAACTACCGTCCCATAGCTTTGACCGCTGTGTCTGTAAACTGATGCAGAAAATGGTCAATGCTTTGGCTTATGTGGAAAACTCGAAACCCATGGCCTTTTGGCGAAAGAAACAGTGTGGTTTCCGCAAAACATCGGACTACTGTTGACCATTTGATTCGTCTGGAATCTACACTTCGGAACACCTTTCTGAACAAACAGCATGCAGTGGCAATTTTTTTGACTTGGAGAAGGCCTACGATACCACCTGGAAGTCGGGGATACTTCATGATCTCCATGATCTGGGGTTTTTGAGGTCATCTTCCGCTTTTCCTTCAAAATTTTTTGGCGGAACGACAGTTTCAGGTCCGGGTTGGCACCACTCTCTCTGATGTCCGCGAGCAGGAGTTGGGTGTTCCACAGGGGAGCATACTGTCTCCTGCCTCTTTAGTATTAAGATCAATAACATTGTTAAATCAGTTCAGCAGGGTTCAGACTGCTCATTGTTTGTGGATGATTTCGCTGTCTACGCAACTGGGGAAACCCGTACCGAGTGTCCAGCGCAGACTCCAGCTTTGCGTGGATAAAATCCATCGATGGGCAGATGAAAACGGTTTCATCTTTTCTGCTTCAAAGACACAGTGTATTCACTTCCATAATTTCCCTCAGTTTTTTCCAGATCCTGAACTTCAAATAGGGAAATCTCCATTCCAGCTGTTAAAGAGGCCAAATTTCTGGGAGTCATTTTTTGACCAGAAACTTAAATTTCTCAGCCACATCAAAAATCTCAAAACTGCTTGTCAGAAAGCACTGAATATTCTGCGGGTTGTAGCGCACACCGACTGGGGCGCTGATAAGAAACTTTGCTGCACCTCTACAGAGCCTTGGGTCCGTTCCAAACTGGACTACGGTTGTGCTGTGTACGGCTCTGCAAGATCATCTTACCCCAAAAAACTTGGACCCCATCCCCCATCAAAGGGGTTCGTCTCTGTCTTGGAGGTTCCGCACCACCTGTGTCAGCCTGTACGCAGAGGCAGGTGAACCTTCACTGTCCAACCGCAGGCTGAAACTATCTTTGAATTTTTTATATCCGACTGTTCTCAGAACCCGAAAACCTGCTTATGACTGTGTCTTTGACCCTCCTTTCCAAAGTAAATTTGAAAACAACCCTAAATGTATTCCGCTGTTTGGTCTTCGTATGCAGCCTCACGTGCGGAAGCAGGTCTAGACCTGGGAGTAGTTTCCGATTTTTCCAAGTTTCCCGGGTTCAACGTCCGTGGACCTTTTTCACACCAGAGATTTGCTTCGATCTTGCAGCTTTTCGCAAAGAGTCTACCAGCTCTCTGGCGTACAAGGCATTGTATGCTGACCTCTGTTCGAAATTCCCATCCTATCAAAAGTTTTCACTGACGGTTCCAAGTTGAGGATGGAGTGGCCTGTGCAGCCTACTGCCCTGGGGCTCCTTTCAGTACTGTTGGAAAATATACATTCAGATGCTTCTGTCTATTCTGCTGAATTACTGCTTGGTTCTGGCTTTGAAGATAATCTCACATTCTTTAAAGAGGGACTTTCTGGTTCTGTCGGATTCGCTGTCGCTTTGGAGGCCATAGCTGGCCGCAACCCTTTAGCATCCAGAACTTTTACTTTTTTTTTGAAACTTTTTAGCAAGTTGAAGGCGGACTGTTTCAACATTACTCTTGCTTGGGTTCCAGGTTTATGTTGGCATCGGCGGGAACGAAAGGTTGATCGTTTAGCCAAGAACGCCACAAGGAGAAATGTCCAACACTTATATCCCCTGTCAGATGTGAAACCAAAAATTAATGATTATGTGAGAGACCTCTGGCAGGAGGATTGGAACACCCCAGACGAATAACAAACTCTTTCAGATCCGTCCAAACCCTTTAAAGGGCTTCCCCCCCATCCACGTCGGGAGGTCGTAAAGAGGAAACGGTTCTGTGCCGGTACACACCGGCCATTTTTGTATTTTACCCATGCTTACCTTTTAAAGAGTGAAGAAGCTCCGTGGTGCATTCCATGTCATGCGCCACTCACAATGAAACATGTTTTTTAGAGTGTTGGGACTTGCACGATGTGAGACACAACATTTTACGGCGGAGTCCATGAAGATCTGTTCAGGGATGTCCCGCTGATGTGATGCTTGACTTTTTGAAAGAGATTGACATTTTTTTCTGATTTAAGATTTTACGGAAGAAAGATTTTTAACGAAGTTTCTGGTACGTTTCTAGACGATGTCATTTAAAGAGATGTGTGAAAGTGTTGACTGGTGAGTTGATTTTAACGTGGTGACAGCCCTGATGTGGCCCTTTGCGGTCGGCTGGGCTATAAGCAACATTATCTTATCTTATCTTGAGACGAGTTTATTGTGGGCATCTGACTACAAATTTTTTTCATCAGACTTTTTCTAACTGCAGTCATCAATACCACTCGGGAAAATGGATTGTGTATGATTAAGTATGAAATTCAAAAGACTGACTTGTAGAAATTTAAATGATATAAACATCAGCAGTGGTCATGCATGGAGAGGGATGGGCCCTGCCATACTTCATTGTCCTAGATGCGCCACCAAATGGATGGTGACAGTCAAATATCCACTCATATCGGATCGATCGATCATGTCTCAGTAACTAAAAGCCATGCTTCCAGGGTGAGATGGAAAGTATGCAACCGTTGCACAGAAAAATAAGATCTGTCTCAGAAAACTACATCTATAAGCATATGGAATATGAGAACATTAAGAGCGACTGGCAAGTTAGAACATGCACACAAAATTGACAGATACCAGTTAGAACATCCTAGGACTCTGTGAAATGTGATGGCTGAACATTGGCAAAATATTTGCCCAGGAACATCACAAACATTACTTTAGTGGTAGAGAGGATGTACACAAGCAAGGCAGCTGGTTCCTTGTTCACAGAGACTCTGTGAACACTATTAAGGGTTGTCATCCGTCTACCGCCGGCATATGATCATTCACATGCTTGCAACCCCCTTCATTATCAACATCAATGAGACATATGTTCCAGTGTCAAACTACTACAATGATGAGACAGAAAAAATCTGCCAGTCACAGACCAGCCCGAAGAAAAGGCATCCTAAATATATAAGGGGATTTGAATGGAAGCCTGCAAGAACTGGAAAGGCACGTTCAGGAGATAATGTAATATCAAGTTGAAAAGGAAGAGGATATAGGCTCCTGAAAGAGGACAGAGATTCCTAAATTGCCAGCTACATCAACCTGATATTAGCAAACACAAGCAGCCCAAAGAAAGCATCTAGAAGATGGACATGGCACAGTACAAATGAGGAACATGACAATCAGATGTGCTACGTCATTGTATGGGGGTGTTTGCTGTCTAGTGTGAACATTACCAAGACTTTCCCAGAAATCAATGGAGTAACCACAAATTTGTGATGATGACCTGCAGGGTCCATGTGATGAAAATTTGAAAAAAAAAAAAAAGAAAAAAAAGAGGATTCTTATCTGTAGTAATTCATTTTTTTTTTCTGAAAGTGGAAATGAGAATCTGGAAAAACAACAACAACCCATTTTCAAGGAAGAAAAAAGGCAAGAGAAAGACTTCTGGAGAAGAAAAAATATCAGTGAATTCTGTGGAGCACTGGAGACTACACTGACATTACAAAATCTTGTGTTAAGTTCTTCAAAAGAGCAAGCAGTCACCATATTGTCTACAGGTAGGCAAAATTAAAGTCATTGACAATGTAAGTTGGCCAGATTCTGCAAAAGTGAAAAAGACTTACAGCAGCATTTCAAGCAAATGGTCGTGTTTGTGGTTGGATTGTGAAAAGGACAATGCTCACATTTGCATCAAACTGCTTTATTTTTAATGTGAAAAATTTTCAGGTTGAGAGGGGTTTGGGGAAGTGGGGAGGGGATGGGCGATGGGGCTTGCTCACAAAACATTCAATTCCTGCCCCATTTTCCTTTTGGAATTTCAAGGATTTTTGCTTTTTCTCACTCATAGCACTGGTTAATGAAAGCCTATTTTGTGTTTGGAAGGTTTTGTGTTCACACAAGCAGTCACACATTCACATTCACACATACACACATTCATTTCTGAAATCGAACACAATTTACACATGTCCACAGTTTTCCCTGTACCATGATGTTGCAGCAAGATGCACTGGTTGCCCACCTCCAGGAGCAGAACTACCAGCATTACATGACGCATTCATACCAGAAGCAGGTGGATCACCAGAAACAGCAGTTTGAGCAGCTGGAGAGTATGCAGAAGGAAAAGCAACTGGCCATTCTGAGCAACAGCAACACCTTTGCCTTTTCCATCTCCAACGGCATTGATGCCTCAGGGGATGGGACAGCCAATGAGACTTGTGATGATGACGACTTTGACCTGGCTGCCCAGGATCCTTTTGATGGTGCATGATTGCTTGTTATTGTTGCTGTTGATGTTGTTGTTGTTGTTGTTGTTGTTGTTGTGTGTGTGTGTGTGTGTGTGTGTGTGTGTGTGTGTGTGTGTGTGTGTGTGTGTGTGTGTGATAGGGCATATTGCTGCAGCTCAGATTGTGCGGTATGTGTAATGTATGTGAAGATGTGTAGACTTGCTTTAACTCTGCCATCAGAAGGAACACCTGTTGATGATCATTTCTATATCGCTGTGCTATAGGTTAAAGCTCCCTATGGCTCACATAGTGACTAGTCTGAAAAGAATACCTCACCCCACTGCATGCTATAATGCATTAGAAATGGTTTCTGCATGCTTTTTACTTTTTTACAAGCCATGGTAGGGGGCTTGGAAGGCGGTGTCCTGTTGTGTTAGATCAGAATGAGCACCACTGAACACTACCAAAGCTACTTTGCAGTAGTGCAGTGTTCTGCTCTGGTGAGTTGCCCCATGATGACTTGACATTGAACACTTCTTGTGGATTGCTGGTGCCGGGGCTGTGGTGGGACAGGCCAGGATGTTACTGTGGATGGGGAGCTGGAATGAAGAGCATGGGGGATAATTGCACTGAAGTAGCATAGAAGATGAGACAGCAAAAAAACAAAAAGGAAAAATCTAAACCTACAATTTTCAACAGACACTCTCACTGATTTTATGTATGGTTTTGTCATTTTGTACAAGTTTTTTGCCCTTTTGAACCTCTCTGCTTCATACATAACTGAATGATATTCTAACTTTGCACTTGTTTGGCCTTCTTTCTGTCATTATTTCACGTGTGCACAATCATTTGTGTTCAGCATAGTCATTTTTTATATCACTAGATTTAACCATGATTACAACCACTACAACCAGCAACATTAAAATCAGAATCTGTACTGTCACATAAGAATGTAATCAACAATTAGATAAATCATTTTTACACAGGTACAAAAATACATCTTGCATTTATCTTGAAAGTTAAACCTAATTTGATTTAATTTTACTGTAAAAGTATTGTATATTTTGTGGTTAGTGTCAATTTGTACTAGGTATACATGAATAAAGTAACACTGATTGCTTGGTAGAAGAGAATCAATATTCTCATTGACAAACAACAGAAATGTACTTGTCATATGGCTCTATGCACATTCAGGTCTAGTTTGCATGAAGCATTTTCCTCCCACGCTTTTAACAATTCAACTGATCAGGAAATTCATACCAGAAAGTGCCTGTTTTGAAATGTGTCTTATTCTATATTTTGATTTCATATGACATGTTACTGGAGGATCATATATTTATTTTTATGGGGAAAAAGCTTTTGGATGTCTACAATTTACATTTGTTGTACAGTTAGTAACGTTCTTAGATTTCCTTTCTGTTTGACTTAGATGAATCCTCAGAATGTAAAGGCTGCATGTGTATGTGTGTGTGCATGTGTGCATGTGGAAATTTATGTTTTTTTAATTGTGTCAGTGTTCATACATTGCAGGCTTAGCAATAGCCCACTGTCAAGTTGTCAGTTTGTGTGTTCATTCAGCAATGTCTGTCTATTATCTAAGGGCTGTCAGTGACACCACTATTTTGGAATTGTTTTAGTGGCATTGCCATCCATGCCAGACATCTTCCCGGCCTCTGTATGGACCGTAAAGACATAAAGGAGTTTAAATCCAGCCTGCAAAAAAGTAAAGAAAAATGAATCAGAGTGTCATCTCTGGCTACAGCCACGGTGAGTTGACCATAATGGGTTTTTCACTGGGCATGACCTTCACTTCATGTAATCTGCTGGCTGCACTCCATTACCTATTGTACACTATTTGCTTCTTGTATGATTGTGCTTTTGTATTCTCAACAGCTTTTCTTTTCTAATGCTTCTTTGCGTTTATTGTGTCCTGTAATTATTTTTGTTATCATTTCCCTTATGTAAGACATGGTATATGAGGCTATATGATTTTTTTTTTTCTGAAAGAAATGATATATTTGAGATTTGAATCAAATCGATACACATTTCTGTCTTTTGCCTGCACAGTGTTTAAGAAACTGTGGAATCTGAAGCCAGAACTGATGGGCAGTTTGAAATAGCAAGCAGAGGAGGAGCACATCGTGTTACAGGTGTCAGGTTACAGTTCTCAGCAAACTGGAATATTTGCCAACAAGTTTGGAGGCCACAACTACAGTGTGTTCAAGCAGTTATTTCCCTTGTCTTCATGATCCTTGTTGTCACGACCGACCCTGGAGGTCTGCCCTGACAGGATCGGTCTAGGTGGGAGTGAAGGAGTGACTGACCTCACACGCTCCGCAAGAGACCACACAATAAAGATTACGATACAACACCCCATTTATTCACACACAGCAAAATAAACTTTCCAACACACGCACCATGCACGATCACAATAAGCACTCCAACGCACACAAAATGCACAATCACGATCAAGCACTCCAACGCACACACATGCACAATCACGATCAAGCACTCCAACGCACACAACATGCACAATCGCATCAGCGCTCCACACCACAAACATGCACGATTATAAATAAATATTTCACCATACGACGTACACAATCACAATTCAGCATTCCGCAATATGACATGTACACAATTATAAAGAATATTCCAGTGTTGACCCTTTCTCACACCCGGAGTGCGTCCACATCCCTGCCCTGTCAAGTCCGCCAGGAGCACCCTGTCGCACTAGGTGTCCGAGCAGGGTTGGTTCTCGCGGGAGTCGCCCAAGCCGGACACCTGATCCAAGCGGGCAGTGGAGGGTGGTCCGGGGGGGGGGGGGGGGGGGGGGGGGGGGGGGGGGGGGGGGGGGGGGACGTTAGCTGTTATGGAGGTCCTGGATGGGGTCCAGGCCGGCCAGTCGAGACGGCGGGCTCCCCTAGCAGTCCACGTCCCGACCAGGCGTGGCCTCGACCACGCGTGGCACCATCTCGTCCGTGGTCTCAGCCAGAACGTGGCCTCGACCAGCACGTGGCACCATCCAGTTCGTGCTCCAGGTGAAGCCCCGGGAGGGGGGAGGACGTAGCTGGGAGGAGAGTCGGAGAGGAGGAAAAGAAGAAGGAAGGAGGAAGGAAGAAGGAAGAAGGGTACTGGAACCCTGCCGTCAGTACCGTCTGACCATTGCTGTCAAGTCTTAACAGCCACTCGCATGATGGGCGAGGGGAAGTGTATTAAACGCACACAGTAAATCCATTGAATCAAGTCTTCTCACACGATGCAGGTAAAAGACTGCATTAAACAACAGGTTATAAAACAAATATGAATTATCTCCACCCTTCTCTCACTCACGCTTAACGTTTTCCTTCCTTAGGAAATAAATCAACACAGCGACCATCGCTTAATAACTGCCACCACATTTGCAAATAGTAATTCAATGGCATAATTGTCACATTTTTAAACACATTTCAAAATAACACAAATCTCCAACCACGCATCCGAACGACAAATCATGCGTACGCACGCTCGTGAACATAAAACTCGTTCTCCTTGCACACACAAACAGACGGTGGCCGAAGGATAAAAGTCCGGCGAATGTGACAGGGGCGGACGAGCGAGACCAAGCAAGTTCCAACCCTGAATCACCAGGTTCTCTCCCTTCCCCACCGACTACCGCATCACCAGATACATAAACAGGAGAAAGAATTTTGGAAATAATTTAGAATGGCCAGGTTAAAGATCGAATTAACAAGAAAAGGTCTCACACAATATTTCTCTTACAATTTCGAAAACAAAAGAAAAATTGCGCAAAAGCGAAGACTAAGCGGCTAACAACAACAAATCAAAACAAACAGACCACGAAACTGATGCTTACCAGCTACCCGTGGGTGACCCCGAAGAGGCGGGTCAAAGGACTCTCTCTACCCTCTGTCCAGTCGAGAGGACAGAGGCGAAGATGCGGAAACAGAAGAAATGATGTCCCTCTCCTACAGGCCGACTGCAGGAATTGAAAGTACTGACTGTACTCTCGACGATAAGGTAAAGAACCAGGACTGGAGCAGGCGCCCCCAGAGACATCTTCCGCTCGAGTGAAGAGCTAACCTCCCTCCGCAATGGCGGCCAACATGCCATTGCTGCGTCACAGAGTGAGCATACTTCAACTAAAGAAACGAAGCACGTGCGACAGGTAAAAAGACAGGCGAGAGGCCGATAGACAGAAAGTTCGAGAGAAAGGTACCGGCCACCCGTGAACTTGCAGGATGAATAGCACGGGCGGTGGAATTAGAGAGAGAGAGAGAGAGAGAAAGCAGACCGAAGTTGAGCTGAACCACACCAAGGTGCAACTGCACCACAAGCCACCCTAAGGGACGGATACACGACAACAGCAACGACAATAAAACAAATAAGTAATTCCGCCACCTAGGTGGGTCGAACGTCGTAGGCCTCGTGACAAACTCGTGACAAACCCCCCCTTCTAAAAGCAATCTGTTTCTCTGAGTACAGTGCTCCTTTGAACCTTTGTCGCATGTGCAACTTCACAACAATGGGACCGAACCCAACTCTCTGTGATCGACAGAGTACGATGAATCCAATACAAACATTCCACGATAGAATCACACGGGGAAATACATAATACTACATTTATCAAACAACTAAGCAACCTTCCAACCATGAAGGTAACAATCCGAACCACTGGTGATTCACTACCGTTAACCTCATTGAAGTGACAACTGTCACTACACCTGATACAGAGACCAAAAAGGGGATATAACCCTGGTTGAGGGGAAGTGTCCCTCTGACTGATTTTCCAATATGCTAACTACGGAGCTCGGCTAAGATAGTCAGCATCCGTATTACTGGAACCCTTGATATGACGGAAAGTGAACGCATGACTCTGCAGCTCCACTGCCTAACTCATGAGTCGACGACTGACTGGCCGGATCCGGTCCAAGCACTGGAGAGGATGATGATCGCTCTCCAGTACAAACTTCCGGCCGTACTTCTCTTGGGCACGCCAGTGCGCGTCCAAATCTGCTTGAGAGACTCAGCAACAGTAGGGGCATCGATAGTCCTAAGCGGGACGCCTCTGGGTATCGACTCGCAGATTCTACCACTACCGAAGTGTAGCGGTGACCGCGATCGGATGGAGGATTAATGGGTCCCACCAGGTCGACCCCAACCTTGCTGAATGCCTCCCCAACCAGTGGCACTGACCCTAGGGGACACGCTTCACGCTACCCTTAGGCGTCGTCCGCTGGCAGACATCGCAACTGCGGCAGTACTGCCTAACCTGTGAGTTCATCCCTGGCCAAAGAAGTCTTGTCTTACCCGCTCGAGAGTCCGCTTTGAGCCCATATGACCTGCCATGGGGGAAATCGTGGGCCTGCCGGAGGACAGACTCTCTCAGGCTTTGGGGAACCACAAGCTGCTTGGCCACACGATCTGCCTGGGTAAAAACCCTAAAAAGGATCCCCTTGTGGAGCTTGAAGCTCATCCTTGGCGTGTCGGGCCGACTGAGCGGGACGATCCACAAGTTGTCGTAGGCGTTGGACATCCAAGTCCTGGCCTGAAGACGGATAATGCTAGCAGGATCGGCCCTTGCCAGAACCTCGTTAGAGATCGGCTGAAGAACGGGACGAATTCCTGTTCCTGCTTCTTAGCTTTGGCGCGTGGGTGACTCCCACACACGCCTGTACGGCAAATCCGTAGACACGGACTGACTGCGTCCGTCTGCGAAGGTGATAGTATTCCCTATGATAAGGGAATACAGATGGTCGCTCCACCGCGATGGCCCATACTTCGCCACAGAAGTAGGGGGTGGAGATAGGATAAGTACAGAAGGACGGGTGGAGGTAAAACAGCCTCCAACCCGCACACATCATAACTAGCGCCCCGCCGGGCCTCAGGGGAAATCAAATCCTTATCCACAAAGATCGTTGATGCTCCCGAATCCTGATGGTGTCGACCAAGGAGGAAACCAACAACAGAGAGAAACACTGGGCACTCTGTACCACTAGAAGCTGGGACGGAACCCACGTTGCCGAGGCACGAGGACGTTGGAAAGGACCAGCCCCACGACTACCAGCGGCTTTAGGACAATCTTTCCTAATGTGGCCAGGACGACCACAAAGAAAACATAGTCGGGGCGCTGAAATCCCCGATGAACTGCCTGCCTTGTTCACCCCACTAGCAGTTGTCGGCACCTTATTGCTATTAAATCCTGTGGAGGGCTTCCTCTCCGTATCTGGGCGATGCCCATAAGCCCTGCGAGCTTCAGCAAACACCTCAGCGGTGTGAATCGCAGCCGCGAAATCCTGAGGTGCTGTCTCGCCTATCCGGATCCTCAACTCTGGGGACACAGTGTTGGTGAGCTGTTCAATGAGGATCAGATCCTCCAGCTCCAACTTAGCTAACTGACGCCAGTACCCTAGCGTTTTGCGCAGCCTATCACCAACTGCACGAAGGTCTCGTCATTATTCTTCTTCATGGACCTAAACTTCCTCTGTACGTCTCTGGGGTAAGGTGGAAAACGCTTACGCAGAGCCAACTGCATGTCTGCATAAGACGCGCCTTCATTTAGAGTGAGCACACCTCCCTTGCAGCACCAGATAATCCAGAAAAAAGGTGCATAGCCTTTTGTTCCTCAGACAATTGGTATGAACAAGCAACCTTGTCAAAATGCTCTAAGAACATGTCAATGTCCTCACTAGGTCTGAACTCTGGAAGCTTTAACTTTGGCCTCTAACTCTATCACCTGCCTGGTGATTAACCCCCTGACTTACAGATGCGGGAGACCGCGAAAGAAGTTGTTCCATCTCTTCCCTACGCAGAGCCTCCATCCTGTCTAGTTCTTCCCTACGGAGGGCTTCCTGCCTGGCAGCCTCTTCCCTTACGCTGAGCAGCCTCTTCTTACGAAGGGCCTCCTGTCGGGCAGCCTCTTCCCTACGCAGCATAGCCTCTTCCCTATGCAGAATCTCCTGTCTGTCAGTCTCCTCTCTGCGCAGAGCCTCCTGTCTAGCGGCCTCCTCTCTGCGCTCTTCCCTACGGAGGGCTTCCTGCCTGACTGCCTCTTCCCTACGAAGAGCTTCCTGCCTAGCAACCTCTTCCCTACGTTGGGCCTCATCCTCCCGTCGCTGTCGCTCTAAACATCAGGACGGAGTGATGTCCTGGGCGGGGTTCACCACTCCCGACACGGGAGGATGATCCGTCTGACCCGTCCCTTGGTCTCGACTTTCCCATAAGGAAATCTTCTGGGCATGCCCCTTACGAGGGGAAGCCTGGAGAGGAGAAGGTTTCTGGTCTCCGCGACTCAACAGAAGCCCACAGTTGCTTCGCTATACTCTGACGCTCCGAGCGGAAGTGCCAGTCGGGGGTCTCGACAGGGAGACCCCCCAGCGAAGAGGTAGTAAAAGTACTCACTGGGCTACCTGCTACAGCACTGGAATAGGTAGAAGTTTACCGTAGTCGAAGTACTAGTACTAATAGTAGGACTACAGTAACATTTTGAATACCCTTCTTCTTCGACGCACGCGTCGCCACACCACCAGCGCCGGACGTCGCCATGACAACAATATCCTACGTTTTCAAATACAGGGGAAAAAACAATTCCACTAGAGAAAAAAAAAACAAATATTTTAGGGCATGTGTATTATGTGTGTATGTGTGTGTGTGCGTGTGTGCGGACAAGTTCCGGCTGCTCCCACTCTGGCAACACCGCGCTCTACAGCACGAGCAACAGTGCGGTGGGGCTCACCGAAAAAAAAAAAAAAGAAACAAAAACTATGTCCGGCTGCCCCACTCTGGCAACACCGCGCTCTACAGCACGAGCAACAGTGCGGTGGGGCTGGCCGAAAAAAAAAAAAACAAAACAAAAACCTAGCAGACGGAATCCGGAGAGGAAAAAAAAAAAAAAAAACTAGCGTCCGATACAACCCCTGTACTCAACAACCGGTAGAGAAAAAAAAACAACAAGAATTGGCTAAATACAAAACAGGAATGGAAGACTGAGCGGACAACAGAAGGGCAAGACTTAACGGCCGTACCTGCGTGAGGTACCCGGCGGAAGGGCCTGGGCGCGGTCGACTCCCCTTGGTCTCACCTCGACTCCCGAGTCACACCGGATGTTCCCTCAGGCCACCAAAAGACTCCCTTCACACTAGAGTCACCCAGCCAACCACCCACAAACACAAACACGACAAACTGACTAAAACATATACAAAACAGACAAAACTAAACAGGTACTCCGCGAAACGAGGGGACAGTCAGAGCCCTTCACATCCCGGACGAGCCCCCACAATTGTCACGACCGACCCCTGGAGGTCTGCCCTGACAGGATCGGTCTAGGTGGGAGTGAAGGGAGTGACTGACCTCACACGCTCCGCAAGAGACCACACAATAAAGATTACGATACAACACCCCATTTATTCACACCAGCAAAATAAATTCCAACACACGCACCATGCACGATCACAATAAAGCACTCCAACGCACACAACATGCACAATCACGATCAAGCACTCCAACGCACACAACATGCACAATCACGATCAAGCACTCCAACGCACACAACATGCACAATCGCAATCAAGCGCTCCCACACCCACAACATGCACGATTATAAATATAAATATTTCACCATACGACGTACACAATCACAATTACAGCATTCCAGCACATATGACATGTACACAATTATAAAGAAATATTTCCAGTGTTGACCCTTTCTCACACCACGGAGTGCGTCCACATCCCTGCCCCTGTCAAGTCCGCAGGGAGCACCCTGTCGACTAGGTGCTCCGAGCCGGGTTGGTTCTCGCAGGGAGTCGCCCAAAGCCGACACCCTCGATCCCAAGCGGGCAGTGAAGAGCGTGTCCCGGGGGGGGGGGGGGGGGGGGGGGGGGGGGGGGGGGGGGACGTAGCTGTTACTGGAGGTCCTGGACGGGGGTCCAGGCCGGCCAGTCGAGACGGCGGGCTCCCTAGCAGTCCACGGTCCCGACCAAGGCGTGGCCTCGACCAGCGCGTGCACCATCTCGTCCGTGGTCCAGCCAGAACGTGGCCTCGACCAGCACGTGGCACCATCCAGTTCGTGCTCCAGGTGAAGCCCCCGGGAGGGGGGAGGACGTAGCTGGGAGGAGAGTGGGAGAGGAGGAAAAGAAGAAGGAAGGAAGAAGGAAGAAGGGTACTGGAACCCTGCCGTCAGTACCGTCGCCCAAATTGCTGTCAAGTCTTAACAGCCACTCGCATGATGGCGGGGGAAGTGTATTAAAACCACACAGTAAATCCATTGAATCAAGTCTTCTCACACGATGCAGGTAAAAGACTGCTTTAAAAATCAACAGGTTATAAAACAAATATGAATTATCTCCCACCCTTCTCTCACTCAGCTTAAAACTTTTTCCCCTTCCTTAGGAAATAAATCAACACAGCGACCATCGTTTAATAACTGCCACCACATTTGCAAATAGTAATTCAATGGCATAATTGTCACATTTTATAAACACATTTCAAAAAAACACAATCTCCAACCACGCATCCGAACGACAAATCATGCGTACGCACGCTCGTGAACATAAAACTCGTTCTCCTTGCACACACAAACAGACGGTGGCCGAAGGATAAAAGTCCGGCGAATGTGACAGGGCGGACGAGCGAGACCAAGCAAGTTCCAACCCTGAATCACCAGGTTCTCCCCTTTCCCCCCCGACTACCGCATCACCAGATACATAAACGGAAAAAGAATTTTGGAAATAATTTAGAATGGCCAGGTTAAAGATCGAATTAACCAGAGAAAAGGTCACACACAATATTTCTCTTACAATTCGAAAACAAAAGAAAATTGCGCAAAAGCGAAGACTAAGCCGGCTAACAACAACAAATCAAAACAAACAGACCACGAAACTGATGCTTACCAGCTACCCGTGGGTGACCCCGAAGAGGCGGGTCAAAGGACTCTCTCTACCCTCTGTCCAGTCGAGAGGACAGAGGCGAAGATGCGGAAACAGAAGAAATGATGTCCCTCTCCTACAGGCCGACTGCAGGAATTGAAAGTACTGACTGTACTCTCGACGATAAGGTAAAGAACCAGGACTGGAGCAGGCGCCCCCAGAGACATCTTCCGCTCGAGTGAAGAGCTAACCTCCCTCCGCAATGGCGGCCAACATGCCATGCTGCGTCACAGAGTGAGCATACTTCAAACTAAAAGAAACGAAGCACGTGCGACAGGTAAAAAGACAGGCGAGAGGCCGATAGACAGAAAGTTCGAGAGAAAGGTACCGGCCACCCGTGAACTTGCAGGATGAATAGCACGGCGGTGGAATTAGAGAGAGAGAGAGAGAGAGAAAGCAGACCGAAGTTGAGCTGAACCACACCAAGGTGCAACTGCACCACAAGCCACCCTAAGGGACGGATACACGACAACAGCAACGACAATAAACAAATAAGTAATTCCGCCACCCTAGGTGGGTCGAACGTCGTAGGCCTCGTGACAAACTCGTGACACTTGTTTTGTCAGTCTACCGTTTTGACTTTTCATTTATTTGTTTCCCTTATTAGTTTTGGTTTCTGTTATGAATTTTTTTCTTTTGGTTGTATGGTGGTTTATTTATTTGTTTATTTTTGTGCGTGTGCTGTATCTGTGTAGGCTATTTTGTCGACTGTGAGAGTTGTGAAGAACAGGGCCTTGTTTTGATGATGTCCTTGTGAGAGGAACTGTGTAACAGCTCTCAATAGGCTATCAGGCTGCAATCAGTGTCCTGGGATGATTGTGTACAGCATGATCTGTAATCAGTGTGCAGCTTATTTCAGATTATGTGGATGCTTTCTGCTGATCAGGTGCTAAATGTTAGTACTTGTTATGTTTTGACCCACTCTTCTTCTTTGTCTGCCATGTGTTCCCGTTCACATGTTAGTGACGGAGTCTGGCATCATGCTTGTACTGTTTCCATGCACGCTTGTGTCACAGGTCTGATTGGCTTCTTCTTTTCTGCTTTGTGGATGGTGTGATAGGTGATTTCATCAGCATTCTGGAACCTGTAGACCTGCATAGATTGATAGGAATTCAAGAATATAGAAAAGGCTCCAGAAATAAAGGTAGGTTCAGAAGAAGCAGTGATAGTAAGTACAAGTTGCTGATAGTAGTAGCATACATGAATTTTAGATATTCTGCTCATATTATTTTTTTTTTACTCTTCTATACATATGTAAGAATTTGTCATGTAAATGAGTTTTGTAAAAATCAAGGATGCACTACACAGTGGGTTAAGGTAGTATATAGTAATGGAGAAAGAGTCAGAAGAACCTGTTTCTTTAAGTAGAAGCAACTGTTGTTTTTTATGTTCAGGTACTTTTGTGCACTTATGTTGCAACTGTAATAGTAGTTTAGCTTTTCTGTTATTTAGTTTCTCTGTTTGCTTACACAAGATTTAGATGCTGTTAAAGATACACTGGACAAACATTACAATGCTGTAAACCATTATTTTCTTTCAAGTACACAAAATAAGTTATTTTGATAAAACTGTTGTATATTGTTAACATAAATGTTTCACAAATGTCAAGTTTTCCATAAAAGAGAAGAGAGAGAGATGGGATATGGTTTTGAATGGTCTTACAGTTATTTTGCTTCTTGCTGCGCATAATGCAGTCATAGTTTTTTTTTTAATTTTCAGTTATTAGCAATATGAATGTTTGTTCTGATTGTTAAAGCACAGTAGTAATAGGAGAGAGTATAAACTGAGATACAGTTGGTACAGTTTTCTCTTAAATCAGAAATGGTTTAAACTGTTTTCTGATACATCATGCGAGTTTTCTTCATTTGTTGAGCCATTTTACAACTTGACGAGTCTTCTCACAAAGTTCAGTTTAGAAGAGAACTAAATGCATGGAATGAGATGACAGTGATGCAGTGCACTGAGCTGAATCAAAAGAGCATATAACTTTCATAACAACAATTAACAAGACTTGATTTTTCTTTACATTGTATGTTTCGTCTTATTCTGTTTGTTAGCCAGTTTGCAACAGTCATTCCTCAGAACAGAATTCCTCAGAATAAACAGGATTTGTTTACATTATGTTTTGCCATTTTCTTGATCCATCAGTTTTCCCTGTCATTTTCATGCAGCTAATCGATCGGTTGCAAATATTGCGTGCTTTTTGTTGTTGTTGTTTGTTTCCTTTAGATTCAGTGGATGCAGCTTGCATACTGGTGTGCTATATAGCTGGGAAATTATGGCAATGAAAAGATTAATGATTGCCACTTGCAGTTCCTAACTTTAATGTATTTGTGATAAAAAAGAGATCAGTTTTAAAAAGGCAGTGTGTGGTTAGGAAAGTTTTACAACTTGCCCAGATTTGTTGTTCCTAAATGTTTAAACTCAACCCCAACCTTTGTTCTGCCAGGTGCGTGTCCCACCCACAAAGATGGAACAACTCTGCACTGGGAGTTTGCTACAGATTACTATGACATTGGGTTTGGGATCTACTTTGAGTGGACAATAACACCAGGCACCACTGTCAGTGTGCACATCGTGGACAACAGCGACGATGAGGAGGAATACGAAGAGGAACAGCCAGTCGGTATGTTGAGGAAAGAAGTGTCTGAGTGTAGCAGGTTTTGACTTTTGAAAATTGCTTGAAGGCAGTGTTCTGAATCAACAAAAATAATTGAAGAAGGGGTTAGAGTGTAGGAATATGAGCATGTGTGAGAAAGAGCTTATGTCTACAAAAAAAACAGTGGTGCATATGAGAGCAAGAGAAAACCACAAATCAAATGTAACTTATACTTCACAGGCAAAAGATTTTTTTTCTTTCTAAAAGGCATTCTTTACATCATAAATAACTAAAAATGTATGTTTATGGTATTTTTTACAGTGAACAAAGGGGATGATGTAGAGAAGGGAGGAAAGACCGGGTCAGACAACAAACCCCCTACTGATGAAATTGTTCCAGTCTACCGACGTGACTGCCATGAGGAAGTGTACTGTGGCAGCCATGTCTATCCTGGCCATGGAGTCTACCTTATCAAGTTTGACAACTCCTATTCCCTCTGGCGCTCCAAGACCGTCTACTATCGTGTATACTACTCCAAATAATTATTCCTGGATGTGTGCTGAGGTTTGTGAAAGACATGTTGTGTGGACTGTTTTGGAACCCGACTTGCCAAAATGGATGAGGTTTAAGAATCTGGCTCAGCAAAAGTATCGTATCGTCGACTGCATGAATCGGACAGCCTTATGGAAACTCAAGGAACCTATCAAAAACTTGATTGTATTCCAAATTTACTCTTTTGTGTTTCTTTGCTTGGTAAGTTTCATTGTTTAAATGTTGAATTTATTGTTTATGATTTCATTGTTTTTTAACGAGGGCTAAATGGACAACCACCATTGTACCACCCTGATTTTTGTTCATTTTACAGCACTTAAAACAAATTGCCGCTTGAGTTTATTCTGCTTTCTTTAAGTGGGGAAGAGGAAAGGCAGTCGGCTCTATTCCTTCCTTTTTTTCTCTGTTTTATCTGCCATGCCTGTCAGTGGTATCACTCCAAGACCTCGATCTCATTCTGGTTTTCCTATACACAGCGTCACCCAGGTTTAGTCTGTTGCAGCACTGGCGCCAGCAATCCACAGGGCACAATTAGTGTTAGGTCAGAACAAGGCGACCCACTAGATGAGACGCTGCACTGCTGCTGAGTCACTCTGGTTTAATTCAATGGTGCCTGTTCTGTTAGTCAGCACACCACTTACCAATCCCTCTGCAGATGATATTCGTTTTTGTTGCCAAGCTGGTGTAAGTGTCCCCTTCTTGAGTGCCAGGTCATCCGATAACAGGCAGCATGAAGTTGCTAATACCAATAACTTTGACTCAAACTCTTGGTGGACAAGGACGTGGGGAGGAAATTAGAACTGTGGTCACCATGAGAGAAGAGGTTGAAGGACTTTGGAGAAAAAAGTTGGTAATGGGTAGATCCAGATTGTGGAGGGTCGCAGAGTTTGAAAGGCGCTGTTTTAAGGTCCATGGCATTGATGACAGACCTCTGTTGTAATCTGGCCGTGTCTGGCTGTCTTGTGTTTTGGAAGGCTTTGGATGTAGCAGTTGGTGTAGGTCATGTCATCTTGGGGCACAAGCTATGTCTTTGCGGTGTTTTGTGCATCATTAATTGATGCTTGTTGATATATATTTACATTATAGTGCAAAGTATGTTGCCAGGGTTGGTAGTTTTGTTGACACATTGAGTGTCTAAACCCTTTTAAACCATAAGAACATGTCTAGGTTCGTTGAGGAAAATGTAGTTAAGAATATACCACAAACCATCTTAAAACTGGAGGCTAACTTACCACCCCTTTCAGCAGTCATTTAGTGCTGTTACCCACATTGGCAGATGTTTTTTCTCTCATCGATGGGGAAAATTTTTGTGTCAAAATTGTCTTCCACATGAGATTATATTTATTTTGTGCCATCAATGATGGACATAATAAAAATGTGTTCAGAAAATATCATTTTGATGTCAAATGTCAAGGAGATAATTGTCAAATGTATACATCACTTCGAACATTAGTCATTTATTGTGCTTCACACATTATGTCTCTCTGAGTGTAACTTTCATTTTATCAGGCAGCATATGATCTTGCACATAAACACATGTACTGCATCTCATCCGTCAAGCTTGTTCAGCTTTTTGCCCCCATAATCTCATGTAGTGAAATCTAAATTCTGGCTGAACTTCTTGTGTGATGACCTCTACACCCCACACAGTTGACTTTTGACTTCTTGACATACATTCCTGATGTGGATAATATAAACAGGGAGAACGCTTCAAAGAAATCAGTATGCACATGGATGCACAACTGGCAAGGCAGAATATTTCCTGGATGCAAGTCTTCTTGAATATAGTAGACATCCAGACAGTGCCAGGTCTTTTTCTTTCCTGTAAAGGCTTTTCTCAATATCCAACCCATGAAGTGGCAGAGTAGTCAATATGTTGACTGTAGTCATCAATTGGATGAAGGAAGAAAACGCTCACCATACAGTTGGACCTGACAATGTGGATGCCTGTAGGCTTTGAGAGATTGGATGAGAGCAAATATGACCTAAAAAGGAACGGTATAATGGACTTTATGATGAGACTTCCAGTGCCTTGATCCATGTAAGATTTGAGTTGATGAACTCTTCTTACAGAAAACTGCAGGCCACAGACAGGAACCAGACTATTTCTGATTCTGTCTCATGATCAAGCGTCCATGGAAAGAGGCTTCAGTGTGAACAAAAAGACAATAACAGAAAACATGTTAAACGAAAGCTTGTTAGCAAGTGCCTTATTGAGCAAGAGGGAGACAGTATGATGATGCAACTTGAGAACCAGAAATGTGCCTGGAGAGGTAGTAGATAACTGAAAGAAAAGGAGAAGGCAATGAAAGCTGAGGAGAGAGAGAGGAGTTGTACAAGAAATTGCTTAGTTGAGAGAAAAGAAAGAATATCTGTAAAACGACATTTGTAGTTTTCATAGGTCTGCTGAAAAAGTAGTTGAGGATATTGAGAAGAAAAGACTACCTTATATGATAGCTGTGTTTGAATGCTTTAAGAAAGAAATTTTTAAAAAAGGCTCTGATCTTGAAAGTCAGGGTAAAATTTAGGATGGTGAAATTAAAAGTTGAATAGTTTCATATAACAGCTCCATATGTTTTGTGGCATTAACCAGCACTCAGACTCTCTAGACATCTTATGTTGTTACACTTTTAAATTTTAAAATGTATGGAGATAAATTTTCAGCAGACTGACTCAAACACAGATGTACAAAAAATATGTTTGAAATATAAAACTCAGACAGTTACTTTTTTAAAAAAAGTTGGTAATCTTCATGTTATTCTACCTAACACATGTACAAAAAATATGTTTAAAATACAAAACTCAGAATATTACTCTTTAAAAAACAGTTGGTAATCTTCATGTTATTCTACCAAATACATAACTCAGACAATTATTCTTTTTAAAAAAAAAGTTGGTAATCTTTGTGTTTGTTAGTCTACCCTGTATAGACTTGGGAATTACAAACATTGTGTCTGTGCTTAACAGGAAAAGACTAACTGTTGACCTGGACAGCCTGTTGATGGAAAGGAAGAGTTTGTTCATGTTCAGTAAGACTACATTATTTACTCTCTTCTCAGATACTCTGTCAGCAAAAGAAAATATTGATCGCTATTACAGTGTGTAGGCCTTCAGATTTATGTCCTGGAAGTCTTGGATACTGTGTGAATTTTGGATTGGAAAGTCTGTGCAAACTCTGACAAGTAGATGGTCGAGTTCAAGTCCTCACAGCATGGCTTTTGGGGTTAAGTTGTGTCCTGTAGCAAGCTGCAGTGCATAGAGTCAGTTGTTTAGTAGATATGGAAGCTGGCAGGTCTAGGTGAGGTCTTTATCTGTGTTGGAAAGGAGGAACACAGGGTATTGTTTCCCTCAGGTTGGAGCCTGGGTCAGATTGTTAATTTGTTGGTTGTCAGTATTTTCTCCTGACGTCAGTCATCCCAGACAGGTGTCTGGGTGATGATGCTGTCTTACATTGTTGCCCTCCCTCCAAGACCGTCTTTGTGCTGAGTGTGCCACATGAGGCTTACTCATGAAACAAGCAGGACAGCATTGACAAGCTGATGCAAAGATCGTGTCCACTGGGCACATGAGGGATGACCCCACCCCTTCCTTCCACAAGAAGAGGGCTCTGCTGATTGTGCAGGCCATGGTGAAGTCACAGAATGTGCACCTTGTCACTGAACTGCCCCACAGCCTTGAGAGCTATCCCCTGGTGACACAGGCTTGGCCCATCGTCACTGCTCATGCGGGGAAGGTAGGCTGCACCACCCTACACCTATCTGCCACCTAGGCACCTTCCACTAGTAATGCCATCTCCCAACAAGTGATGATGATGATCAACTGACAAGTGTTGAAAGTAAGTTAGATTTAATTGACATAGAATTACATTTTGTGTAAGTTGTCTCAAAATTGTTTCAGGTTCATGTCTTGATTCGCAATAATTTTCAGGATACATGGATGGGGGCAATTCAGTTTGAGGATTCCAGGGATGGCCAAGTTCAGTTTCAGGATAGGGAACTCTGCCCTACTTTCATCCCTTATATTTTTCTTTTTTTCTAAGATAAATGAACTAAAGATTAGTTGTTACTTCACAGTTCTACCATTATGTTAACCATAAAGTCAAAGGCATCAGAAAGGGGATGCTTAGTCTGATTTTAGTGCTAAGAGGACATGAGCAAAAAGCCAACAAACTACTACTCCACGTGTTCTGTACAGCATTCTTATGCTTTTTATGTGAGTATCAATGGGTAGATTTCACTGGTAGACATTTTAACTGTTAGCTTTTTTAATTTTTTTTTTTTAATAATCTTTTTCTCTTTGTGGGGGTGATTGTGTCACACATTTGCACTCAAGAAAAGCTGACAAATGAACTACTAAAATGATGTCATTTGCTACTTCAGTTTGTGTCACATCTTTTGTTCTTAGCTTTTTTTTCTCGCTCTGTCCTTGGTTCAGCCTCAGAATGGCTGTTGTTTTTTTTTCTTCTTCTCCCCCCCCCCCCCCCCCTTTCCTTCCACCTCTTTTTGTGTTGTATTTTTGTTTAATCAGATTGGTGCTCCCCCCCCTTTCCTTCCACCTCTTTTTGTGTTGTATTTTTGTTTAATCAGATTGGTGCTCAACTCTCTCTCAGCAGTTCCCACAAGAATGGGAGAGTTTTGTGAGTTTAATATAGTTATGGGTGTGACTGGAATTAATTGTTGGATATTTTACCTTCGAGTCACAGCAGTGCAATGCAACCAGCAGTTGAAAATAACAGATAGTTATTAATGTGTGACTATAAGGGATACTGGACTCTCAGCTTAAAGATGATGGGTTTGAATCTTGGCTGCTGCTTGGTTGATGAAATTGGGGTCTGTATTTTTCTGATCATCCAGGTAGAAATGTGTAGACCTGCTAGTGGCCAAGCCCTCTGTGTTTTACACACACAGCATCAGATAAGCCCCTTAACTCAATGGCAGTTTCGGCCAGCATTTAGACTTTGGCGCTCTAGCCACAAACTGTGATATGCCGAAGATATAATTTCAGCAGTATACCGATTTTTTTAAATATGTGCACACGAGTTCTGAATAGGGGAAACTACTCAGGCTATGATCTTGACTCTGAACAATGTATGCAGGTTGTTTCCCTTGATTCAAGATGGTGTCTTTTACTTGTCTGGTCATGTGGTGAGACCAGTCAGAAACGGTTCTTTCCCATATCGGTACATGCTGTCTGAACCAGGTCTGAAGTGCCTATTGTGGAACGATGGATACATTCCTTTCTCTGTACAATCATCTTATCAGCTTCTTTTATTATACTGCCTGGGGGTTTTCTTTCCAGGGTTCCTTTGCATGCCAGCCCTGATGTGGCCCTTTGCGGTTGGCTGGGCTATAAGCAACATTATCTTATCTCTCCTTTGCATGCTTGCTTGTTTGGTTTTGGTGTTGTATATGTTGTGTTGGCTTGTGCTGAATGTGGTGGTGTCTCTGTACTGGTTCATATGTCTTTCAGACTTCTGTATTCATATACCATACCAGTTTATACAACAAAAATGCCTCTATACACCTTGTTGCCAAAAAAAGCATGCATAACAAAAATACTGTGAAGTGCATTCACATTGGCTTCATAGCTCATGTCTGTTTTCTGACACAGCTGCACAAACAAACTTGTCAGCCTTATGGCCTGAGTGGCCTTGAAACACACACACACACACACACACACAGAAAAGTTAGTTCACACAGTAAACATAGCAATCCAAAAATTCCAGTGCAGTAACACATACTTGACATTCTGAAGGAAGAGGTACAAGGGAGATAAACACAAATACATAGTCCAAATTGAAAAATAAATGGACTTTACCAAACGAGGATTTGTACCACAGTAACTCTCATCTCATAAGCAGGTGGTGATTTATCCATCTAGATACAGCTCGTCTCATAAATTGTTGAGAATTAATTAAAAGTGCCGTGCTTTGTGCAACACTTATCACTACCATTATCATGTTCAAATGCAAATCGTCTTCATCTCTCACCAGAGGCACATTTCATTACAAACAGCGTTGAGAGCAAAGAAATTTCCAGAGAACACCAGTTTTCAAGAGAATGCTTAATTCTGACTACAACAGCATGTTTTTGTTTAAAAGCATAGATTTGTGTCCTTCTCTTTTTGTAATTGAATTTTGTTTTGTATTTGTTCTGTTTGTTTTGTTTTTTTCCTCCAGTTGTGTATCTATTCCTCTTTTTCTTCATTTATGTGCGTTTGGTATGTGTTTTATAACTCATTGACCAATTTTTTTGTTCTGCTTCTCCTATTTACCTTTGCTGTTGGGTCTCAACCCATTTGTATCATTCCTGTTTCTGGTTTTCACTGTTTCTTCTTCATAATTGTTATTTCTTAAGAATTGAGCGCTTTTAATCTGTGTATTTCTTGAAAATGTTGAATGTGTAAGGTTTGCTACAGACTTAGTGTTGTTGTTGTTGATTATTTTGATGAATATTCCCATTTTCTCCTCCATACTGATCACGCACACACACATACTCTCATTGCACACACAAACACTGATTTTCGCAAATGTTATTAAAGCGATGCATTTGTACTACTGTTACCTTCTGATCTTAGAAATCCATGCACACACAAACCATACAAAGATATAGCACACGTACATGGAATTGCTAATACAGATGGTAAATCAGATGTTAAGCCAATTGATTCATTATTGGCAGTTTTGAGTTAAGAACAAGTTAACACAATTTTAAATAGGCATATTTACACACACACACACACACACACACACACACACAGTGTTGACATTATTGTGACATTTTTGTCAACAAAAAAATCTGCCAAAAAGGAATTCCATATTTCTTTTACTTGTTTAATCCAAAAACAAACTTGCCAAATTTCGGGTTTAAGAATGCTCTCATGTTTCTTCAGTATACATTTGATTTCTGTATAAAGTTTTAAAGATTCAAAATGAAAAAGGTCAGTACTTCACATTTGACAATGACTCAATATGTGATTTTATTTGCAACATTTTCATCAGCTAATGAGACTACCCAGTTTGGGAATATAAAGGGTTTTTTTTTTCTCTTTTTTCTCTTCTCCATTAGCATTTCATTTTATACTGTACCATGGAATTTTGAGTTTTTTCTTGTCATTGTGCCATGTTCTTGTCTGTGCTATGCATTTGAAACCATAAAAGCAAATGGAACCTATAGATTTTTGTTTTAAGATAAAAGTGTCTAGACCTGGCAAGAGCAAGGCGAGCATTAGCACTATATGGATTGTGTAAATATTTTTAATGCAAAATGTAAAGAACTTAAAATGGAAGTAGCTCCATGTGCAGCAAGAGCTTTTCCTGTGGGTTTTTTTTTCTTTATTATTTCATAAATGGTGCCATTATGACAGCCCTGATTTAGCTTTTGGCAGTTGGCTGGGCTATATAAACAATATGAATTCAATTTGATTGAATCTTGTTGTGTATGAAAATTATATTAAAAAAAAGGATTGTAATCTTAAATTTTTTTTTTTAAATCCCAGTGGCTTTGCAAAGGGAACGGAGATAGCAGGGTGATAATTTGCTTCTACTGAATACAAGAGCTGTAATCAGATTTTACTATGGCCCCAGGTGAATGGGCATGTACAACCATGACACACTTTGTCAACATCAAAAACAACAGCAGACAGAGTACCACACAGAGAAAAAAAAACCACCACAATACATAAAGCATCTCATGAATGTTTTGCCCAAGGTAAAATTTCCTCATCTGAAAGAAATTCTTACAACGCACTCTCTCTCGCAAAGACACAACACACACACATACACACACACACACACACACACACACACACACACACACACACACACTTGCGCGCGTGTGCACACTTGCGTGCGTGTGCACACATGCGCATACACACATACATACACACACACACACACACACGTCACAGGCATACACATACACTGTTCAATGCGGCCAAACAAGGCACAAAGCAAACTAAAACCCAAACTAACCAGCCAACCAACCACACACACACACTATTACACACACATCAAGCCAGCCTGTCTGCCAGACATTGCTGACAGAAAATCTTCATATTAGAGAAAACCATCACACATCTACATGCTCACTCTCTCTCTCTCTCTCTCTCTCTCTCTCTCTCTCTCTCTCTCTCTCTCATTCTCTCTCTCTCTCTCTCTCTCTCCTCTCTCTTTTCTCTCTTCTCTCTCTCTATAAATGTCTCATCATCACAACACAATGTAACACATCAGCTTATTTCTCCAAACCTTACAATCTTAGAGATGTCTATGTCATACATACACATACTTTTAGTACACATTGCTGTTTACAGCACAGTGAAAAGAAAAAATCAAACACAAAAAAAACCTAATGTGTCCAAAAACTTTGGCCTAAGAAATATCTCCATATATTAAATAAATCTGTATATCATGCACAGACAGAATGAACAGGGTATATTTCATTTAAAGCATTCTTTTGTGGAGGGAAAACCGCTACATCTATGACTAAATGGTGCAAAGAAATCAAATATGTATAGATTGCATTATTGGAAAAGTCTGTTTTCTACCTCATGAAATAACTTAAAATGGTTTATCATTCGAAACTGATTACTTCTAGAAATTAACACAGTTTGGGCAGAGATTCAGCTTTGAAAAGTTGAAAGCATTGTTTGAATCAAGATTGTCATTTCCATGACATATGCATCATGCACAATACTTGATGTACTACACTGACTGTGCTATATGTACATTATAACATCCCAGAACAAGCCCTGTCTGGTCGGCTGGACCATTGGAGAAAAAAGTCATAAACAGTATGTACAAGAAATGTTGTACTTAGTAATTATTCCACAGCAGGACATTTTTCCAAGACGGACATTTGCCAATGTTTTGAGAAATGGGTGTGAACTTGAATTGTTATCCATGAAGTATATGGATTACATCTCGATTTTTAAATATGCAAGAAAAACACATGGGGATGTATGTTCATAAATGACCTAAGGATTGAATCATTTGCTAGATTTTAAATGATTGCATAATTCTTAGTTGTGTCCATTTTCAACATTGTCGAAGAGTAGCTCTTATTGAAGTTCTGTGATACAGAACCATGCACGAAATTGGGAATATGTCTGTATTTAGGAACTCCAAAGTATAGTAGCGAGCCAAATTTCATTAGTCCAGCTTACTACCTATTACTCAGGTACAGAATTTGTTCATCTAGCCCTGGTAAATGCTTTTAAGATCTGCGTAATAGTGATGCTTTTATTTTCTGAAGCTTGGCTGCAGCTACCATGTTCATTCTTGTGGGCTTTTACCTTCGTCATTGTTTTTAATCACCAGCACCCTTTTCCTCCCTGTCCACTATCCGCAGCCATCCATGCTCCATTTCCTGGCATTTCATGCTAAGTATGACTTGTCATCAGATATACAGATGGCACAAGAAACACCGGACAAACATTTCCTGGTGAGAGCAGCAATAAAGTTTTCATAATGATGAGCAGTAATTGCATTGTTTTAACCAATGTTATGTATTTTGTTGGTGCTTTTGTCAACTGTGGTGTATTTGTAATATAAAATGTATCATTTAGTGTTGTCCATTTCGACAGCATATGTGGGGGTTTTTATTTTCAGCGATGACAATTGTGTCTACTGAAGCGGGTTTCTTCTTGTGTGGTGTTACTGGTTATACAATCGTTGTTCATTCATTAAAATCTTTGCTATTAATCCTTTGTTATGTGTGTTTTTCATCCCAAGAAGAGTGTGACGGCTTTTCGGTCACTTTTATCTGTTCAAATTTTGTGTTGATGGACTGTGAAACTATAGACCTGAAGTATATGCAAGGTCAGGGGTTAGACCGCTTCATCTTAAATTGAGAAGGAGTAGGACAGGAGAGGGGGGGTTCCAGTTTCTTTTAAGAGATCTTAACTGAGCAAAGAGTTGCTGAGTGGGATAAGGGCGAGCGGAAATTGTTTTCGTCAAGTGAATAAAGTACGCTTGCCTTAAACATTGTGTAGGGAGGGGAGGGAATTAGGGGCACAAGTTTGAGGTTTGCTCTTTGGTTAAAAGTCCCATTACCTAATGAGTGGTTTGAACTTACAATTATTAGTATTTGTTCGGATATTTGGCCTCTCTCTCTGTCTGTCTGTCTCTCTCTTTATCTGTCTATCTACTTACTTTTGTGGCACAGTTATGTTTCTCACTCATTTCAAAACTTTCTTTGTTTAAATCTGGGAGCAAAAATCAAGCAGAATGTCCGATGCCCCCAATCAGCATGTCCTTGTCTTATCCACCTTGAGAGTGTCAACTATTCAACGACCATGTACTTGTTAACATATATGTCACAGGGCAAAACTGGATTCAGAGCAATCCCGCATTAGCTCCAGTGTAAATCCAGATCCAGGATTATCCTAGGAGAAATGTGGATCCTGATTGTACCTGGCAGAATCCAGGATTGCCCAAAAGTAGTAAAAAAAAAAATCTGAATTTACCCAGGGAAGTCCAGGATTCGTCTGAAGGGTAGAATTAATTTTTTTAGAATCTTGGTTTACCCAGGACAATTTTAGACTTCCCCATGTGAAATCAGAATTCGAGTTTCTCCTGTAGAAAAAAAAAAAATTGAAAAACTGGTCTATTGCAGATTATTTCACACTTTCGTAGTTTAACCTTCACACCATGTGTTTGTTTCAACCCTAAATGCCTTACCTGCTCTAGGTATTTTTAGATTATGTCAAAGATTTTCATTTTGTGATGACAAACGTGATGTGTAAGCTTTACACACTAACTTATTGCACACTGCAGGCACCAGGCGTTGATCTGAGTCCATCTTGAAATGTTCGCCCTTGTACAAAGAAAGGGCGACTACAACGTAGGTGGAGGCTACCATGCTTTTGAAATGCTGAATTTATCTTGGCCACTGTTCAAACGTTTGATGCGCTCTGAAAAAAAGATCAACTGGAGTCTGTTGAGACGGGGTTGTTTTTTTTTTGCTTGTTTGTTTGTTTGCCTGTTTGTTTGTTTTGTTTAAAAACACTGACACTGTTACTGACATCAGCTAGTGTGACAGAAGGGCACCGAAACGCTCAACAGACATACTAGTTGCAAAGCGAGACGACTGCAGGCGGAAATCTACACAAATCTTAAATAAATGTTAGCGAACCTCCTTGCGCTGAACCCTAAGCGATCTGAAGCGATCAAAGCTAAGTGAATTTTCGTTGTTTTATTCGTTTATGTATCACCCGAGGAAGACCTAGGAGGTCGAAACGCGTTGTGATTTGTCTTGTGACTCGTTTGTCCACGTTCTCTGGGCGGTTCGCTAACATTTATTTAAGACATACTAGGCCTTAAAATGCGATTACTTGCTCATCCACTCAGTGCTATGAATTTCGGCATGTGTGGCTGAACGTGGGTGAATCCAAGATTCCTCGGACCGGATTTAACATAGAGTTTAGGCAGGTGAAGTCAGGATCTTAGTTACTCCAAGGGGAATTCTAGATCTTGATCTACGCTGGGGTAATTCCGCATTGCCCTGCATCGCAGTTTGCCCTGTGACGTATTCCCAGAGTTGTGTCTGTTGTGATTATCTTCTTTTTCAAGGCATGGTTTTGTTTTCCTATGTGGATACTAACTTGAAAGGACCCTGTGTTGCTGACCAGTAACGCTTAACAAAAAGGAAAACACGCGCGCGCGCGCGCGCACACACACAACACGCGTGCGCGCGCGCGCGCGCACGCGCACACGCATGCACACGCTTTCTAAAACGAAATCGATTTTAATGCTTTGACATCTCTTAGTATCTCTTTGGAACAAATGATAGTCTCCAAACAATACGTGGAATTATAGCGTAATCACATTTTTATAGTCTGACTTTGCGTGCTCGGTGATGCTTGACCAAACATGGAAAC
>CM031598.1:51734438-51749438 GCA_018398815.1 Conus ventricosus | reverse complement strand
TGAACCGACCAATGCCAATGTGTTCTAATTTATGAAGCAGGCCCATCATGGTCCACCTTATCAAAGGCTTTAGAAAATCTAATCAAATTGATCCATTTTGCTGTCTGTGTTAAGAACAGTTACTTAACTCATTGAGTGAGTTGTATAAGTTGAGTCTCACAACTCCTTCGCTGTCTATAAACCTTGTGGGCCGTTATTTAAGATTCTTATTTGTCAAAATGGTCATTATGCTACATACATTTTATGTGGTTTCAAGTAAGTAATTTAGGATGATTATGGACCTTTGCTGTCGGCTGGGCTATAAGCAACATTATTCTTATCTTATGTAGATGATACAGGTCTTTAATTCTCTGCTTTTGTTTTGTCTCCCTTTTTAAATAAGAGGAACAATGCTCGCATCTCGCCACTCATCAGGTATTTACTACCTGGTCCAGTGAAGTTGGTAAAGTAATTGGTATACCTCACTCATCATTGGCCAAATTATTTTAAGAGCTTGCCATGGATACGCCTTGGGACCAGTAGCTTTGTTTTCATTTGTTATTGGTCAGTACTTAAATACTCCTGCTTTGTTTACTTTGATGTTTTGCATTTCAAGGAGTTTATCATCATCCTTTAGTCTAACGTTAATTAAAGTTTGGGATTTGAGAAATCTGAACAAATCAACTGCTTGTTTTAGTAAGTTTGCTTTCCTTCAGGGTCCTCTGTATTGGTTATTCTGGTTATTTTCTCAGGTCTGGAATCCCAAGTTCGTCCTGTCTCCTTACTCTTATGTAAGAAAATTTTTTGTTTGATGATCACCTTCCGAAATCTCGAATTATCATAATTGGAGTGAGCAAGTCTACATTCTCCTCTGACACCTTCTCTATAATATGTTTATTCCTAAACAAGTTTAATCTTCTGAATTAGGATGTAGGATTTCAAATTTTTCTTAAAGAAACGATGTTTCCTTCTCAAACTACGTTTAGTTTTTGGTAGTTAATCCCATGGCTGGTGGTTCTTGCTTGACAGTTATTTTAGTTGGTATGTTGTCATCCATTAATAAAATACAAAATATTAGTTTTTATACACTTCAAGATCACTGACATTATCTTTGAAAAATCTCTCTCCAACCCGGATTTACTTTCTATTTTGGACGCTTGCTTACCGTAGGGGAAATAAGTGGCCAAATATATCCTTGAAAATCCTTACACTTCTAGAAACCTTGTGTGGGTTGGTAGAGTATAAGTTTTTTTTCGGATATATAATCGAGCCTTGTTTGTGAGAAATCAAACGTCTCCAAGCGCGCACACACACCACACAGAGAGAGAGAGAGGAGAGAGAGATGGAGAGTGAGTGTATGAGAGAAGAGAGAGAGAGATGAGAGAAGTTAAGTGAACATATCGTAATTGTGGGCACACAAGCCGATGGCTTAATAAGGATTTGTGTACGCCCCGCGCAGCGAAGAATCGTTACATTCACAAGGAATGGAAAGGACTCATGTCTTTTCGCCTTTATTAGGTAATTTGCTCGCTGAGTGTCACGCGGCGCGGACAATTAACAATAACACAAAGCTTTCAGTGAATGCTGCGATTGTCTACTGTGTTTAATACTCTCTCTCTTGTCTCTTCTCTCTATCTTCTCTCTCCAGTTTTTTTTCTTCGTGTACGCTGAGTTTGTGGGTTCTTTCACATGAGGTGGCGGATGGTTGGTAATTGTTTCCCTTGGTGACTACAAGTTTGTTTCTATCGCCGCTACACATTAAACACGCACCTTACACGACAGACGTGGTGGTCTTTCCTGAATGTCATGCCTTTGCTATTGTTGGCAGGAATATTCTAAACTCAAGAGAAGCACAGAGAGAGAGAGAGAAGAGAGTGAGAGCAGCCTTTTACTATCAATATCTTTTATTCATGTGTTCAAATATGGTTGTTGGCAGAGTTGGTTGATTCACGCGGTTCTCAAAAGACCGTCTCACCCGTCTCTCGTAGTGATGCTAGGCCTGTTCGTGGCCACATCAGAGTGAAGCCAATGCAGGACCGAAGAAACACAGGTCGGCACAGTCACGGTTACCTGCCACACCTTACCACGTAGTGGCGTGAATGGCCCACGTGCTAGAGTAAGTCGTGCATTAATCATGACACGTTTTACACGGGCGAAAATCTGGCTTGTTGTTTAGTCTGCACAGAGAATATCCAGCGAACTTGGAGGATTGAGAGCCGGCAGCTTTGTTCGGCTACCGGACGGAGCTGTTCACAATGTATCTGCGTGGATTTTTTTGACGCTTTTCAGCCTTTATCATGCAAGGAGTGTAGGGGCAACCTTGAATGTGTGGCATACCACCTCACGCATACAAATCACGTACGTGATTGTTCTATAATTAGAAAATACGTCATGATCGTAGTATAATTATGGTTATTAAACTAAAGCAGGCTTTAAAAACAAATCAAAATTTAGATTTACGTAATCGTATCTTAACAAAAACAATAAAAGTCACGGTATTTCGTGGAAGTTAATTGAAAGAACACACACACTCACACAAACACAAACACAAGCGCAACACAGAATCTCGTGATTATTTCGAACTTCCCGCCGGTAACTCAGTTTATTTTTGCTCGTTTTTTGCATGGCCAGCTGAGCTGTTCCTCGACAGTCAGTTTGGGTTCTACTGGACCACGCACTCTCATTTTAATAAAGGCATATTACTAGATACATCTGCAGGGTTAAAACAGTCAAAGCAAAACCGTAACTGTACAGGCTTGTCTGTTATCAGTATATATGCCAAATAATGTCCCCCCCCCCCCTCTTCTATCTCTCTCTCTGTTGACCAGTGTCCATTCTTTGCCTTCTGGTGGATTGACAAATTCTTGATTATGCTTTCAAATGACCTGTTACATTCCATGCTATGGGCTGGTAGGCCTACATGTGAAATTCTGTACTCCACTTTGCGATTCTTGATGCTGTCTTGTTTTACAAGGTTTACTTAGATGTTTTGCTTTATGCTCTCTCTCTTCTTCTCTCTCTCTCTCTCTCTCTCTGTGTGTGTGTGTGCGTGTGTGTGTGTGTGTGTGTGTGTGTGTGTGTGTGTGTGTGTGTGTTTGTTTTCAATACTGAAGAGGCCCAGACTTACAGAGGCGCAGAGTTTTCAATGCCCACAGCAGTGCAGTGGAGTTTGTTTTGTTTTGTTTTCTCGGAAATCCACTGCATAGTCAATTCCCTAACCTTTGTATTGCCTACTGAACTCAATTTTTTGCTTTTATTGCATTCATCATAGCCTCATAATCAATATTTACATTTGGTATTACGTAGACTTGTTCTTGTATTTCCATAAACGATGAGTATCTCAGTCTTGGTAAAACTTGGCATGATGTTTCTTCCCAGTGCTTTGGGATATGGAATTTGATTAAAATTGAAATATTCCCTTTCGTTTTGTGGTGTGGTGCACTGTTATTTTAGCGAGAAGTGTTTCATTCAAAGGTTGGCATGAAAGTTAGGTCATCTATAATTTCCTTACATTTTTAAGCCATTCTCATTCACATGCAAATTACTTACCCACAATTACGTTTTTGGGGGGGATTGGGGGTGGGGGGTGGGGAGTGGGGGTCTTTGCAGAGAAAGAAAGTCCTTTGTTTATGTTAACCTTTATCACATTTCAACCCCTCTCCTCTCCTCAATCATTACCCCCCCCCCCCCCCCATTCCATCCATTCCCCATCACTACCAACCGATTTAAGAAGATCAATAGTTGTGAGTGCTGTGTCGGTTTAGGGTTCCTCATATGCTGTCAAAGCACACGGAGAAAAAAGATAATACCACCCTCCCTTCTTTTCTTTTGCTTCAAAGGTAGTTGGTACCTTAGCCGGGTGCATTTGTGGGCCAGGTCCTGTCTTCTGTAGTACGAGGGGAGACAGTTCCCAGCTAGCTATAGGGGCGAAAGGGAAAATTTGTATCCTGCTTGCAGCTCCAGAGCTGGCCACCTACATGATAAATTTTAATTGCAAGTACAGTCAGGTTAGTGGATTTCTCTCTCTCTCTCTCTCTCTCTTCTCTCTCTCTCTCTCTCTCTCTCTCTCTCTCTCTCTGTGTGTGTGTGTGCTTGCCATAAATTTCCGAGCTCTCACATTCTAAGCAGAAGATGCAATAAACCAGTTGAATGTTTATCCTTTGTTTGTTGTTTTTTTCATTACTGCATAAATATTTGGCTGATAGATTGAAATTAAAATAGAACACATGAAACAGTTATACAGGATTAAGAGCAGAATAATACAAGCGGAAATAGCTGAACGCATGTGCTCTAGCTCCCAGTCTTTTTCACACTTGGAGGTGGGAATCCTTTGCATTCGAAAGATTTGGGTGTAGCTGTTGTTGACAGACCAAGGAATCTTGATGTTCTCCCATTGATGCAGTCATGTGCAAAGTGGTCATGCTTTCATTCAGCAACAGGTGTGTTGTCATGTCTCTTGTGCACCAGGTCCAGATTTAAAATGACAGCAGAACAGTGCTGTTTGGCTGTTACTCTGAAAGACCCTATCGTGTCATTTTCCGAAATATCTCTCTCTCTCTCTCTCTCTCTCTCTCATATCCACGTTATATGTGAGCTTTTTTTTGTAGAAGACAGTATTGTTAATTTTCACGATAGATTAGTCCAAAAAGAATTAGAGTTGTGGTTGTCACATGGTAAAAAGGAATAGGGTCGGTAGGTTGGCTCGAACGTTTTTTGTCTTCTGTTTACTGAGAACCCCCAGCCCCCATCCCTATCTTCCCCCTTACCTCCCCCCATTTTTAGGTTGCAGTAAACCAATCAGCCATTGCATTCAGCCAACCGTAAACTTTGTTTCTTCTTGATGATTACAGAAAGGCAGAAAAGCCGAAGGCAATCGAAAACGAACTCATTAGATCTCCAGTGAGCCATCAAAACCTGAAAGGTGAGGTAATTTTTGTGCAAATTTCAGGTATTGAAGGCTGAATTGACAAAAAAAAAAAAAAAAAATGGCGTCCCAGACAGCTTCATGCGTAATGTGTACTCACAACATGTGCAGCCATGACTGCTGGACCACCACTTTCCACCAAATTCACGGAGATTTTGGTCCAAATCTCTCTCTCTCTCTCTCTCTCTCTCTCTCTCTCTCTCCTCTCTTCTCTCACACACACACACACACACACACACACACACACACACGCGCGCGCGCGCGCGTACACACACGCAAGCATCCACGCACAACCACGCACACATACACATTGCCACGCACAACTAACCACACAACACACTTTATGCACGCTAGCATGCATGTATGGATCACTAGTTCAGTTTTTAGTGGATATTTTCTAAGAGACAGTACTGACATGACGAAATTCGCGTAGTTTTTGTTTGTTAGCTTGTTTGTTTGTTTGTTTGTTTGTTTTTCAAGAGAGAGCAGTAAACCATTCTGTTTGCTCGGTAGAAGTCACACTTTGAATAAGCGCATCGGCGAGACCCTTCAAATGAAAGAGATTGACAAAAGCTGTATAGTCTAATCGTGCCAGTCATGGTTTGACCAAAAAGCAGACAATACACGACTCAGTTGAAGAGAGAGATTTGCGTCCTAGTGTCAGCACGATTTAGCATCAAGTTTCAAGATTTTTTTTTTTTCTGGGGCGGAGAGGGGTAGAACGGGGCATGCCTACCCCTCATCTCCACCGCCATCGCCCCTCTCGTTCCAGACTCGCTTGAATGGCAGGGATGTTTGCGTTTTTGTCACGAATGCCCTAGTTTGACTAAAGATCTAGACATGAAAGGTGCAATAAGACAGTGAGAATGCCGAGCGCTCTTCCTACCAATCAGAAGGCGTTACTATTTTTGGTGCGAGGGAACAAAAAATGATGGCCGAAGAGACTTCGTAAAGATTTCCTCTTAGACACCCAGATCTCTAAAGACAACAATAGAATTTATCTTGTTTGTGTCACAGTTGAAGTGAGTTTTAAATGGAAAGAATCTGAATTAGACTATCGATTGTTTAAACTTCGTCTTTTTCCCCCTATCTGTCTCTTTCATTAACAGTTAATCATCGATTGTATGTATTATGACGACGAACGTGACTCATATCTCATGCAGTTCTGGTAACTTCGTTCTCATTGGCAAGGAGATACAACAGCGTTCACCTGGTGGTAGTTGCCATCTGGCAATGAGAAGCAAACAAGTGCACCCTTACTGAAACAAGGCAAGATAAGCAAACACACACAAAAAATGTGTAACCTAATTTACTATACAGCATGAAAAAGGCAAATGAATTATCGACAAAATTAATGTATCGACAACTGTGTTCTTCTTTAGACCTTACGAGCAACAGACATTGTCAGCCATACTGACTGCGACCCGAGAGTTGGGTTTTGTGCGTTTTGTACTCCCAGTTCTTATAGAACAGGGAGTACTTTACAATGGGAACGAAGAAATGCTGTCTGTGTGTCTGTCGGTCTGTGTGTGTGTGGTCTGTGTGTCTGTCCGTGGCCAAAATTGTTCCACTCGCTCCAGACAAAACTTCTGGGCCGATCTTCTGAAATTTGTTAGTAGTTATGTTCATTATGGGTCACGGATGATGCCCGATGTTTCATTTTACCAGATAGCCATTACTAACGGCTATAACGGCCCAAACGGTTTTTCTTCTTTATGGAATATCTCAGTGACAAAATACATTATGACGTAGGCTATGTTTGATTGTTGACGTTTTTCAGCCCCCCCCCCCCCCCTCCCACCCCCTTTTGACGTATTTGACGGATTTTAAAATAGCTTTAAATACTAATAACTGACTGGTAGATCATGGTATTTTCATAGTAAACATGCTCTTGACATGTACACGCGATTCAAGATAAACTGAAGTACGTTTATATGCTTTGCATCCTGTTTTCTTTTTATTTATATTATATTTTTTGATGATCTTTTGTGTCTAACGTTTGCAGATGTACGAAAATTCACTTGTCCGTTTTGTAAGGTGCTTTAAGCAAGCGTTACTTTCCCACTTCTTTTGTGTGTTTATTTGTACTTTGCCTGTTACCTAAAAAGTCTCGGTTCGGCCCCTTCGGCGACCTGATCAGTGGGTTATACTTGCCCGGGTATCACATCAGCAGCACACGGACGACAACAACACGTTTAATGATTTTTTGGGTTTCCACTAAAATTTTGTCTAAAAAAAGGCCAAGCAAACCGCCAACCCGGGCGTCGGTCTCGTCGCGATGCTATCTTTCAACCGCTTTTCACACATCTCCCCCCTTTTAAGGGAAAAACCCAGGTCCCCCGAGTTGCACAAAATTTTATGAATTTAAATCTTTGGGAAAACCGGGGAGAGACGAGTCTTTGAAAAATTTTAACAAAATTCAAAAACCCCGGCCGTTGGGAGCCCCACAGGGAAAAGGGGGATGGTGTTTTCCCTGTATCGTGCTGGAATACAACCTCGTCCACAGGGGGTTGTGAAGGGAAACAGGTGATCTGTGAGGACCGTCTGGAGGGGCTGCTTAAAGGCGGGGCCCGGGGGTGTCCCGGGGAGGTTTGGCTGGGGGCATTGGATCCACCCTGGGGGTTTTCCTGGTGATGGGGACCCAAAGGATATACTTTTGGCGGGGTCAGACGGGGGACCCTGGGTTCAGTTGGGATTGTGGGCGGCGGCCTCTAGAAAAAGGCACCCGAGGAGGGAGTGGGATAGGCGGGGGGTTCTGCGCCGCCTGTCCGCATCCTTTGGGGAGTTCTCCCCCGGTAAATCTGGGCGCGATCTGGTTGAGGACTCGGGCGGGTGGGGCCCTTTGGGGATCGACCTTTCGCGGAAAATAGCCCTGGAGGAGCTCGGGAAGGGGTCGAACCCAAAAGCTACTTTTTTTCTGTTGTTTTTTTGGGCTTAGCATCATTTTGAGCTAGGGTCCTCTGTCATATTCCGCGGTTAAATTTCAGGAAGTTTGGAACTGTGTCCTAAAATTTTCTTCCCAGGGCGATTTCCCTGGCCATCCTGTACACCCCGTGGGATTTTGCCTTATGCGAGAAGACAAGAAAAGGGCCCCTTCTTTTGCAAGTTTCGTTGCACTGCACCCTCTCTTTTCCCCCGTTTTCTGCGGGAAGAAGGGACAGGGTACTGCGTGAAATGCCAAGTGTCAGGAAGGTCTTAAATTCCGATGGGGAAAACTGTCGCCTTTTCTGTGACAAACATTCGGTCCCATGAGGGGAAAAAAAGTTTTCTTTTTTCCGATCCACGGGCGATGTAGGTTGGCAGGAGAAATTTTCCCAAATACGGAGAAGATCGATGACGAGTACGAAACCCCTTTGACTTCAACAGGCGGCCCCAATCATTTGAAAAGGCCCCCGGAAGGGGTGTAGGTCTGAGAGGCTCTGACTCTGCGAGGGTTCTTTTCATCACAGGGGGCACAAGAGGTCCCTTTTTGGCAATTTTTTTGGAGATTCGGGCCCCCCAAACAGCATTGTTGGCGCCCGCACATTTGGGAGCCTGGGTCCGGCATGGGGGCTTCCAAGTTTTCCCTTTTGCAAAAGGACTGGGATGACAATGCTTTCTTTGATGAGACCCTTCGTGAACACTGACTGTTTGGACTCAAACTCCGGGAGTTCAAGGTTGACGTCCCCTTTTGTAGAGGGCCACCCTTTTTGTGTGTCCCGGCCGCTTGAGGGTGGTGTCACTTTTTTTTGCGCAATTCTTTGGGTGCTTGTCTGACACTGGCCAGGTTGACCGGACAAGGTCGAAGAGTCACAACGTCATCCAACAATGGCGTTCTTGTGGTTTCCCTCCTGCCTGGGGCTTCTTGACAGTGTTCGGCGATGAAGGTTCTTCCCAAAATAAAACAGCTAGGGGTAAACCGCATCATGCCATAAGGACCGCTGGCCGAAGGGGGCTGTCCTGAAACCCTTTGGGTTTTGAAAGGGGTATGAGGGGGCTTGTGATCTGTCTCAGTTTGAAGTTTTCTACCCCCAAAAGGATCTGGAGAATTTTCGCAGACCCCCCGCTGCTAGGTTTCCCTTTTTCTACTGAGCAAGGCGCGCTCAGCAGGTGAGGGTGCGTGAACATACGCAACGTTTCTGCCCCATTAGTTTTGGAGAAGACGCCCCCAAAGCCCATAGGCTGGCATCACTGCTCCTGTTGTGGGTTTGGCAAGGTCAAAGAAGGGCTAGAGTGGGCCCCGCTGACAACATGGTTTTGAGGCACAAACTCGCTTGCTGAGGCTTTCCCCAATCCACCCTTGTCCTTTCCAGTAGCTCTGTCAGGGGACCAGGTGCTGGACAGTTTGGGGAATGAAGCGTCCAAGAAAGTTGACCATTCCCCAGGACCCTTTTCGGGTCAGTGATGTTCTTTGGCTCTGGCATGTTATCATTGCTTCGACTTTTTCGTTGCTTGGGGAGGGAAACCCTTCTCCTGATAAAATGACCCGGAAATCAATGCTGCTTTTCCGAATTCGATTTCTCCGGTTGAGTTTAAACCCAACCTCTCGATCCTGCATAACTGCCTCAAGGGTCTCTCATCCTTTTGTGCGTTCTGGCTGTGGATCAAAATGCATAAAAAGTAGCAGATGACATGTGACTCCGGGGAGAACCCTTTCCCTTTTCCCTTTAAAAAGATCTTGGCTGAGCAATGCCAAATGGAATTTCTTTGTGGGAAAATTTTCCCAAAAGGTGTCATAAAAGGTCAACTTTGCTGTCGAACCCAAAGGAATCTGCCAAAACCTGACTGGACATTTTGTAAACACTGTTGCCCCCCAGCGTAAAAGAACTCACGATGTTTTTTCTTTTAACCTTTCTTCTTCACCGCAAAATTTCAGCTTCTTGAAGTCCGTCAGACCCTATCTCCAATTTTTTAAACAGCCCCCTTGTGCCCCCAACTGTGGTTGTAAGGGCCCGATACTTTGGGCTGCTGAATCCTCTATTCGCTTTAAACCTTCCATACGGGGAAATTGGTATCCTCCTTGCCGTCGAATGCTGTAGGGTTGAGGCGTTTTTGGTTGAATTTTCAGGGGAGTGCAGTTGACGGCTTATCTCAAGCCCCCCAAAAGAAGAGAGGAACCTCGTTAATGCCTGGACAAGGAGAAGTTGGGACGCTGCTGTTCGTCCCAAAAGATTGTCAGTATGTTGATCAACAACGAAAAAAAAAATCAACATGAGTCCTTTTCCGTTTTTGACGTTTCAGTGAGTCCCTGCAGGGGAAGGGGGCCCAAGGTACAGAGGCTACCTTTTTTTGCTGTAAGGGAGGAGGCAGGGGGAAAGGTTTATTGGGGGAAAGGATAAAACCATCACTCCCTGTTATTTGAGCGGACGGGGGGTTTCGAGTCCAAATACGGAACCAGGGGGCTCACTTCTGGGGTGGAGATGGGCCCGGGGTTTTTTCCCACCCGTTGCCCTTTGGGCCCCCGGTTCTTCTGCAACAGATAAAAATCCCATTTCCCGCACTTGCGACAAAATTTTGCCCGAGCAGGAACGGGAGGGGGGAAAGGGGGGGAGTTAAAAGAGGGGGAGCCCCCCGGGGGCCCGGCGGGAAAAAACCCCGGGGGAAGGGGAGGCCCGGGGGGAACCCCGGGGGGGAAGGGGGGGGAAAGAAGAGGAAAGGCAGGGGGTTGGCCCCGGGGGAAAAGGGGTAGCCCCGGGGGGGGAAAAGCAGGCCCCATTGCGATTGAAAAAGCGGCTGCCTTGCACTGGGGGGGGTAGATCTTTTAGATCAGGTTTGGAAGCTGGGGGTTTTTCTCTGAGGGGTCCCTTTTCACAGAGCCCCCTACCACCCATCACCCTAAGGGGGGTGTCCTTACAACCGAAGTCTGAAACTCCAGCCATTTTCATTCGTCCCGAATGTAGGTTCGACATTTTCACCCTGTGCCTGGTTTCGCAGGGTTTAAATTTTCACGCTCATGAATTTAAAATTTTTTTTTTGGGTGAATGTGCATTAAACATCTTAATGCATCACAAAATTTTATCTGGTGATCTTCATCGCCCTGTGACCGTGGGATGGGGAAAGTAGAATAATCCTTTCCATCAGGCCCCATGCTGAAAACAACTGGGCATTACTTCAAAATCCTTCTTTTAAAAGTTCACTACAAGTGCGAAGGGGAAGAAATCTTTGACGCCAGGGGCCACGTTCTGGTTGTGAAATCAAAGGCACGTGGTTTTTAAAAACCAGACTCGTAAAAACCCGACCAAAAAATTTAAAAAAATTTTTCTTGGAAAAGAAATCTAAAATTCACAAGTCCCCAAAAAACAAAAAAAGTAAAATTAAAAAACACCACGTCATCATTAAATTTTTGGGGAAATTTACCTTAACTGACCAATTCTGCACGCTTCCGTTGCTTCACTCTAACCTGTTCGGGGCGAAAAGGACAGAGGCGTTTTGGGAAAAAAAGGAAAACTCACGAGAGGCATGTCACTATGGAGACGTGGCACTTGAGGACCGCTGCCACCCTACACGATCAAGGCACACGGACGACAGACAAACCCTTAATGATGTTTTTTGATCCCCATAATTTGTAGAAAATGGCCAAGCAAACCGCCAAACCGAGCGTCGGTCTCGTCGCGCATGGTATCTTTCAACCGCATTTTATCACACCGGGGAAATCGATTTTCCCCTGTGTTGGAATTTAAACAATTCACAAAGTTTTTGAGCTAGGGAAGAAAAAACCACACCCGTTTTCCCTCTCCTCTCTCTCTCCCTCCTCTTTTTTTTTCCTCGGAGAATTAACTTGTCAAAAACCTAACTTCACGAAGAAACCCCAACCTCTTCTCACCCCCACCCCTTCCCCCTCTCCGCCCCTTCCCCCGCGAACCGGGGCCATGTCCGAAAAACAGCTTTTCGGCATCACAATAACTCAGAACGGACCCCTCGTTTTCTCCCCAGTCCCCAAAAAGCAGGAAATCCCCCCACATACTAAAAGCGAGAGAGAGAGAGAGAGAAGAGAGAGAGAGAGGGGGGAGAGAGGAGAGAGAGGGGGGGGGGGAGGGGGAGGGGGGGAGAGAGAGAGAGCTGGCAACCCCCCAACCCACCCCCCGAGGGGGTATCCACAGAACCTTTCTTTTTTCTCTCTCTCTCTGTCGTCCTTCTTTGTTTTTCTTCTGTCTCCCCCCCTCTCCTCCTCTCCCCCTTTTCTCTCTCTCTCTGCTATCTATTTAATTTTCTCTCTGTCTCTTCCTCGCTCTTTTTACTGTCTCTTTTCCTCTCTCTCCTCTCTTTTTTTTTTGTTTTGTTTTGTTTTTTTTTTTCCCCGTTTACAGGTACATGAAAAGCGGGAGCCCGGGGGGACTTTGGTTCTTTCAAAGGCGCCTGCCGCTGTGAACCTTTGCTCAGGGAGGGGGGTGGCCCCCCTAGGGGACAAAGATGAAATAACCACAATATTACAAGGCACCCACCCGGGGTTTGCGAGCTGACCCCGGGTTTTTCTTTTTCGCTGCCTGGACTGCCTTGGCTGTCGCCCCCCTTTCCCTTTCGCCGACGGTTACTTTCGCCCCTAGGGGGACATATTTCACAGGAAGGGAAAGAAAACGGTTCACTGTTGTCGTCAGATGACGCTTCCCCCCTCCCCCCCCCCCCCTCTCTCCTCTCTCCTCTCTCCTCTCCCCTCCCCTTCTCTCTTCTTTTCTCCTTTTCTTCCTTTTTCCCCCCTCACAGAGTAGAGTGGTAGTGGTGTGTGTGTGTGTGTGTGGTGTGTGTGTGTGTGGTTTTTGTGTGGTGTCTCCTCTCCTCTCGTAGTTTTTTGTGAAGTAAGTGAGTGTTGTGTTTGTGGTGTGTGTGTGTGTGTGTTGTGTGTGTGTGTGTGTGTGTGTGCTTCTCTCTCTCTCTTTGTTAGTGAGTGAGTGAGTGTGAGTGTGTGTGTGTGTGTGTGTGTGTGTGTGTGTGTGTGTCGCTCTCTCTCTGAGTGAGTGTGTGCGTCTCTCTCTCTCTCTCTCTCTCTCTCTCTCTCTCTCTCTCTCTCTCTCTTTCTCTTTCGCTCACACACACGTGCGCGCGCACACACACACACACACACACGCACGCAGACACACACACACACATACACACACACACACACACACACACATGCACGCACGCACGTACGCACGCACATACAGACATCACTCACTGTTGGACCACATAGATTAAGATCTGTCAACGCACAGGTCATGCATATTCATGTTATGCGATTTACATTCGATGAACAACGATGAACACATGAAAAAAAAAAGTAAAAGGACATCGTCGTCATCCTCTTCAATCATTCACACACACAAAAGTTTCCTGCCTGTGTTTCATTTCTGATATTGTCTGTCTCTGTCTCTTTCGGAAACTGACTATGACTGGCACAGAGACGGGATGTTCGCTGGCTGTAAAGGTGTTCTCGTGCAGTCCCAATGAATTTCAGCGTACGAGTGGTTCATGAACAAAAATCCGCCCTAAGGTATTCACATAAGTTCACGCCCAAACACAAAAGGATATGACGTGCAAAGTGAGCGCTTTCCCATCAAAGAAACGGGGGGCGGGGGGGGGGGGGGGGGGGGGGGGGGGGGATGGGGGGGGGGAGGGAAGGGGAGGGGGGCGGCTATCCGGCGCGGCAAAAATACAGACTGCAAAAATAGCAGAAAATAGCAAACGTACACCTATATATCTTCCAGAGACAGGCGAGCAACAGGTGTTGAGCTGAACTACATTACGGGAAAATGAACAGAAAGCAACATAGATCTGATCTTGAATGCAGTCATTACAAAACCAAGGCTCTAATATACAAAGAGCTAAGAAATTTACTCCGTATTTACACGTATAAATTCATCAAGAATAATGTACATGATCTGAGATTTCTTTTTCTTTCTGTGTACGCAGGCTGATACTCCTGCGGACACTCCCTGTGTAGACAGGCAAGTATGAATCCCATCTACTCAACAAAGAGAGTGGCGTTTTGTGGGTATAACCGTTTTTTATCCCGCCATTAAGGCAGCCATGCTCCAACTTCGGGGAAGGTGCATGCTAATGTGTAACATGTCATCCATACCAACGGCCAAACTGGTCTTTCCGAAAGTTGGTTGTGGGATTTTACGTGTATGCAAGATGTTATGCGTGCGTTCACACACGGAACCTCGGTTTATAGTCTCATTTGAAGGACTGTATGGGAAATGGAGTCAGAACCAATGTTAACTCCGAGGGAAAAATCCCCTGTACCGAAACGGCCTGGTGGAGATTCGAACCCGCTACCCCAGGATCACGAGTCCGGCGCTCTACCAACTGTATGGGCTATTCCGGCCCCCTGATCTGATATAATTAGAACTATACGAGTTTGCACCAATCTTTCGATTGTTCTCATGTTCGTAATTGTCTATTTTTTTCCGATTTTATGTGTATTTGTTAACGTTTGATGGTTGCTTCTTGTGTGTGTGTGTGTGTGTGTGTGTGTGTGTGTGTGTGTGTGTGTGTGTGTGTGTGTGTGTGTGTGCGTGCGTGTGTGTTGTGGTTGTGTGTGTGTGTGTGTGGTGTGTGTGTGTGTGTGTGTGTGTGTGTATGTGTGTGTGCGTGTGTGTGTGTGTGTTCGGTGTGTGTGTGTGTGTGTGTGTGTGTGTGTGTGTGTGTGTGTGTGTGTGTGTGTGTGTGTGTGCGTGTGTGTGTGCGTGTGTGTGTGTGCGTGTGTGTGTGCGTGTGTGTGTGGTGTGTGTGTGTGTGTGTGTGTGTGTGTGTGTGTGTGTCGTGTGTGTGTGTGTGTTACTGTTGTTTGTGTCATGTACTTTTTTTCTTTACAAAATTGAATTTAAAAGGGTAAACAAACAAACAAACAAAAAAAAGGAGAAAATGATGGCAAAAAGCACAGACAGCGAAGAGTTTTGGTCGCCTTTCCAAATTAAGGAGTGCAGACACCTGGCTTCAGGTTGGTCTAGCCAAGCAACCGGATGTTTTTGTCGGTGGTGGTTCAAAGAAAGAACTAAAGTAAACTCACTTTGACAAGGGTAAAAAAAAACCCACATCGTCTGGAACGAAGCGTGTTCATCGTTGACCTAATGGTTTAATGTACAGCTAAACGCAAGAAAAATACATTGGGCCAGTACAGTCAACACAGCGGGACAGAC
>CM031598.1:51714438-51724438 GCA_018398815.1 Conus ventricosus | reverse complement strand
ATGAAAGCTCATATCTGTATGCAATAGTTCAAGCCAGTTATTATCGGTGCAAGAACACCAGTTTCAATCGCTTCAAACTGCCAATTTTTGTTTTTGTTTTTTTGTCAGTCTTTAAATTTGTTTGGGCGAATCAGTCCGCTCGTTTCATCGCGGCAGGAACACGGAAAACAGCAGTAACAGCAGCAGCAAGAGAACTAGTGGCAATAATGATGGTCACAGCAGCAGCAGCAGCAGCAGCAGCAGCAGTAGCAGCAGCGATGACCTATTTACTTTCGCCGTCTGTACTATCGCCGCCATTTTCTAGATTTTCGCCGCACCACACTTCGCCGAGTCGTACGCGAACTATGTTACTCTGCGCCTGATGCTCTGTAATGCTTAGGTGAGCGCGGCGCGCGCGCGCGCGCGCGCGCGTGTGTGTGTGTGTGTGTGATAGAGAACCATAGTTATAATAATATTGAATTCAATATCATACAGATATAGTGTGTTATGAATATAACACCTTATAAACTTATTTGATTCTTATGAATCTTTAAACCAACAAGTGTTACAATCTTCAGTATTGAAGACAGAAAAACATGAGAGAGAGAGAGAGAGAGAGAGAGAGAGAGAGAGAGAGAGAGAGAGAGAGAGAGCCTTCAGCTGGTAAAAGCATTTTTTCTGTCCCATGAAATATGCCCCCCCCCCCCCCCCCCCCCCCCCCCCCCCCCCCCCCCCCCCCCATTCGCGGCGACAGGACACGCGATGACAGCACAGGACACTGCAGCAGCAGTGGTTACAGTGGTGGTAGTAACAGCAGGAAACGTAGCTAGGGGCAATAATCGCAATAGTAGTTAAAACAGCAATAGTAATCAACAGCATCATCGAATTGTAGTAGAAGCGGAATTAGGAATAGCAGCAGCAGCAGCAGCAGCAATAATAGTAGTAGTATCAGTTGTAGAAGTAGTAGTAACAAATAGTAGTCGTATTAGTAGCAACAGCAGCAGCAGCAATAACAAGAAGCAGTAATAGTAGCGTTTAACCAAAAACAAATGATCAACGGCTCTGGAAGCATTGCTAAAACTTTAAATAACAAAGCGAAGCTCTTGGACGCGTTTAGTTTACAAATCCGGCAAGCGAAGAAAGCTCCCATTCACATACTACAAACAAATGAATTATTTAAAGTGAACAACTGAATATATGAATAAACGAATAAATGAAAAAAATCAAACAAGTCAGAAAAACAGATAAATTAAATGCACAGACGAATACATAGTCAAACGAATGAAACTGGAATGAAGGAATGAACGGATGAATAAAATGAATGAATAAAGTAATGAATGAGTGGATAGAAAAAATAGAACACAAGGAAAGACAAAGTTAACGCTGTCAAGGCTCTGTTCAATTAACTGTTAAGACGAGAAATGTAACCGATCTTAAAAGAAAGAGAAAAAAAAGAAACAAACTGAAAGTGTGTATATAGGCTAATCAGTGGAGGTAACCCATCAGCTTTCCTGTACGTAACTTACTGTTTTCAGCTCGCCGCCCAGGAGTCGTCTTTGTGCAGGGAAGTTAAATGGAAACAGAAACCCTATGTCTGTTCCCTGTGCTCACTCATCTGTCTTTGTCTTACTTTGGTGGAGTAGGTGCTTCCTGCAGCATGTGTGCATGCGTGCGTGCGTGCGCGTGTAGTATGTAGTGTGTGTGTGTGTGTGTGTGTGTGTGTGTGTGTGTGTGTGTGTGTGTGTGTGTGTGTGTGTGCACGAGTGCCGGAGAGAGAGAGAGAGAGAGAGAGAGAGAGAGAGAGAGAGAGAGAGAGAGAGAGAGAGAGAGAGAGAGTCTAAGACCGAAAGACTCGGAGGTTTATTCAGATAAAGGCCTACGCCCATAATGACATGTTCAAATCGGAGAGAGAGAGATGGGGGAGGTGGTGGTGGTGGATGGGGGAGGGGGGGGGGGGGGCAACGAAGAAGAAGAAGAAGATGAAGAAGAAGAAGCAGAAGCAAAGAAGTTGCAGTCCACTGCTGTTGCTTTTTTATATTGAAGTTGTGAATGCCACTTCCAACCCTTTCAACAAAAGATTTAAAGTTCAAAGAAAGAAAGAAACAATTAAAACATAGGTTTATGGACTGACATCGCCACGACTATATATCTAACAGGAGGCTGGTTAACAACGAGTCATGTTTTCGATAAAATCTTTGGTGAAATTAAGACAATGTTTCTTGAGTATATGCAGGTAACACAAAACATTCTGGGCCCAAAGAATATCAAAACCAACAGCTACTATTGCCTCAACTAGGAGCAGGTAAGCAGTTCAACCGGGAGCAGTTTTAGTTTCCGTGTCGCTAAGGAGGCGACGGGCAAGTCCATATGCGCCACAACACAGCCATTAAGCCTCACTGCGCGTGGGTCACTGCAAAACAAATACAAAAGCGACTATACAATAATAACAAAGGAAAGAGCTTCGACAAGAGGCTCCCAGACAGGACGTTAGCAGATCCCTGCCCTCTATGCATTACTGCAACACACTGGTCAAGGCCTGAACGCTTGATACAAGTATCAGTTACCCAGCCCTTCATTACCATTTTTTTTTTTAAATATCACGTGGCCATGAAAAATCGGCCACTACACAATTCCTCACGGAATTCCAGACTCGGTGCGGCACACATAACGGTTCAGTGACTACATCCCCACGTATATTATGGGCTCACGATTTTTTTTTTTCATGCTTTCTTGGTACTCGGTGTATATAGATCATGGGGTCACTCTCCACACACATGGATACCCGCACACGAGTTGTGGTCGTCCCATATCCATTGGTGGACAGTAGCAGCCACAGGGGCTTTGCTGACCCTATTGTTAAACAAACACTACTGGGGAAGGTCGGAGGGTAGGGGGGGGGGGGGGGGGGGGGGGATAAAGGGACGGTCGGGCAGTGAACAGAAGTTGTGGGGGAGGGGATGAAGAGACAGGGTTGGTGGTGGCGGGGCAGGGAGAGGGGGACGTGTCTAGGGTGGGGGGTAGGGGGAATGCAAGTGGTGAAGGTGAAGGACAGGCGAGGACCAAGGGATTTAGGGGGATTGGGGAGGGGAGGAGACAGAGTTGGATAAAGGTACAGTGGGGGTGCCGATTGTCCCTCCCTCTCCTCCCGACCCCCCCCCCCACCCCTCCCTCCCCACAATCCCCCTGTGATTATTTAAAATGAAATGAACATGTTGTTTATATACAACAAGCGACATTTACATAATTCTTTTGATCAGATATAACGTATGGACAATTACATCCACAAATAGATACTGCTAAATAAAGAATGCACAATCCGCGGACTCGGGCGGTAATGTGTGAAATATAACAATAATGTATCATATTCCCAAATAATCAATGGGGTATCAATAATGCACTACACACTGAAATAATTCATGGTAACGATTTACGTTTACTTCACCATTTACCATGAAATAGTGACCACAAAAAAAAAGTTTTTTGAGACGAACAGCGCCTCGTACGATCAATAAAGAAATGCCTGCGGGAGAGGGGGGGGGGGGGGGGGGGGGGGGGGAGGGGGGGGGGGGGGGGGGGGGGGGACAGGAGACAGGAGACAAGACGCAAGATTATCGGACGCCCGGATCCATTACAGAATTGCCCTATGCATCAGCATGCGAGTTGTCGGTGCCGTGGTTCTAGTAAATAGTACTTCAGCAAAAGGAGTTACAGAACAAGGCTTGCGCAAAAACAAAAAAAAAACATGTTTTAGCAACAAGGATGACGTCAGTCACTTCGACTTATAATTTTTTGCTCGTTTCGTTTGTTCGTTTGCTTTAACTTTGATGATAATGATGATATTATTGTTTGAGAGAGAGAGGAGAGAGAGAGAGAGAGAGAGAGAGAGAGAGAGAGAGAGAGAGAGAGAGACAGAGACAGAGACAGAGACAGAGATGCCATATGAAGCCATTTTTTCCAAGTAAATCATTTGCCATCGTTTTACTACAATAACACACGCACGCACGCATCCAGAAAACACACACTCATACGCACACGCGCACGCACACACACACACACACACACACACACACACACACACACACACACACACACACACACACACATACACACACACACATACACACACACACACCACACACACACACACACACACACACACACACACACACACACACGCGCGCGCGCGCGCTCGCTGACTTCGAAAGACATGTGTAAAATATAAACTGTAAAAAGAACACAAGAACAATTGGAAGTTATGCCGTGCATTGTAGAAGCCTTTTTTGTGGGTCTCTCAACCTTCAGTCGTTTCTCATTACCCTCTCTCTCAGCGCCCCACGCACACACCCCTTTCACCCTCTGTCTCTCTGAAATGGAGCCCCCGTTCTCCTATTTATACCCATCGTCTTGTTCTGTATTGATGATCACTCACGGTGTAATGTCTTTGTTCTATGGGCCTTCGTGTGTGGATTTTAATACGTTGACGTGTTTTATGTATGTGCTACTGTCTGGTGTGCTGAGACTCATTCTGTTTGTATTGTAGAAGTAGAAAAGAACTATGACCATCACACCGAACTGTGCATGACGAGTATATACCATGTGCAGGTGCAGCCCGCCACACGTCAATACCATTCAGCTGAGACAAAAAAGAAAAAAGGAAAGAAAAAAAAACCACCCCAGGGAGAGATTTATTGATGGGGACTGTCGACTCTCCTACTCTGTGCGGCGCCAGAACAAAGTAATACGAGAAACAAGAAGTCGGCGAAAAAATCCAGTAAAGCTCTTTTTAGTGGTTGTAGTGCTCCGCGCTTAGCAGTCCTCTACGATTTTATAGTCACTACTTTTGCATTCATCAACGACCTCACTGTCAGGTCAGTTTTCACCCGGCTAACGTGTCCACGCAGTCAATAGTGAGCTACTGCTGATTCACGTAGTTGTGCTTCTTTGTGCGTGTATGTCTGTGGACAAGTCTCTCATAATTTGTCTTTGAAAAAAAAACATCAAATCGCTGAAATTAATTTTCCTGTTTCACTGGAGGAACAAAAAAGAGAACTACTTCAGAAAGGCTTCCCGTTATCTAAGGCCACAAGCTGTGGTGATATTGATAGAATCTGATATAAAAAGAGCTTTGGAACTATCTCCAGAACTACGTCAGAAAGACTCGCCATTTTCTAAGGGCAAAAGCTGTGAAGATTTTGATAAACATTGAAAGAGGTTTGGAACTATCTCCAATTTTACGGTGGAAAGAAGTCCCCGTCAGGAACTAGTACTGGGAGAAAACAGTCACCCCCTGTTCACAGTATAAAAACAAAGCAAAACAAAAACAGAGCAAAACAAAACAAACAAACCAAAAAACCCCGCTCCTTCTCTAAACCAGAACGCCCCCAAATACAACTCCTCGCGTCAGGAAATCTCCGACAGGACAGCAACACCACCAACCACCAACCACCATCACCATGAACGTCTTCAAGAAGAGCATCAGCAGAGTGTCCGAGGGCGGCGTGGGAGGGGGGGTGGTGGGGACCTCCTCGGACCGGAAGAGCGAGGTCAGCACGTCCAGCAACAGCACCAGCAAGGCCAAGCTGAGCCGCTTCCGCCTGAAGATGCGCATGATGTCCAGCCTGGGCATGGCCGGCATGGTGTCGGGCACCAAGGCCAACACCGTCACCTACGAGAACACGTACAAGACGGCCCCGGACGACAACCGCAGGTTCTCGCAGCGCAAGGCGGAGCAGATCATTTACAGGTTGGGTCGTCCAGCGTCCGTCCGTGTGTGTGTGTGTGTGTGTGTGTGTGTGTGTGTGTGTGTGTGCGTGCGTGCGTGCGTGCGTGCGTGCGTGCGTGCGTGCGTGCGTGCGTGCGTGCATGCGTGCGTGTGTGTGTGTGTGTGTGTGTGTGTGGGGTCGTTGAACGTAGGATGCAGAGAGATAGGCAGAGAGAGAGAGAGAGAGAGAGAGAGAGAGAGGGGGGGGGAGGGGAGATGGGGAGAGAGAGAGAGAGAGGGGGGGAATGGAGAGAGAGAGAGAGGGAACGGGAGAGAAAGAGAGAGAGGGACAGACAGAGAGAGTGAAACACACACACACACAGACAGACAGACAGACAGAGAGACAGACAAAGACAATTATAGCGAGAAGGATGGGGTAGTGGAAGGAGGGGAGGGGGGCAGTGTGTGTGTGTGTGTGTGTGTGTGTGTGTGTGCGTGCGTGCGTGCGTGCGTGCGCGCGGGCGCGCGCGCGCGCGCGCGCGCGCGCGCGTGTGTGTGTGTGTGTGTGTGTGTGTGTGTGTGTGTGTGTGTGGAATGCCAGGGATCAGGAGGATAGGAGCGGATCAAAATGAGCAAAAGAGATTAATGGTGGCGGTAAATGCATGTAGAATATTTTTGTTTGTTTGTTTATAATTTTTCACCCAAAAGATCTCACTTGCAATCTCTGTATTACCAAGTAGATCTACCATCCATAATTGAAAAAAAGTTTTGAATCGTCATTACCCAACCGACCACACAAAGCGGTTTTTCTTTAAGATCGTAAGAATGATACAAAAAAGCACACCTTCAACAAGTCAAATCATGAGAAAAAGAGGACATCCTGAGAAAGATCATGCAACAACTCTGTGACTCTAAGATAAGGAAAAACAACATTGAACATTGGTTGTATTTCTTGTACAAGAAATAGAGATGAGATACTGAGCGCTAACTCGTCTGTTCTCGAATCTCTTTCCAGCGCAGATGCATTGCGTCTCATCTGACGCGAAGGCAGCGTGGTTAGACCGTTGGAATTCCATATCCATTGTCTAGTAAGTCGATGGTTCGAATCCTAGCTGGGCTTGGTGTGAGTTAGTTTATGTCTTTGTCACAGTGCAGTGGAGAAAATCAAACACGCAGGTTAAAGATCCCTGAAACACGCAGCACGTTTCAATCTGAAAACAAGAGTATGGCGCCTAAATGGGGGATAACACAGGAGTAGTACAATGTCGGAACGTTCGAATGTGGGAGGTGGCGACTCTTGAACACTGAAGACGAAGTTGGAGGAGGACAAGAAAAAGGCGGCAGAGGGGAAGTAGGATTACAGGGGGCAAAAGAGGAAGAGGAATAAGAAAGAGAAAAAGGAGGAAAGGAGAAGGAAAAGGAAGAAGGTGAAGTATGAAAAAGGAAGAGAGGAGGAGGAGAAGAAGAAGAAGGAAAGGACAAGGCAAAGATTAAGAAAAAGAGAAAGAGGGGTGGCGTGGGGGGAGAATAGGGGGGGGGGGGGGGAGAAAAAAGTGAGGAAAGGGAAATGAAGAAAGAAGAGGAAGAGGAGGAGAGAAAAAAAATGTAAAAAGGCAAGAAGAAAGAGAAAATAAAGGTGGAGAAAGAGCAAAGAAAAAGAAGAAGAGTAATGATCTAAGGGTGAAAACGAGAAACGTACAGAGATAGCATTTCTAGCTGATCACCTTGTAAAAGGAAGCGGTGTTCGAACTCCCTAAACAATTTTCATCTTCTGATATTAGTTCTTCTTTTTCTTATGGAAGAAGCAGAAGAAAAAGATAAAGAAAATGAGAACAAAAAAAAAGCTATGCAATAAGAAAAAAGAAAAAAAAGAAAGAAAGAAAGAAAAAAAAAAGAAAGGAAGGGAAAGGAAAAGATGATACGTCCCCCAGCTCATTTTCTCCAAAGCAACATCCCAATGTGCAGCTCAGAATATCTTCAACATTTTCCTTCTTTTTTTTTTCTTTTTCTTTCCTTTTCTTTTTTTTCTTCTTTCTTTTTTTTGTTCGTTTGCGTTTTTCTTTGGTCTTATCTAACGCAGTGCTAGCAAGCTGACATGAAGCTGTGACCGTATGGAAACGAGACGCAAAAGGAGCGGTAACTCGAGACATCAGCGAGCGCGCCTTATTAATTCCCTTGGAATGATATCATCGGCCTTTCGCGACCTCCGCCGGCATGTCTTCATCTGCGTGCGTCTGTCGGTGTGTTTGTCTGTCGGTCAGCAGGATTATGCCGAAGGACTGCTGGACCGACGTGAACGAAACTAAGTGGAAAGTGGAATGTAGCACAAGGTCGTGCTTATGAAATCTTTAGTGCGATGCCCATTACGTCTTTTAGTGCGGTGCCCATTAAGTCTTTTAGTGCGGTGCCCATTAAGTCTTTTAGTGCGGTGCCCGTTACGTCTTTTAGTGCGGTGCCCATTAAGTCTTTAGTGCGGTGCCCATTCGGTCTTTAGTCTAGTGCCCATTCAGTCTTTTAGTGCGGTGCCCATTCAGTCTTTTAGTGCGGTGCCCATTAAGTCTCTTAGTGCGGTGCCCATTCAGTCTTTTAGTGCGGTGCCCATTAAGTCTCTTAGTGCGGTGCCCTTTCAGTCTTTTAGTGCGGTGCCCATTAAGCCTTTTAGTGCGGTGCCCATTCAGTCTTTTAGTGCGGTGCCCATTAAGTCTTTTAGTGAGGTGCCCGTTCAGTCTTTTAGTGTGGTACCCATTAAGTCTTTTAGTGCGGTGCCCATTCAGTCTTTTTTTCCTTTAGTGCGGTGCCCATTAAGTCTTTTAGTGAGGTGCCCATTGAGTCTTTTAGTGAGGTGCCCATTAAGTCTTTTAGTGCGGTGCCCATTAAGTCTTTTAGTGAGGTGCCCATTGAGTCTTTTAGTGTGGTGCCCATTAAGCCTTTAGTGCGGAGTCGGATCTTAGGATGGATCCATGCTCTCTCTCCCCTCCCCCTCTCTTTCTCTCTCTCTCTCTGTTTCTGTCTCTGTCTCTGTCTCTCTCTCTGTCTCTGTCTCTGTCTCTGTGTCTCTGTCCATCTCTGACTGTGTGTCTATGTGTCTCTCTGTCTCTCTCTATCTGTCTGTCTTTATGTCTGTCTGTCTGTCTGTCTGTCTGTCTGCCTGTCTGTCTGTCAGCCTCTCTCTCTCTCTCTCTCTCTCTCTCTCTCTGTCCACTTTATAAAGAATATAGATGTCTACCAAATCGTAAGTATGATCTTGTGCCCCTGTGAATTTCAACCCTGGACCCAGTGAGCAAAATAGCACTCACAATGGGGACGGTCCGGTTCACCCTGACCCAGTGAGCAAAATAGCACTCACAATGGGGACGGTCCGGTTCACCCTTCTTTTTTCTGTTTTCCTTTCATTCTCTCCCATTTCGCTCCGGTTTTGTTTCATCCCACCTGTGTTCTGAGTTCCGTTTCACTCCGAATCAGATCAGGCACACCGGTGAATGAACGCAAGATCAGATCGCCGTTTTCCGAAGGAAATTCGTTTATCTGAATGGAGAAGGTGCCTTAGGACGCTTCCTTGCACGCAACGCAGGTATGCATGTCCACGTACGTACATGCAGACACATACAATACTCACATGCATGCGTGCTCGCACACATATAAATAACACACTCGCGCACACACACGCACACGAGCAGGCGCGCGCGCACGCACGCACACACACACACACACAACACACACACACACACACACACACACACACACACACACACACACACACACACACACACACACACACACAAGCGCGCGCGTTAACACAAACATGCTCTCACTCACGCTTAAAAACATAAACTCTCTTTCTCTGTCTGTCTGTCTGTCTGTCTGTCTGTCTCTCTCTCTCTCTCTCTCTCTCTCTCTCTTCTCTCTCTCTCTCTCTCTCTCTCTCTCATATACACATACTTAAAAAGCATCCACGCTTACAAACACGAACTTGAACTCACAAAAACGCACAAACGCGAACGCGTGCGCGCGCACACACACACACACACACACACACACACACACACACACACACACACACACACACACACACACACACACGCACACACATACACACACGTGCATACACACAAACACCCCCGCTTACAAACACAAACTTTTTGTTTTGGAATTTTTTTTTTTAATAGGCACACATAAAGAAAGTATTTCACTGGACAACAGCGACAGTATTTACAAACATCAAACAAAGTCATGTAACATGTCCCATAGTGTCCTCATAGATGCATCATGACATTTAGAGAAAATACGTTACATAATCATATTTCAGTCATATTGTTCCAT
>CM031598.1:51694438-51706938 GCA_018398815.1 Conus ventricosus | reverse complement strand
AGTTGTAGCCTTGTTTGGGTGGAGTCGTAGGTATGTGTATCATGCACTTTCAAAGAAAAAGCAGAGATCGTGAACTTTAGTTGTATTTGCTCTGTCGAAGATTGATTGATTGTTCTTTTATGTATTCAGTTTGTCTTTCTGTCTGTCTAACTGTCCATCTCTCTGTCTGTCTATTTATCTTTCTGTCTGTCTAACTGTCCATCTCTCTGTCTGTCTATTTATCTATCTGTCTGTCTAACTGTCCATCTCTCTGTCTGTCTATTTATCTGTCTGCTTTCTTTCGTTAGTTCGTTCGTTCGTTTGGTCTATTTCGTTGTTAATTTGTCCCTTACTTTGATTGTTGTTGATTTGTCCCTTACTTTGATTGTTGTTAATTTGTCCCTTACTTTGATTGTTGTTAATTTGTCCCTTACTTTGATTGTTGTTAATTTGTCCCTTACTTTGATTGTTGTTAATTTGTCCCTTACGTTGATTGTTGTTAATTTGTCCCTTATTTTGATTGTTGTTAATTTGTCCCTTACTTTGATTGTTGTTAATTTGTCCCTTACTTTGATTGTTGTTAATTTGTCCCTTACTTTGATTGTTGTTGATTTGTCCCTTACTTTGATTGTTGTTAATTTGTCCCTTACTTTGATTGTTGTTAATTTGTCCCTTACTTTGATTGTTGTTAATTTGTCCCTTACTTTGATTGTTGTTAATTTGTCCCTTACTTTGATTGTTGTTAATTTGTCCCTTACTTTGATTGTTGTTGATTTGTCCCTTACTTTGATTGTTGTTAATTTGTCCCTTACTTTGATTGTTGTTGATTTGTCCCTTACTTTGATTGTTGTTAATTTGTCCCTTACTTTGATTGTTGTTAATTTGTCCCTTACTTTGATTGTTGTTAATTTGTCCCTTACTTTGATTGTTGTTGATTTGTCCCTTACTTTGATTGTTGTTAATTTGTCCCTTACTTTGATTGTTGTTAATTTGTCCCTTACTTTGATTGTTGTTAATTTGTCCCTTACTTTGATTGTTGTTGATTTGTCCCTTACTTTGATTGTTGTTAATTTGTCCCTTACTTTGATTGTTGTTGATTTGTCCCTTACTTTGATTGTTGTTAATTTGTCCCTTACTTTGATTGTTGTTAATTTGTCCCTTACTTTGATTGTTGTTAATTTGTCCCTTACTTTGATTGTTGTTGATTTGTCCCTTACTTTGATTGTTGTTAATTTGTCCCTTACTTTGATTGTTGTTAATTTGTCCCTTACTTTGATTGTTGTTAATTTGTCCCTTACTTTGATTGTTGTTAATTTGTCCCTTACTTTGATTGTTGTTAATTTGTCCCTTACTTTGATTGTTGTTAATTTGTCCATTACTTTGATTGTTGTTAATTTGTCCCTTACTTTGATTGTTGTTAATTTGTCCCTTACTTTGATTGTTATTTTTTGCTAATTGTTACTCCCAATCTAATGGAAAAGCGTACGTATTATGGTATGCACTTAGAAGACAGAAACAACTCCCCATGGATCCGCTGTGTTGTTGAAGACAGATTTATGCTTTTTGTGTTTGTCTGTTTCAGTTTGTATATAGTTCTGTCTTCTCACCTCAGCCTGCTTTTATTTTCAACTTGATAGATTTTGAAAAAGGCATGTGCTTTGAATGAACCATTGACGTGATCAAATGACATCGTGCGGTTAGGTTGGAGTAATCGTGATTTTTTTTGGGTCTGGATTTGGTGGCTGCTGTTATGTTTTTCTATGATTAAAAAAAAAAAATTAAACCATCTCTTGAAAATTCAAATAAAAGGGAAACGTATATGGGCGGGATACTTTGATTGCATCCCCTTCTCCACCCTACACCTCTCTCCTCAATGAGACGAGGACATCAAACATGATTAGCTTGGAAGGCTGACGGCACTATGGCTCCGTGTCTGATCAATCAAGAAGTACAACACAGTGCTGGGTATAGCACAGACAAGAAAGATCATGATCTTTATTCAAGCAAATGCTATGCCAGAGAGAGAGAGAGAGAGGAGAGAGAGAGAGAGAGAGAGAGAAGAGAGAGAGAGAGAGAGAGAGAGAGAATAAAACCACGAAGTAAGCTAAACAACAAAACCGTGGAAAGGCATCAATCATAGTTTTGGGCTTCCATAACAATGAAGGAGAACAACAATGCTATTGATGTGAATAGAGACAACAGTGGGGAAACTAAACGAGACAAAAAAGAATATTATACAATTGGTGACCGAATGTAACACACACTCACACACACACACACACACACACACACACACACACACACACACACACACACACACACACACACACACACACACATTCGCATAGACGATAAACCACAGCCTGTTTTACAGTGTTTTATGCTACCCATCTGTACACGCACAGATTAGTAAGTGTTCAGAATAACAAACCCAGAATCTCACACACACTGCGTGTCCAATAAGACCTGTCCACATACATTTCATAGGACAGTTTTTGCCATATTTCGTAAAATAAAGATATTTGACGATTTTGTGTTCTTTCCATTGGTTCGCTGTTCAAACGGTGAGACACGTAGTTGTCGTCTGCTATCGTTGACAGTGGTTTTTTTTTTTCTATAACGGGATTGCGTGTATCTGGCTGGATTTTATGATGTTTGATATATTTTCATGCATTTATAAAGTTTGCATCAATGATGTGTGTTTTTAGTGACTGTGGTAAGTATGTTTGATCATAACCACTTTCATGATCGGTATTATCATCGTTATAATTAATTGTTGCATTTCGTTAACATCGTTACATTCTGTTGCATTTAATCTGAAAGTTAGTGAATTAGATAAAACATTAATGATTTTAGCACACTTTCCCTGTTTTCGTCAATAACTTGGTATAATCACGACTTCCTCACCCCCACCACCCACCCCCACCCTCTCCTGATCCGATTGGTTAGTTTCATTTTTTGACCTTGCTTGTTGCACAATCTGACATTCGGGTTTAACATCCACACCAAAGGTGGTAAGGCAGACGGGGTAATTACCTCGGGAAAGCAGGATGAGCGGACGTATGAACGTATGTATCACCAGAATTACAAGATATTCCGATTGGCAGCAAAATGCCACTTGTTTGACGGTGGACTCCAACTGGATTTGGAGTCGTTATGTCTGATTATGAATTCGCTGCAATTCCTCTTGACATACTTACGTGTGAGAGTGCGTTGACTTGCACTGCAATGTAGGAAAGGTCATTGCTAAGACCAAAGATGTAGAGGGAACAGGACCGGTATCTCGCTTCAATTTCCCACTATTCACCTTTCTCGAAGTCCCATTCACTTTGTCACTTACCATATCCGGGGGAGAGAATTGTTCAACTGGCTGGGCTATCCTCTATAGTAATCATGTATGCAGCTTCTTCACGTGCGCTGCTCAGCGAAGACAGCGTACTGCCTGCGTGAAGCTTTTGCCCCTCGCCAGAGAACCATTGTGTGTGCGCTTGACACTTGACAGTTGACTCTATCGGCTGTTAGAAGTGTGGTGAACAGACGGTTAACCTGAGAACAGAGGGCAGACCAAAATCCACCAGATCAACAGGAAAGAACAGTTGCCTTCAATGTGCGTGATCGAACGCCAGCAAATGAAGGTGAAGGTTCTGACCCTGCCCGCTCTGTAGCTTTGGTAAGATCGATTTGCCAAAATGAAGTTACACTTTGGGATAGTGTTGTACTAACAAAGTGGTAATGTCAATTTTTAAATAGATCATCATATGATTACCCCACCCGCACCCCTTCCCCTCTCTCCGCCCCACATAACACTCCTCGAAGTTTTCAACAAGATATTGAAATTGCTGTTCCGCTAGGAAACATAGGACTACGTTTTAACTCGCGTCCGTTGGTCAGTTGGTTTCTTTGACTGTAAACAAGATCATGCACGAAAAATGCAAAAGTAATGTTGACGAAACTAGATAGAAGGCTGGAATGTGGCCCAAAGACAAACTCGTTACATTTTGATGTGAATCCGTGATGCGGATCCCGATTTAAGAGCGGATCCAACATCCGTCGGCAAGATTAAAAAAAAAAACCCATGAAGGCAACAGAGACGATTTTAACGAAACTTGATGGAAAATTGGAATGTGACCCTAGAACCGACCCGTTTAACATTGCTGTGGATCCGCTGTGCAGATTTGGATGAAATGGCGAGTTCAGGATCCGTTCGACGATGGTGGAGATCTTCGTTCTCCTGCATGCCCTTTTATATTCAAACCCTTTTATCATTACAATTATGATCATTATTATGTTTATTTCATTTTATTTCATGTTCTTATATTTATTACGATGATATATCTTAGCACGATCTGAACAGAAAAGGTGGTGTGTTTTTGTTGTTGAGAAAATAGTTGCACATCAGAAGTGTTGTACTATATGTGACTTTGTCATTGATCGTGCTATAAATCATTTATGAAAAAAAGCAAATAAGTATCTGGTAGATATTTGTAGAGAGCATAAGCTACAAATTATGCAAAGGCGAACGTGATCTGTGATAGACGTGAAGGTTGTTTGCATGATTTGTGTATTTTCTGTGGTAAAAGAAGTTTATTTCTCATGATATTATTTCTGTTTGTGTGATAGTACTTTCTGTAACCGAAAGTACGCGGAGGAGAGAGAGAGAGAGAGAGAGAGAGAGAGAGAGAGAGAGGCTTTATCACTATGTTCTACAATTGCATGCATATGAGTGACTGGGACATTAAACCGAATTCCCTCCCTTGTTTCTTTCCTTTTTTAATTTTAAAGTCTATGTTTTCTGTGATAATCTCCGTAATATTTGAAGTATTTCTTGGTTACAATCGACACTAGGACGAGGTAAGACATTCCTATTATTCAATGATGAATAGAGATAGAGGATAACATGAAAAGGAAGGTGCAATTGACGGTGTGCCGGTCTTCGAAAACAGCGTTAGAGATACAAGGGTGACATCCGGAAAGACCACTAAGACGGCCTGACTTAACAGGAACGATACACATTGAGACGTCGCTTCTCCTCCTCCTCCTCCTCCTGCTCGTCGTCGTCATTCTCCTCCTCCTCTTCTTCTTCTTGTTCTTTTTCTTGTTCTTCTTCAATTGTCATCGTATTGATGTTTTTTCAAATCGTGTGAAGTTTCGGGCAAGCTCAGTAGCGCAAATAAAGATAGAAAAGGGAAACCACCGTGTTTTTTTCCTCCTTCAGACACAGGCGGTGGTCACATCACTAAAAGTAGTCTCTCAGTTCTGTGAACCCGTCAAGGAGGCCCATAGACCCAGCTGGAGCGGATTAAGTTTTTTTCTTTTTTCTCTCCTCCTATACTGTGCTTTTTGGGAACAGTTCACCCTACATCTGATTTATCAACCATCTTACAAAAAATGATTGTTACATACCGAGGTTAGAATCAAGGCCATCGTGCTCAGAATAAAAACATCTTCCGTGGCAAATGCAAGGAAAGGATGCTAGCTTTCGTGACAAATGTGATCGCTTACCCTTCCGGACAACATCTCTGAGACAAAATGAATGGATGGATTGCTTTCATTTCTGGGATAACGTTTCCAAGACAAGCCAAATGGATGGATTGCTTTCATTTCTGGGATAACGTTTCCAAGACAAGCCAAATGGATGGATTGCTTTCATTTCTGGGATAACGTTTCCAAGACAAGCCAAATGGATGGATTGCTTTCATATTCTAGGACATCATTTCAAAGGCACACTGAATGCATGGAGTCGGTGGACATGACAGAAGCGTGGATAAGATCCTTTTAACCATGGGCAGAATCTCCTTTGCTGCCAGCTCTCTCACTCCAGCCGCACCGCAGAGACAGAGATCCAGAACGTCTCCCACACCTCGTCTCCTCGTACACCCCCTCTCTCACCCCCCACCCCACCCCCACCCCCAACTCTCCGGTCTACACCTTTTCTAACCCATAGCGCGTCTGTTCATACACTCGGTGCCCTACCCATAATCCCCTTCCAGAGTTTATCACAGACCAGTCACTCTCGATTTCCCTTTCTTCCAGGCGAGAGAAGCGGTGATCTGAACACAAGTGGCATTGTTGATGGGTGAACCCTGGACTTCGCCGGCTTCTCTGTCGGCTCCTCTTTCTTCTCCTCGCCTGCTCACCCAGACCTTTATGTAAAAGACTGGGGGCTGGAGGAGCAAAGGACATTGTGCACGCTCACCCCCGGTGCACCCGCTCACCCGTTTGTTGTGTGTAAAGGTGGTGAACTTTTGTTTGATTCAGTGTTCACACTGCAAACGAAAGATTACGGAACGAAAGATTGGAAGAGTTTTTCTTGTATTTTACTCTATCTTTGTATCTGGGTGATGCAATTTCTGAGCGATGAATGATGTTTTGACAATGAAATGGAAGTTATTAGGTGAAGTAAGATGGAAGACGTGTAGACTACCTAGACAAACATTCCAGCGAACCGTGAACACCTCAGTCCCATCTGCCATACTGGCTTATATTTAAAGTTAAATTTTATTAAGTAAATGTGTGTGTGTGTGCGTGAGTGTGTGTGTGTGTAAAAACAATACACATATTTTCGCAAAAAAAAGAAGAAAATTGTATTTTTTTCTGACTGCCAGTTTGATGGACAATACCTCCGAGGATATGTTTGGAATAAGAAGAACAATAACTCTTGAGTGCCACATTTAGATATCAAAGAGAGATAATCCCTGTCATGCTTGCTGCTCCACCAGCTGCACGCAGAGGGCTAGGGCTCTGTATCTCCATCACAAGGAAGTTAATAAATTCGACGAATCACGTGCCCCGACATATTTAGAAACATTTCAAAATGAAAGACAAAGATCAAAACAAGGACAAAGTTCAAACAATCAATTTCTCATTCAGCTACATTCAGTTTAAAATCCACTTAATCTTCGATACAGATAAGATAAATGGTGTCCCAGAGGCACTAAGGAAATGTTTAAGAACTACGTTCTGCCATTGCTTATTGCCGCAACTGATTGATTTGATGATTGATTTAATTTAACGTCTGTTCACAACGATGGTGATATTAGACTAAAAATGAACCAATCCACAAAAACAAACAAACAAACAAAAAGAAAAAAAAGAAAAAAGAAAAACAACAACAACAACAACAAAAAACGGGCTGTGTAAGTGTGTGTGCGAGTGTGTGTGTGTGTGTGTGTGTGTGTGTGTGTGTGTGTGTGTGTGTGTGTGTGTGTTAGTGTGAATATGCACTCATGTGTGAAAGGCTATATATGAACATTAATACAATAACTATAAATGACTTAATATTTACAATAAATTTGAAAGTATAGTGCTGGATAAAACTGATGCAATTTGTATCATTTCTTCGCTGTAGATTATATCATTTAAAGATCCCATTTTTGCTACATCTATCCCAGATATGTTGTATAATAGGGATAGCAATGGGCAATCAAAAGAATATGTTCAATTGATATTGGATGACCACAAGCACATTCACATTTTTTGAAAATTTAGTCTTCCATGAATTTAATCGAATTTTGTAAATGAGACTAGACAAGGATCTTGAACACAGTAATATTTTTGACTTTGAAGGAATCTTTTCTGTCATTATACTACTTTCTAACATCGAATTTATTTCATGTTTTTCTAATTTTAGTGTACTATCAGGATATTTTCTAATAGCTCCTTTCGTTGATCTATCAGCCATTTCATTCCCCCAAATACTACAGTGAGATGGAATCCAACAAAATTCTACATTGATACCTTTACATATAATTGAATGTACTAAGTATTTTACATCAAATACCAAATCTTTTCGAACTTTTGTATTCCAGTTTTGCAGACTGTAAAGAACAGATTCTGAGTCAACACAAAGTAAAATGCTATAAATCTCAATATCAATATCAGCTATGAAGGATTGCCGCAACTTCATCTGGAAACCGCAGCATTTCCATTCTCACTCACCGGCAAGAGGACGTCACGTAAGCACAATTATTTCACCTCTCTCTCGCTCTGTCTCTCTCAGACAATTTGAAAATGTCCCTTTTTCGCCAATGAGACCTATGAAATGTGTGCAAGAAAGATCGTTGGCGTCCTGCAAAATGTTGTTCCAGCCAAATCATGGACACTTGAGGGTTTTTACACATGCACATCGTCTGGGTTCTCCCAATAGCAACGGTCACGACAGGCCACCTCCCATTATTGCCGCATTGACCAGATGGGGTGACAAAATGGAAGTCCTCACTAAAGGAGGAGAACAGCTGAAGCAGAGAGTCGTCAAGGCAGCAGTAGGTTTGACTACTTGACAACAAACCGTCCTAAAAGATCATCGCAACAAGAAGCTACACAGGTATTTCAGCGGCAACCAACTGGTCGTGGAAGGCCCATCACAGCCCCACTCTGGCAGTTACGCGCAAGTTGCAAGACACGACATTCCCTCCTAGCAATCTTCCAGATGGTCGACATCAGAAAAGCCGTCCTTCGGATAAGGAAACATTGATGATCCTGGCCCCAGGGTCCACCAGTCGAGAGACGACTCCAGACTTCAAAGTAATTTACACCACCAACAAGGAAGTACCAGCAACACGGGAAGTACGCAATGAGACATCCTCCCGGCGCAACCATCAGTTGCACGTGTATTTGCCAACCCACGCAGCTCAGCACTGTCGGCGACAGCATTCTGATGAGCACGTGCAATATGAGAAACTCATGCGCTCAATGAATGACTGTCTGCCACTGACTCGCTCCCAGTCCCGTGTGAAGAAAAAGAATGGCCACAGGAGTGACAAATGGCAACTGATGCGTAGCAAAAGTGTAGTGAGGAAAAGTTGTGAGCCGAATTCGGATACTTGTGACTTAAATGTGATTGTCAGTGCTGACAACAGTCGATAGATTCTGGTCGACTTCATCACAAAGTCTGTCAAGGCGCAAGAAATAATGTAAGTTTTTTTTTAATTTCTTTATTTTTATTTTTTTACGTACAATGTAGAAGGTTTGACTCGGCTTTATGAATCCGTGGTCTGTTCGTATGTTTCAAGTTTTGACTTTATTTTGCTTGCTGAAACATTTTCTACGTCCTTCCTTTCTCACTTGTTTCCTTTGCAATACATATCTATATCTGCTGCTGTTAAATTACAGACGCTACAACAGCTCGGTTATCTGTTGCTGTGGCAGTGTAAAAAAAAAAAGAGTGCAAACGTTTAACTGAACAAATTTATGCAGAACATGATAAGACCGTGTCGCTGAAGCTGTCCAAAAAATGTGCTCAAAACAGACGGTGACGTTTTATTCCTAGGGTATAATGTCCCACCCGTTAATTCTTTTTATTATAGCGAAACGGACATTTCCAATGGCCTTTCTCTCAAGCGTGCATGTTGGATGTGCTCAAAAGCATTGGAGATCTCCCATTCATTGTTTTTGGAGACTTGAATGCTAGGGCTGGCAGTGGAAAGTGCACGGGGAAACGATGCCGGTGTCATTTTTGACGTCATCTGCTCTCCTGACAATGATTATTAATGAAAGCGTGAATCGCATTTCTGACGATAAAGAAATCAATGAACTAAAAAAATTACCTTATAAATCTTTGTGAATATTTTGACCTCACAAGTCTGAAAGGAATGTTTGGGAGTACTTCTGGAAATTTTTACACGACTTTTGTACTTCAGGCTGCTGTGTTGTTGATTATTCTAGTGTTTCTAGAAGCCTGCTCGGTTAATCGACGATATTTAATGTTGCCGAAATGATTGAATGTAAACATATACCTGTAGAGGTTGATGTTTTGCCGAGGAAAGGAAGAGCAAATGCAGAATAATAATATAAACAAAGTATGTTTAACTTAGAAGAATTTGCGTATAATGATCTGAAAAAGGTCTGGAATTCATGACACAGCTGAGGTCTGATTGAGGTCAGCAACTGTTTTGGACAAGCAGAAAACTTGGTAACGGAAAATATACATTCTGCCCTTAGAAAATTTAACAAAAGACTGTTGCTTGCTGGAGAATGCATGAAGAAGACAACTAACTATTTGGGGTAAAGAGAAATAACAACTAGATTGACAGTGAGTGCGGGGTTAATAGATAGTGTGTACAGCAGTCACTACGGGCCTTTCATTGGGTCGAAGCAGAAGAGTATTGAACATTAGGACATGATTATAAAGGGTTACTGAGACAGGAGAAAAGTTAACGTAAGAAGTCTGTTCTTAATTCACCTCATGACGATTTTAATAATCACACAATTTTCTGGAAGAACGTCAGATCTGTGGTTTTAAGTACGTCAGTAACAAATTCAGTAAAGAAAGATCAATGGTACCAGCATTTTTGTCAAGGTGTTTTATTTCTTACCTTATATTCTGTCGATACGGATGTGCACGATTTAGTGCTAAATGTCTCTGCAGACTTTGTTGCAGTAATGAAGATGACGAGGAGGTGGAGGTGGGAGAAGAGAGAGAGAGAGAGAGAGAGAGAGAGAGAGAGAGAGAGAGAGAGAGAGAGAGAGAGAGACTTGAATGCGATAATACAGAGACAGAGGTTCATGTAGCTACTCCAAACATAAATTTATAGACGAGCAGCAAGATCCGACAAAATTATTGGTGAATTTTTAAAACATTCTGCTATTCGCATTGATACTTATCTTGTCCAGTATTCCAATAACTGTTTTCTCCTGGTTTGTTTCCTGAAGACTGGTCAGAAGCAATAATCCATCCCATCCAGAAGAATGGTGATCCCGAAAACCCAGATAACTATAGAGGAATATGTCTACTTAGCATTCAGCAAACTCACAGTTTCATACTAAATAAAAAGACTGAATACTTGAACAATAGCAACAATTTAATAAATGAATGTCGAACTAGATTTCGAAAAGGCCACAATACTATAACCAATATTATATACTTTGGGTACTATGATAAAATGGCAGTTACATATCACCGAAACTTATTCGTTGGATTCATTGATTTTCTGTTGTACCAACTAATCTTTGGGGAAAAAAAGAAAATGGCATTGAGGGGAACATTTGCAAAGCAATTAGGTGTGTATACAGTGCTGTAAAAGGAAGGGTTGCTTCAAGGAACGATTTATCTGATTCATTCATGTGCCTCTGGATCTAAAACAGGGTGACGTCCCACATCGTTTTCTCTCTTTATGAACAGACTTGCAAGCGATATTTAGCAATATGGTAGACATGGCGTACAGTTATTTCCGGATCTCATTAAAATTTTAAATCTTATGTTTGCTGACGAAGTCATTCTCGATATTGATATCCATAGAGAAAAGAGACAAAAATCAAAAACAAAGAAACAGATTGTCAACTATCTAGTCTCTAATGCAACTTCTTTTAGCTGAAAATTCACTTCATTTTCCGCACAAACAAGACAAACATCGCCTTAAAGGGTGAAAGGTCAAAATCTTTTTGATTTCATTTTCAGCCATTGTTTTTGTACCCATGCACCAAAATCAGTGACGTCGTCTGGATGGTCATTCAGAAACGGTGACAGTCTCCCTTTTCCCTCCCCACCCTTTTGATGGTTTTAGTACGCCATGGTGGGTTCAGACCGGCCATGCTATTCAGCTTGTGCGTCTTTTTACCACAAGGGAGCGGCCAGCTCCTTTTATGCTTCAGTAAGCTAAGAGGTCACTCTCTGTCGCAACAGCTGTCCGATTTTTCTCTCTCGTAGGTCAAGATCACGCCGGAGAGGGTCTTGGGCAAGTGTTCCAGCAGAGTTTTTTTCCTTCTTTTTTTAAACGTTCTCTGCTTCAATAGACACAGGTCAGTAAGTACTAGCGAGAATGAAGCTTTAGTGGTAGAGAACACAGTTCGGAATTGTGCCTTCCGAGTTCAACTCTTGTTGTCTCCCCTCGTGAAAAAAAATCGTCATTTAAGCTGCCCGTCTTAAACCTTGATGTCGTTCTAGTGGTAGCGTATTGTGGTATACTGGTTCCCCTGTCCCACTATCGCTCACCCCAGACCATCCCCACCCCCTTCCCAAATTGCTAGGAAGATCGGTTGACCGCAACTGTCATATCTATGGCGAATGTGGGCGTGAACCATGAAAGGAAGCTGGCGAGAACGAAGAGGGGGAAAAAATCACTGTTATTGTACAGAATGACTGAGCGAATATAACATTAGATACCGCTCCCACTCGCCCTCCCGCTCCCACTACTCTATCCCTTACTTTTCTTCTCATACCCATGGGGATGCTGAGGGAGTGGGTGGGGGAGGAGCATGTGGGGGGGGGGGGGGGGGTGCTTTTCGGTATCCCCGCCTTCCGGAAATTCTGCACTAGTTATTTCCCCCTTTCGGTCAATTTCTCTGATTTTCTTTATTTCTGTCATGTTCCTGTACTGTCCAGTGTTGTCTCTGTTTTCTCTGATTCGCCTGAATTTGTCCGAGACAGTCTTTACACCTTTGTTGTTGTTGTTGTTGTTGTTGTTCTTCTTCTTCTTCTTCTTCTTCTTCTTTCTTCTTCCATCCCTCCCTCCCCCTCTGTCTCTTCATTGGAAGTTTATAGTATACCATGCCTCCTGATATTGTAATCTGTCTACCAAGAAGTA
>CM031598.1:51644438-51684438 GCA_018398815.1 Conus ventricosus | reverse complement strand
TTTTTATTTATTTATTTATTTTTTAATCTCCGTGTGATGGATTAAGTTTTATCATTTGGATTAGTGTAACGATTTGGAATAGTCATTCAGTTGTACCGTTTCATGAGAGACAATGGCTTCTTCTTGAATAATGTATCCGTCTCTCTCTCTCTCTCTCTCTCTCTCTCTCTCTCTCTCTCTCTCAATAAAATCTTTGTAATGATGACGAAATGAGAATAATTTTTCAGCGCTTGCTTTCCCTAGTACATATTTGTTCCAAAGATAAATTATGTATGTATAGATAAATATAAAAAAGCACGTTGAAAACAGCGTCTTACAAATTACCTTTATATAGATCGGTACGACTTTGTGGAGCGCAGAGAGTAGACAGGGCATTACATCAGAAAATAGAAGCCAGTGCACGGGCCGACGATGAAGGTTGGTGGGGTCTAGGGCTCCGTTGACCGTATCACTGGCGCTCACCACGCATTTTGTTCAGCATATAAACTAAAAGGCTAGGCCGGCCAGTCAGTATAGCGCTGATCCACGCTTATGTCCAACGGATTCTGGTTTCGCCCTTTGCACCTGGATCCGCACCTAAACATTAAAGGTAAAGGAACGGTGTGTTTAATATTGGAGGGGAAAACTGGGTCTGAAGGTAGAAGACAGGGTTTCGCTATGAACAACAACAACAACAACAACAAAATCCGTTTCTTTAAACTTCTGTGAGTAAGCCAGTTTGTCAGTGAAGACATCCATTTTTTTTCCTCCAGGGGAAATAACAAGACGCACGGACCGGAAGAATTACATCCCATGTACATTGTTACTAGGATGAGGAAAATACGAAACATCAACATACAGACATGCATTACTTCATAAACAGTTTTTAATTCGTAAACAATGACGCTGTCATGGAACCGCCCTAAATTCAACGAGTATGTCCTTGCCCCATGCACGTTACATCTTTTAATTTTTTTTTTTAAATCAAGTTTTGTTAGCATTACGCTGTGGCTTTTAGAGTGTTGGGACTTGCATGATGTGAGACATAACCATTTTACAGCAGACTCCATGAAAACCTTGTTCAGAGATGTCCTACCTGATGTCATCTTTGAATTTCTGAAAGAGATCAACCTTTTTCATCTGATCTAAGATTTTACTGAAGAAAGATTTTTTAACACAATTTCAAATGTGTTTTTTAGAAGGTATATTTTAAAGGGTTGTGTGAATTGAGCTAGTTTTCGTTTGTGTGTTTGTTTTGAATGACTTGTGAGTTGATTTCAACGCGGTGACAGCCTTGACATGGCTCCTTGCGGTCGGCTGGGAAATACACGCAATATTACCTTAGCGTCTTGCCAAAAATCAAGCAAACCAACCAGCAAGTAGATACAGGTGAAGCCATAACCTCTTGGCGAGGTAAAGCAAAACATGCTGATTGATGTGCCGAAGGGACACGGCAGAGGCTGAGCTGAGCTAGAGCCGAGCCGGACCGAGCCAAACGCAGCCGAGCCGACAAGGTGAGCAACGAGAATTGAGGAGGACAGAGAGCCACCATGCTTGCAAGGCACGGGAAACGCGGCATGACAGATGGCGGGTTAGGCACGAGTGGCACGTGCATAGGTCACTCACTCGCTCGCACACATACACACACGCACACACGCAAACACACACACGCACGCACGCAAACACACACACGCACGCACACACACACACACACACACACACACACACACACACACACACACTGATCAGGCACGACTGGCACGTACTCGGAGGTCATAAAGAAGTCAGGCTGACTCAAACAGGTTTACGTCATCTTGTCAGTGTGCACACATCTTCAACCACCCCACAAGCTCTCACTCTCTCGCACCTCCCCCCCTCCCCCTCCCTCTCTCCCTCTCTCTCGCATTCCTTCACATCACTAAGCATGAAAAATGGTACAAAAGACATCATGAATTTAGAAGATGGATCGACCTGGGTATAAAAGTTTTTTGCGCCCTAGATTTGACTCTAAGGGTCCTAAAACGACGTCCAGATGGTAAAATTTCGTAATATTTTGTTAAAACATGGCTATCATCACTGGCAATCTTTCTTGCTTTCCTCTCCACTCGTCTGTCATACAATTCTTGCATTCCAACTTGCTTCCTTCCAATCACTTTGCTACACACATTCACCACATCATTCAATACTCGCTTGCTCTTCACACCCAAACTTCCATACCAGCACATGAAAGAAGCAGTGAGCAATGACTCAACACAACATCTGTAATAAGTTTGTAAGATTACAGGTTTAACACCAATATTTCGTAGCTTTTGCAAACAGAATATTCTTGACTGGCAATTTTTATGGATTTTAGTAACATTTTTATCAAAAACTAATTTATCATCAACAATCATTCCCAGATATTTATACTCATTCACTCGTTCAACAGCTTCACCATTAATTACAAGGTCTGGCACAGGTTCCGGGTTCTTACGAAAGTCGATTAAGATTTCTTTTGTTTTTTGCACATTAAGGTCAAGAAAGTTGTCTTTACACCAGCTGCAGAACTTTTTGATTTCCTCAAAGTAAACTGAATCAGAGTTTGACATATCTAGAATAGCAGAATCATCAGAATATTTAACGAGTGGAGTTTTCTCTGTGCCTCTACAGTCATTAGTATATAAAGTAAACAAAACGGGAGACAGAACTGTGCCTTGGGGTGCACCAGTAGAAGTCGAGCGTTCAGAGGACAGTGCAGACTGAAAACGAACAGACTGAGTTCTATTGTGCAGAAAACTGACAATCCATAAAGTAAGCTTTGGGTCAACACCTAAGTCAAGCAGTTTCATAGCTAACAGATGTGGCTGTATAGTATTAAAAGCAGAGGAGAAATCAATAAAAAGAATACGCGCAAAAGAACCTGGTTTGTTTAAATGGAAGAAAGCATTGTGAAGGAGAGTTAGAATAGCATCATCTGTACCTCTATGGGTTTTATAAGCAAACTGAAAGGGGTCAAGGTACTGACCAACAAAAGTTAACAAGTGACGGAGAACAAGTTTTTCAAAGCACTTCATAACTATGGAGGTCAGAGCTACAGGGCGATAGTCATTCAATGTTGTGGGGTTTCTTTTCTTCGGGACAGGGCAGACAGTGGAATTTTTCCAGATACTGGGTACAGAGCATGCCTTAAGAGACCAGTTGAAAATATGGAGGTTCAAGGTCTCTAAGTTCCAAGTTGTATTTCATGTGTGTGTTTTTTTTAATGTACATCCCTCAAAATTCGCCGAGGATATTTTTGCGACTTCGTAGAAAGAAGTACGAATGGAATTTGGATAATAGAAATCACTAAAAGAGGGAAAACAAGAAGGGTAGTAATGCACACATCTGTCATTGAAGAATTCAGTTTTGTGCTGAGGCATGCGGCACAATATGTAGCCTACACATGCGGCACAATATGTAGCCTACACATGCGGCACAATATGTAGCCTACACATGCGGCACAATATGTAGCCTACACATGCGGCACAATATGTAGCCTACACATGCGGCACAATATGTAGCCTACTCACCCTTTAACACCTCTATCCTCTCCCGCCTCCACAGGTGAACATTTCTGCGTGAACTTTTTTCCTTTCCTTTTTCAAAAATTGTGCCCGTCGTTAACTTTGAGATGTATGCATACACACATGCATACAAACACTTCAAAAGGAAACGGGTATTGGGAACATTTTAGTATACTGCATCCGAATGAGTCGACGACAGTGACTTCTTTTTTTTCCAGCGCGTCGACTTTGCAGAGAAGCCCGATGCGATTATTTCTGCCACGACGGCCCAATATTTTTACCCGCTTCTGTGGGTTGGTTGGTTGGTTGGTTGGTCTGACTGTCATCAAGTTTACGCTAAATTTACCGAACTAATTTTAACAAAAGTCGGCGACAAAATAAGATTGTGGCCCAAGGATGAAGCCGTTGAATCTTTTCAGGGATCTGTGATGTTGATTTGGATCAAAGGACAAATCCAGGATCCGTTTTGACCTTGGCAAAGATGTGTGCCCTCTCAAGTGCACTCCTGGTTTTTGTTTGGTTGATTTGATCTGTTCCAGGTTTTTTCTTTTTAAATTTTGTCTCATGAGGAAAAACAAACAAATAACAGCAACAATGAAAAGAAAACCCATTAATGTCAGCGTGTATTATTTTTGTTTCCAGCATACCTAGACGGCAGGTCTGATTCATGCTACCAAAAATCTGCGCAAATAGGATCGAGTTTCTACGCAGTGCAAGATCCGCATATTGTATTCAGTGTTATGTTCATGACATGACTGTCTTTTTGTTTTTGTGTGTTCATTTAGTTTGTTCTTTTTCAGTGTGTATGGGTTATTTAATTACATCATTGATTTATCTATGCATATTTTGTCTTTTCGGTTTTTGTTGTTTTTTTTTTGCCACGAAATGCGCTTCTTGAGGCGCTTTCAAATTTAAAAACAAATTTTCAGAATGGATAGAGAGTGGGAGAAGGATATAGGGGGTGGTCCGGGGTGGGATAGTGGGTGGCAATCGAGAAACTGCTGCCTCTGCTCGATCTCATTTAGAACTGAGGTAGAAATGCAATTTCAATGTAGTCAATTTTCTCTGACCTCCGCTGTGTTTGAATTTTGTGGAAAGTCCAGACCACACACCTTAGAAAACCCCGTCCAGAAGGATTTCTCGACAGGTGGCTGTCAGTGGATATGACGTCACTGGATTGCTCCGAGGTCGGTCGTGGGAATTCACAGTTGGAAGTGTGAGTTTGATGGCATAAACGCGAGTCCTGTCTGCGCCAAAATTGATGGTGTGGGTCAGCTCTGACTTGGCCTTTGTGGTGGGCTGAGCTTAAAAAGAAAGAAAGAAAGACATGACTTGAGCAGTGTGTAGGGGGTTGTGCCAAGGCATCCAACCAGCAAGCGAATCGTTTGAAACGCAAAAGAGACTATTGGATTTGCACGAGGTGTCTCGTGATCGGAAGCAACATCAACGTCTGACTTGGATCAGCAAATAACGGCACGTTCAGTAAATAACAAACAGTAAGCGATCTGTTATTAAACGTACAGTTACATGTGTGTATATAGTCTGTGTGACATGATGTATACATTTTGAAATTGCTTTAAATTGTCGGAAATCGTTGAATGTACCAGCGAAAGAAAAAGGCCATCTTCATAAAGTGAAAACAAGGCTTATAAACTTGGACTATCTACCCACGAGGGTCGGTGTAACGGTCCGTCATCACTCCACACCCGACATCACTCAACAGAACTCCCCATGGAGTGGCGTAGCACGTGAAAATTTGCACCTTCTTGTCATAGAGGGTGGGTGTAATTGAGCGCGTTACTGTATTAACACCATGGCTTGTTTCTGGTCTATGCATTAAGTCCACCACCGGCCGAGAGTACTTCTGACTCAGGTCCAGGATCACCCCCCCCCCTCCCCATCCACCACCTGAAATCAAAGTGCAATGATCTTATAGATATAGACGTCTAGTTTGTCGTGTGGGACTCGGAGAATTAAAAACGAACGGAATAATGTTGGAACAAAGGGGGTTGTCGGTCTGGATTTCCTGCTCGGGATTGTGGGCATATGCCCTTTCTCACCTTCTGGGGTGTGATTTCGAGTGTAGGTGATTACGTTGAACGTGACACCGGCGTTCAAGAGGACCCGATGGCTGATGAGTAAACACTCAGTCTACAGGTAAATTCTGTACCTGCTCATCACAAGTTGTTAGACTCAAAGTCGACTGTCGGGTCAAAATCAGTTCTTGTCCAGGTCCTCTCTTTCCGAAAGAAGTTCACTTCAAAGATGTTGCACCAGGATCCCCAGTGAGTTCCCAAAATTGTTAACCCGACTACAAAGGGTGCAAGGCTGGGTTACCAAACCTGAACCGTTCCAAATGTTCTTCTACGACTCCAGCTTGTGAAGGATAGATTTATTATCGTTCGATGGCAGTGGGTCGTGGTACGGTTGCCATGACGTGCGTTTAAAGCAGCGACCCCCGTTGCCGTCCGTCCGCAGACTTATTCCTGGTAGATTAACGGTGATGTAACCTGTCCAGTCTTCTGGGTGCATCCTCAATGTTCGTGCTATGACGGCTCGAAAGTTCTTCTCGGGTTTGAGTCTCTTGTTCCGCTTACCAACTCCCGCCACGACAAAAATTCGCAATTAATTTTGTCAAGATGCAACGCGCACGTCTCTCAGAATCGCTTGAAAATGTGGTGAATTTGCGCTTTGTCAGCTCGTGAAAAATGTACATTGGGCTTGTGATTACTAATTACGTCAGAAACAAATGATGCGAATCTTGAGAGTATTTGGTTCATCCTGAGAATTGTCAGTGCATTTTCTGCCATGTTGTTTGTGAAAGGCAGGCGCAGAGGAACTGTTTTAATTGTCGAAGTTAATTTAATTTTAATAGGAAGACTAACTCGGCAGTGTACCGGACATGTGCCATACACCAGTACCTGCATCACCAGGGATATGAAAGATCTTACTAAAGGCGTACACATCACACACACACACACACACACACACACACACACACACACACAGAGTTCTGAGGTGGTATATCGTGTGTGTGTGTGTGTGTGTGTGTGTGTGTGTGTGTGTGTGTGTGTGTGTGTGAGAGAGAGAGAGAGAGAGAGAGAGAGAGAGAGAGAGAGAGAGAGAGTAACTCATTCGAGGGACGTGACAAAAGTGCAGACATCGACAGTCATCTCATTCTGACAGCCGTGATTCGGACGGACAGTCGCGATTCTGATAACCGTGATTCGGACAGCCGTGATTCGGACAGTCGTGATTCGAACATCCGTGTCGCACTGACTCCTTTACGATATCCATCCCGGATTTCTTCGGTCTACCCTTTACCGGACCCACCAGTCACAGGATGACGGCTTTCAACGAAAGATCATGGAGAGATGCAAGCGTGTTCCAGACAAGCTTTCGGCGCTTAATCACTGTGAAGACAGGTCTTTTTTTCCCTGCCAGTTATGTGCTGACTCGATTCTTGACATAGTCATTACCTTTATGTTCTCTGTACGGGACGCAAAGAATCCGCCCCAAGCATTTATTCTCGAGCGAATGATTGCAGCATAAAAATGCGCACACCCCGGCATCCATTTGCGATGTATTCCGAGTTCTTTTCTTTCCCCATCTCTTAGGGTGTAAGGGCTCATCGGTCTTGACTCGCGTCATGAACTATTCGCCTACGTATGAGATCACGTGATCCACTGACGTGTCACGTGATGGTGTCGTCAGCACTTTTAGGGGAAGATAGGTGGCGTTTGTGAACGATGTCTCTGCTCGGTTATGGCCCTTCCCCTCCCAGTCAGAAACATTGCATCTGTTCGTTGGTTTGATTGGGTGTCAGTATGAATGTACAAGCACAACTGAAGCGATTTGAATAGGTGGTATGCGGACAAAGAACGGATCCATGCAGGTTCGGATCTGTAGACAACCGACGCAACCAGGATCCACTTAGAACTAAGATATTACACATTTTCCGCTGAACATCGACGTTATGAAGTTTCTGTTTATGAATGATAAGTATCTTTGACATTTTTATTTGCATGTAATGTTGTGACTTCACAATGACATTAATGTTAACATTTTGTATATTCCATATTTCTAATTACTAGAAAACATAAAAAGATGCGGGTGGGGGGGGGGGGGGGGGGGGGGGGGGGACGGGAAATAGCTGTTTCACTATTTATCTACAGTACCCCTGGCAGAAAAAAAAAAGAAAGAAAAAAAGAAAATAAATTATTTCACTCATCAGCCGATTTTTTCTCCAACAGCTGAAAAGAAAATAAGGAAATTATGATGACTTACTTGCGGATCCGGTTCTGCTTCTCTCATGTTGGATCCCCCTCCCCCCCCCCCCCCCCCCCCCCCCCCCCACACACACATATACACACCTGCTCTCTCCCTACATCTCTCTCTCTCTCTCTCTCTCTCTTTGTATCTCTGTATGTCTCTCTGTATCTCCCTCTCTGTATTTCTCTTTCTCACTGTCTCTCTGTCGGCCTCTCTCTCTCTCTCTCTCTCTCTCTCTCTCTCTCTCTCTCTCTCTCTCTCTCTCTCTCTCTCTCGGATGATCCGGATCAAAGGACAGACAGAAGGATACATTCAACCTCGGAAGAAATCTGCGCTTTCCCAAGCGGCCTTGCAGTTCTTATCACAGTACTCGATCCTTCCACACAGATTCCTGTGCCCCCTCCCCACCCTGCCCCCTCCTCTGAGAAGTATTCTGACCATTCTTTGATTGGAGGGATGTAAAAAGCGGTGACGTTGCCTCGGCATGTCTGGATTCGTCCAAGTATGTCAAATGCCTTCAGAGAAGTAGTAATCGTGGCGCTATATGTATGGGCTGAGGCTGAGGGAAAATCGTTCTTTGTTCTTTAAGTATAGTTTAGTCATTACAACCTTTTTGAGTCGGTTTGCTGCCAAATCGCTGTGAAGACGGTATACTATCTATTCGTGTGAAGGGTAATGAAGTTTTTTTCTTCTTCATAAAACGTAGGCTTTTTTTTTTCTTCTTTTTTTTTTTTTTTTCTTGACTGCATAGTCTTTAACCACCACTTCCATTCCCCTTTTTCCTTATTATTTTTTGAATTACGTGTTTTTTTTATAATGTAAAATCAACAGGCACTTTGATCCATTGTGCAAAAATTTTCATTGAAGGGGACATCAAAGTTTCTTATTTCCCCACCCGGAACCCCACCCCAACGTCTAACTCCCTCCCTGCTGCCCATCTTTCCTTTCCATCGCAAGGGAGAAGAGGGTAAGGGGATGTGGGTGGGGGTGGGGTGGAGGGAAATGCATGTCTGGCAGTCTCACAGGCCCAGACCCCGAGCCTGACGTTCCTAACCAGTGCCATTCTCCTGGCGAGCCCCCACGGCAGCAATGCCAGGACCCCGCCATCCGGAGAGCCTCCGTCACGAGAGACACGCCGCGCCGTCACGAGAGACACGCCGCGCCGTCACGACCGACACGCGGGCAGAGAGGCGGGGGCGCGATGCCAACCACGCCGAGGGAGAGACGTAAATGTGCGGCAGCAAACACCCAGCCTCGCCGGCAATGCGCCTCGCAAATTAGGACACAATCAGTTGCACGTGCTGCTCGGCTGATGAGAGAAGAGAAGAGAAGAGAAGAAGAGGAGGAGCAGCAGCAGTAGAGGTGGTTGCTTGCTGGCTTGGAAAGGGCTCTTTGGAGGCCTTGATGGGTGGTTTTTGTTGACAGCAATGGCCACAAAAGCTGTAGCCGGTGCAATGCCAGAACATCAAATATGAAGGGTACGACAGTGAACGGTAAAAGCGCGTCTTACATGTAAACCCTTTACAACGGAACATCAGATATCGCGTGTGCGACATCTAAGGGCTAAGGCACATCTCACATTCGCTAACATGCAAACCTTTTAAGAGGAAGGATTGAGGGCAAGGAGAAAGGACGCGCAGAAAGAAAGAAAGGAACAAAAAGTCAGGACGTCATAGAATCAAGATAGCTTTCCCTCGTGGGGGTGACACGGCCGCTTTCAGTACAAATCGTTTCCCCAGCCTCACGGCTGTTCTTAGCATGTAACTTCCTCTTTCCTGACACTCTTTTGGACTCTTGTTTTCTGCTATCTGCCGTTTTCTTTTAAATTTCTTTGTGACCTAATCTCACGTATCTGTTCTAGAAAGTCTTTTCTACTTTTTTTTCTCTGGTCACAGTTTATAACATGTCAGATTCTTTTTTTTTTGTTTTGATCTGGTAGCCAGGTAGTGACAGCGTGCACAAAATCCAGAGTGGACACCAGTTGCCCGTATGCAGTCTTTGTTTAACTATATGACGTTTTAATTTTTCTTCTTACATTACAATGCATTTTTAGTTTTTTTTTTATTTATTTATTTTTACTCTCTTAAACTAGGACTGGGAAACTTATTGGTATGGGCTGACGTTCTAACTGAAAGAGGTCAGAGATGTAGCTACCATGATATTCGTTTATACACGTATGGTGGTGTGTCCGTGTTGTTTACTTTATTTTCAGGATGGAGCCCTTTTCTTTTCTTTTTCCCTGTCTTTGTCTCGTATTTCTTCTCGTTTTTGTTGTTCTCTCTCTCTCTCTCTCTTTTGCTATCACACATTCTGTGCCACTTCCGTGGCACCACTGCACACCCCCTTCTCATTCCGGCTCCCCGTCCACATCTGGCGTGTTCTGCTGTGAAACCCATCACTAGCAATCCGCAGGGAGCAGTCAGTGTCAACTCGCCATTAGGCAATCCACCAGAGGAGACTCCGCACTCCTGCTGACCCATTTCTGTGTTGTTCCGTGGCGCTTGTTCTGATTCAGCATACTCAGGACACCACCTCCTGAGCCCTCTGCTGACGACAAGGACACCACCTCCTGAGCCCTCTGCTGACGACAAGGACACCACCTCCTGAGCCCTCTGCTGACGACAATAATTGCTTAATTTCGGAACCAGCGTGAGTGATATCTCCCTCCGGAGGTCGCCACCACGTTAGTTCAAACACAGCCGCTACGGAGGCTCACACGCCGAGACACAAACACACATACAGACACAGACAAAGAAACACACGCACGCACGCACACACGCACACACCTACACTCATGCACGCATACCTCCACAAACCCTCGCATGCACACTAGGGCATTATGTTTCCCTCGCACGTTAATGCATACTGTTGACCCATTCACCCAACTAATTGTCCTGAGTGAATGCGAACGTGATTGTCAACAGCAAACTTGTTGTATATGTTTACCCCTTTCTTTGAAGTTAATGGCTTCGAACCTATAAAAAGCTCGAACATGCACATCAAAAAGCTGCTCTAAAGGCGCCGCCCTCCCTGATCAGATAACGTGTAGAAAACCGGCTCGAGTGTCTCTGCGGAAATGTTATCTTGCTGGAAGCTATAAATGTTTTTCTGCGGAAATGTTATCTTGCTGGAAGCTATAAATGTGCCCTAAAGACCTGCACTTGCGCTGTCTTCATTATGGATTTCCATGGCGTAGACCAATCAGTCCTTCCACTTAGAATGGACACAGATACCATGAAATTTGGAGAGCTTGGGATACGTTCAGTTGCACGACCATATTCGTACTGATAAGTTTGATGAAAAAGTGTCGGACACATTAAAGTCTACGTTCACTTGATGTTTATAGACACTGAGATGTGTCAAGAAAATATGTCATGTAACGTTAAGAGCTGGGTTATACGCAAGAGTGAAAGGCCCTCCGGAATTTTGCTTCGTTTTAAGCATACATCGCGTGAGTACACAGTAATCACAGTATGAAACATATATAACTAGGACAATTAATGCGATTTGTCACTCTCAGAATTAGGTAACGAGACAAAAGGAGTTGCATTATGGAACAATGTTTTTTTTTTGTTTTTTTGTTTTGTTTTTTAAAATCGTAACATGTCTGATACGTTTTGCCTATCTCAGTATAAACTTCTGACTCCTTACATAAAGTGATTAAAACAGGACATTCAAAAAGTACGTGAACACTAGAAGGCAGATTCATGTGCATGCTACATTTTGAAACATTTGGTGTTCCGTGAAAATTAACCCAGCTTGTAAATGAAACTTGAAATGTTTATCCGATAGAAAAAAAGAAGGGAAAGTACAGGAAACTGAGCACGACGGAAAAAAACAGCTCACAGCTCTTCCGTGATTTCTGTTCTCAAAGTAACCCAGTACAATCCATGCAGATATACAGTTCTATGCAAAGAATCGTTTTCATTTCATTTAGTTCGTCTCTGCTGGTGTTGGTCAGGGAACAGATCAATTCCGACCGCTCTTTTTACTAACTGCAAGAAACTTTACAGATTCAAATATCCAAATTGCCCAATATTAGGAGTAATGTTAAGGTTATAGATAAAAGATACAGGGGTGAAAAAAAAGAGTTTTTATTGTCTAGTTTCTGATTGCAACTTTTTCCGTTTAAAATCCAGTTTATCTTCTACACTAACGACATGGATGTTGTCTTTAAAGGCTTCAAGTCAAAAAAGAAAGTCTTTTCTAATTTTATTCAGCCATTAATTTTTCCTCCTGCACCAAAAATAGTAATATTGATTTTTGCCCATGCAGCAAAAAATAGTATCAACCCCGGTTATTAGGAAGAGCAATCAAACTCTTCATTCTCCAGTTCACGGAAATTAAAGCCTCGTTATAGTTGCTGACTTATCCGTTAATTGGCAATTTGTAGAAACAACGTAGATGGGTGATAGTGGTAGATAGTTCTCTCGGAAAATGCTTAACCTGCTTTTATGTTTAATCCTGCGCTGTTTAAGAGGCGACTTGCACTTTTCTACACGCCAAGCAACCGTTGCAACTGTGCTGTTTTTCATTTGTATTGATTTAGTTTCTTGTTACTGACAACATTCACCAGCAGTTTGCTCGGTTCAGCAGTGGACGTGCCCAAGATTATCATACAGGGTGAAGCAGAGTGAATATTAATATAATTGATAGCAAGAGAGGCGAAGTGCCTGTTTTGACTTACACGTCAATAATAGAAACCACAGTGACAAGTATCTTATACAAAACATCAGTTTTTGTTTGTTTGTTTGCTTTGAACATAGAGGCTGCATCAACAGCGTGAATCTCAAGGCAGATGCCTCACTATAGTACTCTATTATCAGAGATGGTTTCTAACAAAGGGCTCATTAATCTATAACATTCGGCAGCAGGGTTTCTGTTGTCTAAGTGGACGATATACAATAAAAGAGAGTCATAAACCGTACATCTAAATGGTCTTGTAGATTTCATGTAGACGGAAATAATGTACGTATAACCCATCAACAGATTACGATTTGAGTGTCACGAGTACACCGGTTTCAATAGTTGTCGATCGATAAACCCAGATGCAAGCAGCAATCTCAACTAGAATTATAAAACTGTTCCATTGTACCTTGCTAATGAAAACACGAAACAGCTGTTACAGTGCTTATGTTTAGTGCACGCAAAATGTCACCTTTGCTAGATTTTTTTTTTTTTTTTTTTTTTTTGCGTATACTGTTGCCTTGCTGCATTTTTAGTCCAGATTGGTGCAATGTGACATTTTGCGTCGTATGAGCGGGTTATCAATTCGTTCACCTTTCCAAGGTGCGCTTGAAGTGTGCAGAGATGCGCAGTTGCTGCACTCAGTGAAGGACATCATTTGTGACACTGAAAGGATTTAACAACCTCTGAGGCTTGTTTCTCCCGCTTGTTTATTTGCCTTTGTTTTGGTTACCAGCTCTTTGACGCTGGAAGAATGCTATGATAAGAGAGGATCTTATGCTGTTTTGTTGTTGGTTTCATTGCTGCTGACGTCGTTGTTGTGGAGCTGTTGGCGGCAGTGATGGCGATAGGCGATGTATTGGTGGTCGTGAAGTGTGTGTGTGTGTGTGTGTGTGTGTGTGTGTGTGTGTGTGTGTGTGTGTGTGTGTGTGTATGGGGATGTGTATGTGGGAACATGAGCAGGTGTGTGTGCCGGCATATTTATATGTGTGCATGTGTGTGTGTGTGTTTGTGTGTGTGTGTGTGTGTGTGTGTGTGTGTGTGTGATGTGTGTGTGTGTGTGTGTGTGTGTGTGTGTGTGTGTGTGTGTGTGTGTGTGTGATATGTGTGTGTGTGTGTGTGTGTGTGTGTGTGTGTGTGTGTGTGTGTGTGATATGTGTGTGTGTGTGATGTGTGTGTGTGTGTGTGTGTGTGTGTGTGTGTGTGTGTGTGTGTGTGTTGTGTGTGTGTGTGTGTGTGTGTGTGTGTGTGTGTGTGTGTGAGTAGGTATGGGGATGTGTATGTGGGAACATGAGCAAGTGTGTGTGCCGGTATATTTATATGTGTGCGTGTGTGTGTGTGTGTGTGTGTGTGTGTGTGTGTGTGTGTGTGTGTGTGTGTGTGTGCGTGCGCGCACGCACGCACGTGCGTGTGTGTTTGTGTGTGTGTGTGTGTGTGTGTGTGTGTGTGTGTGTGTGTGTGTGTGCACATGTGTTTTGACACACTCGCGTATTTGTGTCTACTACTGAAATGACCAGTATTGTCTTGCGTGTATGTTTTGAACGCAAATGCAGTCAGCATTTTGGATGTGCCCATTACGAAATGAGAATTTAGAAGGGGCTCACATAATAAGTCTTATATTATCTATTCAAAATAGAAATAAAAAAATCCAATATCACAGATGTCTGGACCTGCCACCACCCATCCTTAACTCATTCCTTCCCTTTCACAAGTTTACCCGCTTCTGAGGATGCCATCTCAAGTCTTGCCATCACTATAACGAGAAATTTCAATGATACATCTGGAACTGTAAACAAGTTTTGTCCTTCATTTTTCATAAACCGAAAGCAGTGTGTTGATGAGCTCAGTAAATAAATAATTGGAATCCATGTCTGAAGTCAGCTTCGAAATATTCTATGTCTAGTTCCCTTGAAAACGGCCAGTAAACAATCAAGCAATGTGAACGATACGTGAGAGACACATACCCGCACCCCACTCTCTTCCTTTCTCGTCCAACCCATCTTCCCACAGAAAAAGCTTGTATCGAAGAACAAATCAAAAGAAACAAAATGAAAACAAAAAATAACGAAGAGACAAAATGAGAGAGAGAGAGAGAGAGAGAGAGAGAGAGAGAGAGAGAGAGAGAGAGAGAATCAAACAAAAGTATAAGCAGGTAAGGAAACACACAATCAGAACATGCATGCAACGTATCCCTTACACAAAGGCAGACGACCCCACACACACAAAAAATCATCATAGAAAATTCCTGGTCCACCGACCAACACACAGCGGGCATGACACGGCCTACAAGGGGAAGCACCAGCCTCCCAAGTTGCTTTTGATCATTTCTTTCCCGAATAGCTAGGGGCTGGTGCTGCATGCACTGGGTAATTAGTGCACGCGCAGCTCTCTTATCATACGTTCCTGTGTGTGTGTTAGCTTGTCTTCGTGCACGTGCAGTCAATATCAGACGTTCCAGTATGGGTGAGCATGACTTTCTTTCACCCCCCTCCTTTCTCACCTTCCTGCTTACTGATACTGGTGTTGCTTATTTTCAGAGTTGATGGCGAGTGCTTGGGGTAATGCCTTGCACGCTGCTCTCAGCAGTATTGTGCTGTGGATGAGAGGTATTGTCCTATTTGTTCGGTGGCCGGTGTTTCTTTCGTTTTGCTGTCAGCGGTGTTCTGTCTGGAACTGCTTTCTGCTGCCATGGTTTCTTGTGATATGTGTCAAACACAGGATGGCCTGTGCCATACTGTAATTAATCATATGGCATGGCACGATCACGCGCACATGTGTGTGTACGTGTGTGTGTGTGTGTGTGTGTGTGTGTGTGTGTGTGTGTGTGTGTGTGTGTGTGTGTATTTGTCTGTATGTCTGTCTGTATGTATGTCTGCCTGTCAGTTTTTCTGTTTTCCCGGGCAATAAACAAGGACTAACTTTTCATTTGGAAGGTAGAACGTTCTATGATTGAAGAGTGACATGGAATTGTCAGTTAGTTCCCCTTACGTATCTCCATTGGTATTGCTGATTATTTTGCCATTAGTATCAAACCCTGTGCCCGTCGCTTCCTTATCAATTTCTCATTTCAGTGAAAGGCCAAGGATTCAGTTTGATGCTTTGAGGAATTGCACAATACAGAGTAAGGGAGGGATTCGACTCTCTCTCTCTCTCTCTCTCTCTCTCTCTCTCTCTCTCTCTCTCTCTCTCTCTCTCTCTTACGCCTCTCACGTCATATGAGCAGTAACGCGTTGGTAATGAGCAGATGACCTTTTATTCCTATGACGCAATGTTTAACTTAATAACCGGATGGGAGCCTCGTTCTGGCCCCAAACGAAACCATTTTGAACCGAAGTGTCTGGTGCAGCTGCGGCCATTTTCTACTCAAACAGATGATCTCTCGGTTTTAAAGCAACGGTTGATAATGGATGGAGACTGTTGACAAAGCATTGCAGGGGCGGCGTAAAATTATTCTGCACCATTTTTGTAAACCCTCGGCTGGCTGGTCTTCAGAGGAAAGTATTGCCATCTTGTGCATTCTGAATGGCGGTATTGCGCTTGGGTTATGGCCTGTGCGAGCCTCATTATTAGAAACTCATCCAGATGCTTGTTACATTCCGGACAGAGTGTCGGGTTGACCGCGATAAGATAAGATTCGAGTCTGGGTTCAGACTTTCCCCGCACAGTTAATTTCTTTTTTTTTTAATTTTCGCTCTCTCCCTCCTTCTCTCTCTGTCTCTCACTCTAAGTCTCTGTCTTTCTCTCTTTTTCTCTCTGTCTGTCTGTCCGTTTTTTTGTCTGTCTGTCTGTGTTTCTGACTCTGTCTCTGTCTTTCTGTTTCCGTGTCTGTCTGTCTATCTGTCTGACTGTTTCTCTCTGTATCTGCCTGTCTGTCTGTTTGTCTGTCTGTCTGTCTATCCTCCACTCCCCCCCCCTCTCTGTCCCTGTCTCTCCTTGTCTCTCTCTCGTTCCCAACTCCCTCTCTCTCTTTCTCTGTGTGTGTGTTTTGTGTGTGTGTGTGTGTGTGTGTGTGTGTGTGTGTGTGTGTGTGTGTGTGTGTGAGAGAGAGAGAGAGAGAGAAAGAGGAGAGAGAGAGAGAGAGAGAGAGAGAGAGAGAGAGAGAGAGAGAGAGAGAGAACGTGTGTGTGCGCGTCCTCTCTCTCTCCCCCCCCTCTCCCCCCACCTCTCTCTCTCTCTCTCTCTCTACCTGTTTCTGTCTGTCGGTCGGTGGTCTACAAACTTATCCGCCTGTCTGTCTCTCTGTATTTTTGTCTGTCTGTCTGCCTCTTTCCCTCTCCCTCCTCTTTCTCACTCGAGCTTGATAAACAAGGGCCAGAAGAGCAATCTTCAATTACTATTGGAAACGAGAGAAGCAGTGATAGTATTTCTCATTTAAAACGTGGAGAAAGTGCTATGTCAGATGAAATAACAAGTGACCTGTTCAAAATATTGCTGCTTTGGATGTGACTGTATACTAATGTCTTGGTCTTGGTTTTCAATGTACTCTTCGACAAAGGGATTTTTCCATGGGCACGGTCGAAATTCATAGCAGTCTTTTTCATAGCAGAGCAAAGTGAACATCCTAGTGTACGATCGAAAACTTTTGTAAGTGAAATATATGCACAGATTATAATAATCAAAAGATTAATAACCGGATTAAAGGTGGGAGAGAAACCTAAAGGAAAACAAACTGGAATCATAGTAACAGCGCAGTAAATCACACGTTTACACCATATGATGTGGCACAGAACTGTCTGCTTAAAATTCTGAATTGTTTGTTGCTGCCACTGATTATCAGAAAGCGTTTGATACAGTACGTGAGAATATTTCATTGTATAGTAAAGGGAATGTGATGTGAGTGGGACATGTAAATGTGTCTGTGGTATTATGAATCAGTTGTCACTAGTGTGCCTGACAGGTGTACTTATTTTGATTATTTTATCTGCCCATATGGGGTCGTGCATGGGTGTTTGCTAGGCCTCCAATTATAACATGCGTTTTTCATTGATATACTTGCCATAGAAATAACAAATGTTAAAAAGTACATTTAATGATAGCAGGCTTTGCTCAGTTGTTTCCGTCGCTTTTTAGCCCAAGAAGCTGTTCTTCTATCGGAGACACTAATTGATCTGCAAAAGTAGTTGGACAGTTTAAAACTGGAAGGAAACTGTTTACAGTGACGTAAATCTGAATGGAACTGATTTGACGGTTTTCTGGAAAAAAAGGGGCGGAAATGGGAACATCTAACACCATGCGGGAGGCGGTTGTATGGAAAGTAAAAGGTTAAAGTAACTAATTGCAATAGATATCCCGAGATGTGTTTTGCAACAAAGTTACGCTTGAATGAAAAAAAAATTGATTTCCGTCGACATGTCTCTGCACTGGGGAGGGCAACGTGCTTGCTAAGTAAGCTTTGATTTCTGTGTATCGCCTCCAGTGGGATTTCTCTTCCATTTCAGCTCTGTTTGCTAGTGTTTGGTGTTGTCTGAATTCTACTCCCTTGCCTAAAGGACATGTCTGCGAATGGAAATAAAACGTTTCAGTATTCTCTCTCTCTCTCTCTCTCTCTCTCTCTCTCTCTCTCTCTATTATATTTATATATATATATATATGTATCTATGCACACATGCATACACACAGATAGATGATAGATAGATGATAGATATATAGATAAACAGGTAGACAGATAGATATATAGATAGATAGACAGATCGATAGGTGGATTGGTAAATAGATGATAGATAGATAGATGACAGACAGACAGGACAGACAGACAGACAGACAGACAGACAGACAGACAGGCAGACAGATAGGTAGACATATAGATCGATAGACGGATAGATCGATAGACGGATAGATAGATAGATAGAATCTCCTGAGAGAACAGCACCACTTGCAGTCTCCATGAACTTGCGTATACCGAAAACTTCCACACAACCTCCTCATGGGCATGAACATGAGGTCACCGTGGCATGAACAGTTCAGATGATATGATTCCTTTTAGCATGGCCAGTAAAGGATGAAGATGAAGAAGATTCTGCTGTGGTTTTTCTTTCTGGCCAGAGACTTCAGGACAAGGCTGCAATCTACACTTCGTTTTGCAGTATATCCTTGAGTCTAGGAGGCCGAGAGATACAGACACCTGGAGTGTTGGCCAGGAAATATAGAGCAAGACTCTCGAAGATGCATCTATGAAATATGCAAAACTCGACTGCCTGGGTTTAGTGTTTCTGTTTGAGCCCAATATCACACCTCATTTCTTTGCAGGAACAACCAGGGCAGCCAGTCAAAAGGTTAAATAGATTTAACACCAGGAATGATTTTTTTTTTTTTAATGCAAAGAAACTTACTATATGAGTCGTATCATCTGGAATCATGCACCTGACTAGAGAGAGAGAGAGAGAGAGGAGAGAGAGAGAGAGAGAGGAGAGAGAGAGAGAGAGAATAAATGAATGAATGATTTATCCATGTAGGTCTTAGTCCCTCATGAAGGGGTAAATGTACAGATTTAACACTTCATCATGCCATACGAAAGAAAACTGCACAGGGAGAGAGAGAGAGAGATGAGAGAGAGAGAGAGTGAGAGAGAGAGAGAGAGAGAGAGCGAGAGAGAGAGAGAGAGGCAATTTAGCAGTTGCCGTGCTGTTATCATTAGCTTGGATTTTACCTGGTTTTGTGTGAACGTTTTCTTGTTTTTACAGCTGGTACAATCGTGGTCGGTCGTTTAAAAAAACAAACAAACAAAAACATATTCAGTTGTATGTGATTCAGTCTTGATTCGTCCACACGCGCAGCCCTATTCTTGTACAGTCGCCCGATCGATAGTCCTTTTTATTGCCTTTAAAGTTTGAAGTCCTACCACACACGGTCTGTTTAAAGACACGAGAAAGATTCCCTCAAAAAAAAAAAAAAAAAAAAAAAAAAAGCAACATCCATTCACCGCCCTCACATGCCCCATAATATCATAGTCCCTACCCCTTCCCTTCCCCGCTCCAACACAAATATACAGAGAGGAAAGAGAGAGAGAGAGGAGAGAGAGAGAGAGAGAGAGAGGAGAGAGAGGGGGGGGGGGGGGAGGAGGGAGGAAGGGCGAGAGTCTCAGGCACTGCTCATCCACATGCTCAGAAAAAAGGGGGAACAGAAAAAGAGGGCAGGGAGGGGTGGAGTGGAGGAGAGTGGTGATGGCGGCGAGTATGGGGTGGCCAATGATGCCAGTGCACAGCAGGTAGGTGGACGAACAATGGAGACCCTTTTAATATACATTGTGAACAAGGATGCACCGACAAGTGTGTCTGAACAATAAACTTTCCACAAATGTTAAGTCATGCGAGAGAGAAAGAGCAAGACAAACACAGACACACAGAGACAGACGCAGACACAGACATACACATAGAGAGAGAGGGGAGAGAGAGAGAGAGAGAGGAGAGAGAGAGAGAGAGAGAGAGAGAGAGAGAGAGAGAGAGAGAACGAACGAACGAAAAATTTTAATCAGTATAGGCCATGGCCCTTCTGATGGGGGTACAATACAACAATACCGATAATGATACTTCATACAGCACGGTAGCATGTCATAGTTGACAACAAGAAACTGACAGAAAAGCATACAAAATGTACACAATAAATACTAGAGTTGGATTCCTTTAACTGACCATAATAGTGCGCCTTTCAAAGGCCTTATATAAATAAATGCACGTGCTCTTCAGTACGTCTTCCTTTTGATTTGCAATGAGGAGAGCAGCTCGGAACAAACAGGGTTTTCAAAGAATTTCCGAGGAATGCATTCATACCTAAAATCTTGCAGGACAGGACAACAAAGCAGAAAATGCACTTCATCTTCATTCGCGCTTTTGCACAAAGGACATAGCATATCAACGTTTTTAGTATTTGCATATCGATACTGATGCGCTTTGATGTCTGCAATTCCTAATCTAAATCTTGTTAGGTAACTTCTAATATGCCTGTCAATATTAAGTGATAGATATTTTTCATAACCAGCGGATGTCTTAAAAGTTCTATAAAACGAATATCGCTCACTGTTCCAGATATTTTCATGCCAGTTTTGCCAACGGTTATCAATTAATCTTTGCCGGAGTTGTTTCAAAAAAGCATTTACATTTCCAACCCCTTGACACATCCAGACATAACCAAATCCATTAAAAAACAGAAAATCCTTAACATCTGTAACCCACGACTTTTTACCACGCGATTCTAGTCCCAACAGCATATTATATGCTTTAAGTGGTAATCTATCGTCATCCATTTGTACTACCCTCAGCCAGTATCTAATACACCGTACAGATGAATTAATATAAATAGGATAACGGTGTGTTTCCCCATAAACACATTCGTTCGGTGTTTTCATGTGAACCACCAGAAATTTCTTAAGAGCAAATGAATGAACTTTTTCCACATGAGTAGCAGATTTATCTAAGCCACAAATCTCAGCACCATATTGAGCAACTGGTTGAACCTGTGCATCAAAGAGTTTTAGATACACTGTCAAGGAGTTATTATTTAACATGTTTAATTTTTTCAAAATACACAATAAGGCATTTTTTGTCCTGCTTGCCAGGTCCTGACAAGCAGCTGTAAAGCTTAGGCGTGTAGAGAAATAAATGCCAAGGTATTTGTAGCAATTTACAACAGCCATCATCTGTCCATTAAAAAACCATCTTTCGCTTGCTGCCAAGAAACCTCCTTTTCTAAAAACCACAATATTACTCTTTTTCAAATTTACCTTTAGCTTAAGTTTAGAGGCTGTTTGGCACAAATTGTTTAACTAGGTCTGGAGGCCAATTGGAGTCTCAGATAATAAAACAATATCCTCAGCTAGTAATAAGATGAATAGTTCAATAAAATCGGGAGAAAGTGTTGCACCATGTCTTCCGTTCGCTATTATTTCTAAAGCTAGTTCATTTATGAACAATGAGAAAAGAACAGGGCTGCAAGCATCGCCTTGTTTTACACCCTGTGTACATAAAATAAAGTCAGTAGTAAGTTCTCCACCTCATCTGACTCTTGCTTTAACGTTATAGTGCATACTTTTAATACACTGATATAATTTGCCATTGATACCGTTCTTTTTTCAGTATTGGCCAGAGTAATTTTCTAGAAACGGAGTCAAACGCTTTCTCGAAATCGATGAAAGCTACATATAACTTACGATTACACGAAAACTGCCTTTGAACGAGAGCCAGAAGAGTAAACATATGATCTACAGTGGAATGATTCTTTTTGAAACCAGCTTGATACTTACCAGTAATGTTATTTTGATCGATCCATTTTGTAATCTGTTATTGATGATGGAGCTATACAATTTGCTGCTTATATCAGACAGTGAGATTCCTCTATAATTACCAGGATCATTTACGGCACCTTTCTTAAACAGTGGAATGATAATCGATTCAGTCCAGCTTTCTGGATATAATCCTTTATCAAAAGAGTATTGAAAAATTTGAGAAAGAAATCAATCACGATGTCCCCACCATTCTTGAATAACTCCCCAATCAAACCGTCAGGACCAGCAGATTTTCCGTTCTTTAAATGTCTTACTGAAAATAGGATTTCCTCTTCTGAAATGGGACTATCTCAAGTAACCTGATTCTTCAATTTCTTCTATGTCTACTTCACTGCAAACATCGTTCTCTAGCAAATTTTTAAAATGCTGGTACCACTCTTCAGTAGAAATATTACTGTGTACAGGAGGTGTCTTTACAGAAATACTACGAACATTTTGCCAGAATTCCTTCTGGTCATGGGTTGAGTTTATTAAATAATTCAGTAAAGATTTGTTGTGCTCTATTTGCTTTCTGTGCAACATATTTTTGTATTCTCTTCGAGCCTTACAATATTTAACACGGTCTTCGCTATCATGGGTTCTGCAAAACACTCTTAAAAGTTTCCTCGTATTTGATTTAGTCACTTTACATTCTTGATCATACAATGATTCAGTCCTCTCACCTGAATGTATTCTAACTTTCTTTTTCATACATTCTGCTTTGGTCATAATACAATTATTAAACATACATAAAGCTACATTAATATCTTCATCTATGCAGAGAGAGAGAGAGAGAGAGATGAGAGAGAGAGAGAGAGAGAGAGAGAGAGCTGCAGGCAGACATCAATACGTTTAACTGTTTAATTTACTGCAGTCGCCGCCATTTTTTCGTTGGTGTGGGTTGTATAGCGCTTTGTTTCCTGACTGCTTTCGAGGCCCTTGGATCTACTACGTTGCCCGCATGGTCGGCTGATTATAAACAGCATTCACTTTGTTCCCAGGCCATTCAATTTAAGATAACGTTAGGCATCCTTCATAGGACAACACTTGTATTGTTCAGGTTACATTCGGATTTTGTGTCCACAGTCACCGCCTCGGGCGACATGTTAAGGATTACATCATGAATGCAAATTTTGATGTTGACTATGGTATTTTGAAAAAAATAATAGCCCTCACTATGCAGCATTTTCTTTTCGATCACATGTTGAAGCTCTATGTCCGAACCATTTGGAGGTATATACAGACGGTTCAGTGATAAATGATGGAAATGCTGGTGCTGGATTTGTTATTCCAGGCTTAAAGAAAGAACAAGCTTATCATGTTGGAAAAGGCCATTCCATTTTCTCTGCAGAGCTGGTAGCTATTCTCATGGCCTTAAGGTATATTGCAAACCTTTCCATGATATAGTATTACGAATTCTTTTGTGTGTTGATTCAAGATCTGTTTTACTGTCGCTAACTTCAACTACGCTAGAGGAAAGAGCTGACATTATAATTGAAATAAGGCATCTTGTTAATTTTCTGATGCAAAAAGGTTCTGATGTAACTTTTTGTTGGGTCCCTTCTCATTGTGGTGTTCAAGCAAATGATTGGGCAGATAGAATGGCAAGGAAAGGTGCAAGGAATGCAAATGGCTACACAACTGTAAAGATTCCATTATCTGTAAAAGAGGGATATCATCTTCTGGAGGCAGTCTATAAAAAGCCAGCCACAGTGTCACAACTTTTGACAGTAAAGACTCCTTACTGCAAAAAGATATTAATAATGAGCCACGAGAAGTTAGCTCTTTATGTTACAGACTAAAACTCAATGCGTTAAAATGCAAACATATAAACGACTTTAGGTGTCCCTGTGGAGAGAGAATGTTAACGTTCCATATTTTATTCTATTGTCCGTTCACAAAGCAATATTTGCCCGATTATCTGGCAGTCAAAAACAATATTAAAGATGACGATCTCAAAGCCATTATTGATGATCAATCACTTCTTGTCACTGCAGCTGAATCTCTTCTTCGGAGTCCTATAGGAACAGCTCTGCAGTTTGCTCGATTTGAAAATTAAAAAAAAATTAAATTATAGGTATTGTTTATTGATGTTTATTTCTGTCAAACAGGGTATTACGTTGATGGGGGATATGAAATGACGGGGTATTCCTGTTTGTGATAACATACTTATGTCATTCAGGATGATTTCAAGATCCGTCGAAAAACACTATTTTGTGAAAAGACGCTAAATCAAACAAAACAAAACAAAACCAAATCAACACAACAATAGCTACGATCAGTTTGTGTCTCTGTCTGTCTGCAGAGTCGGGTCCGTTGCTTTGTTGACTGCAAGATTGATCTTGATCGCACACACACACGCGCGCACGCGGGCACACACACACACACGCACACGCACGCACGCACGCACGCGCGCGCTTACACACACACACACACACACACACACACACACACACACACACACACACACACACACACACACACAGAGAGAGAGAGAGAGAGAGAGAGAGAGAGAGAGAGAGAGAGAAAGACGCTTCAGATACGTTTTTATTGACAATGGCCTACATAGCCTTTATGTCAAGGGGGTGTACTTGAATATTTGCAGCGCCGAAAAATTGAATAATGCTGAGAAACATAAAATGTAACGGATTACGTAAATGTTAATGCTGGAACTCGAAGAAATGTAGAAGAAAAAGAAAATACAAACGTATGATGATATACACAAGTGCCTCATCCAAGCACACATATTCATTGTAACAAATCATTTCTGCACGGTCACACCAGTCATCACCGTCCGCTTCACTATTTACTACAATAGCGAAGAGAACAGAACCATTTTCTAAATAAGGTCACCAAGCTTGCGGAATGTATGAAAACAAAAAAAAACTCGAACATTAGAATTTCTTGCCGAGTATTTCTTTTTTCTGACGCTAGATGCCTCTGTAACATACTTACCCAGTAGAGTTATTGTCGTGTTATTGTCAGAGGAGAACAAACTATCAAGGTTATGATTTTCTGTCGCAATAATATTCAAAACTTGGGACTTCTGTCTGATATCGTTATCAGCTGCACAACAGAATATGAAGTGATCTTCATTTTCTCTCACACCATCTGACACATTACACACAAGTCATCTACAGTGCATTAAACCATCGTTTGCTTGCATTTCGACCAAGTGGAGAGAGAGAGAGAGAGAGAGAAGAGAGAGAGAGATGAGAGAGAGAGAGAGAGAGAGAGAGAGAGAGAGAGAGAGAGTCACGTACACGCTCATTCGTATGTCCAGAGAGAAAGGAGAAAAGAAAGGGCAGGGACGGATAGGATGAGGAGTATGGTGATGGTGGTGATGATGGGGTGAACATTGATGGAAAACACACAGCAGGTAAGTCGGCAAGATGGATGGACAGTTGGGCCCCATTCTGTATGCATGTTAATAAGGGTTGCACAGAAAAAATGTGTCAGAACCATAAACTTTCCATCATTTGCTAATCATTGTGGGGTGGGTGGGTGGGGTGGAGGACAGGTGACAGAGAGAGAGAGAGAGAGAGAGAGAGAGAGAGAGAGAGAGAGAGGAAGAGAGAGAGGGACAAACAGAGTGCCACAGGGAGAGGCAGGAGGGGAGAAGAGGGGGAGAGAGAGAGAGAGGAGAGAGAGAGAGAGAGAGAGAGAGTCTTTATATCAGTATTAAAAGGATGATCGTATATGATTACAATTTGAAAGAAATGTCATTTTGTGGCATTGAAAACATCGCTGAAAAAAAATAGTAGCCGATATATGGCTGTTATCAGTTGGTGACATCTTCAAGCAGAAGATGGCTGGAAAGGTCTGATTACTGTTAATTATTCTGCAAATTGTGGCCGTGCTAACGCAGGGAAATTTTGCCGACAAAATCATCATGTTAAAGTTTACCACGGACGCGCACACAGACATAGACAACAGACAGACAGACAGACAGACAACACAAAACACACACACACACACCCACACCACAAAACCACACACACGCGCGCGCGCGCGCGCGCGAAACATTTCGGATTACACAGACTCGCTTGCTTACACATGCGAGTCAAAACGGGCCGTCTTTCAAAGGGAAGTTACCTTGTGGGGTTTTGGACTGGAGCTTCCTATAAAAAAACCCCTATTTAATAACTTCCCTTGAGAATTGTTTTGGCACATTGATGTTTATAGTGATAAAAGGGATTCTTTCACGCTTAGGCGAGTGCGTTAACATGGCACAAAATGTAACAATACAGCATTCTTTCCCGAAAAAACTGACAAGTACATTTTCGCGCGCCTTATCCATTAAAAATGCAACAGTGCTGCTCATTCATCCACGAAAATTTTACAGCTTTTATATTTTTTTGTATTAAGCACGAAAATTAACGAATTGTTACATTTTCTCAGTGTACGCAGCAAAGGTATTCTTCGGTATAAATTCATGTTCAGGGAGTATGTGTCAAACCCCGGGGGACGTCAGTGGAGAAGGACTAGCGCACAAGCCAAACACACTCACAGCTTGCTTAAATCTCATTCATAATCTGCATTCGTCAAATCAAACCACTAGTAAAGTTTTATAACTTTACTACACATAATCATGGAAGAAAACATCAATGCGCATGGAGTCAAACAAAATAAAACATTCTCTCTTTCCTTGAACTTCACAAAACCATTTATCTAAATCATCATAACTAACCCGGGTATAAATAGATTTCTACTTTACCTGGCCAGGTGATCTTAGACTGTTTCGAATCACTGTCTTTCCCTTTTTTTCTTTTTTTTTTTTTTCACTGTCACTTTCACAAACACCCGTCATGACACAACTGCTGGCATGGTCAGGTTGGACCCCTGGCACTGGTCAGGTTGGACTGTGGCACTGGTCAGGTTAGACCGCTGGCGCTGGTCAGGTTACTGGCGTTGGCCTGTGGTTCTGCCCGATGAAAAGTGGCGCTGCCGGTATGAGGTCGAACCCCGGGTTTGATTGAACAGTGACTATCAGACTCGATCTGTTCTCCTTTCTTTCTTCCTGCATTAAAAGCATTGCACTCTCTCTCTCTCTTCTAGTCTGCTCTGTCAAATGGTCATAGTGCTTTTTTTTTCTTTTTTTTTTCTTCATCGATTAGCAAAATCTCTCTCTCTCTCAACATCTCTCCCTTTGTCCTTCCTCCCGCAGACTCTATATGGTCCTAATGCTTCAACTCGGTTCTCTTCACTCCTCCTCTCATCTCTCTGCTTTCTCTCGTGCAGAGCCTACTCCCAGAACCTCTCTCTCTCTCTTGTTCTTTTTCTTCCCCCCCTTTTCCCGTTCGTTCTCTCCCTCCTAGCTTTCTTATCCCGTTCCTATCTGTCAAAAAAGGGTGAGTACCATTGGTCAGAATTTTTCCCGCCTTGTACCGAGGTTACCTCCCCTTAATTTGGAAACCCGGATGTTTGAGTTTGGACTTATTTTCCAATTGAACTGGCTGGCGACTGACCACACAATTCGGTTTTCCTTTTTTTGTCCGTGACAATTTCCCCCTTGCAAAAGACTATGCTCAGCATTGTCTCAAAACAATGGTAAAAAACAACAACAACAACTGAATTTGCTGACAACACAGCTACACGTGCAAGGTTTTGCAAAATAGTTTACAACAAACGATTTACAAATTATAAGCATGTATCACTAGTAAATATCACCCCAACGGTTTATCATTGACGTGCGCTTTTGCCTTATTTCAATTCATTTTCTGATAACCTCTGTGCGCACCTGTGCAATCCCACCTACCTGCGGATTTGCTACCTCTTCTCTTCACAACTACTTTGAAGAGCACAATCTAATATGATCACGATCCATGACACCTCACTGAGGAATCTCCATCCTCACTTATGGCAAACAGTGCATTACTACACAAGCGACTGTATGCTCCAAACATAACTATATTTACATGAACAAGTCTCACACAGAAAATATGACCATAGCCAAATGGGAATGAACCCATATCCACTCAATCTCACTGTAATCAACACATATTATTTACAAAGTAGCTATGCACCCCGGATATGACTGACTTCCTCTGAGTTGCAGCTTGCTAGACTACACGGCTTAAATAGTCAGCTCCTACATTCTGTCGACCTGGATGTACTGAACTCGATACCTGTAGGGCTGCAGTGCCATTGCCCAACGCAGCACCCTGCTGTTTTTCAGCTGCGCCTCCTGCAGGAACTTGAGTGGTTGATGATCAGTCTCTATCACGAACTCTTTCCCGTACAAGTATTTGTGAAATTTCTGCACGACCACACGACAGCCAAACACTCCTTCTCTACCGTTGCGTACCCTTCTTCACACTTCGTCAGCTTCTTGCTAGCTAGCATACTTCACAGGAAACTCGACCCCTTCGTGCTCCTGCAACAATACTGCACCTACTCCACCACCTGATGCATCTGTACGCAACAAAAATGGTTTAGACATATCCGGTAGCTTCAAGATGGGACGGGAACCTAGTCGTTCTAGCACTGTCTGCAGTGCTTGCTCTGCAGCGTCTGACCACTCGACCACTGCCGGTTTCCCTGCCTTGACCAAATCACTGAGAGGGCTCGTGATTGCTGCGAAATTTGGTACAAATTCCCTGTAGAAACCAATAAAACCTAGCAGACTCCTGACACTGTTTTGGTCTTTGGTCTCTCTGAATTCTCATCTCCCCTTTCAAACATCAAGGTTATGTTTTTGTCGCAATAAAATTCAAAACTTGGGGCTTCGTCTGTATCGTTACCACTGCACAACAAAATATGAAGTTTCTTCATTTTCCTCCACCATCGAAACATTACACACAAGTCATCTCAGTGATTAAACCATCTTTTGCTTGCATTTCCCCAATGGGAGAGAGAAAAGGGGAAGAAGAGAAAAGAGAGAGAGAGAGAGAAGAGAAGAGAGAAAAGAGAGAGAGCACGTAACGCTCATTTTTTGTCCAGAAAAGGGGAAAAAGAAAGGGCAGGGAGGATGGGATGAGGGTATGGTGAGGTGGTGTGAGGGGGTTGACTTTGAGGCAAACACACGGTAATCGGAAGAGTGAATTTGGGGCCCTTTTCGGTTGCATGTTAATAGGGCACAGAAAAATGTGAAAACCCAAAAAACTTTCCTCGTGCAAGTCATTGGGGGTGGGTGGGTGGGGGGGACGGGTGACGAGAGAGAGAGAAGAGAGAGAGAGAGAGAGAGAAAAGGAGGGGGAAAGAGAGAGGGGACAAACAGTACGGGAGAGGCAGGAGGGGGGGAGAGAAAAGAGGAGAGAGAGGAGAGGGGGAGAGAGAGAGAGAGAGTCTTTATATCTATAAAAGGATTAAACGTAATGATTACAATTTGAAAAAAAAAGCCCCATTTTTGTGGCTTAAAAAACTGCTGAAAATAATAGGCCGTATAGGGCTGTTATCAGTTGGTGACATTTTCAACCCAAAAATGGCAGGAAAAGGCCCTGATTATTTTTAAATTTTTCTGCAAATTGTGGCGTGCAACGCAGGGGAATTGCCGACAAAATCCGTTAAATTTCCCACGGCGCGCACACAGACATGACACAGACAGACAAAAGAAAAAACCCAAAACACCACACACAACACACACACACACACACACAACACAACGCGCGCGCCGCCGCGCGAAACAGTGGATTCAAAAAACCGCTGTTTAACATGCGGTAAAAAAGGGGCCGTCTTTCAAAGGGAAGTTACCTTGTCGGGTTTTGGATGGGCTTCCTTACAAAACCCTTTTAAAAATTCCCGGGAAAATTTGTTTTGGCACATTGAGTTTATATGATACACGGGGATTTTTTCCCCAGCTTAGGCAGTGCTTAACATGGCCAAAATGTAACAATACAGATTCTTCCGAAAACCACAACGACAATTTTCGCGGCCTTACCCTTTTTAAAAATGCAACGGCTGCATCTTCATCCACGAAAATTTTACGTGTTATTTTTTTGTATTAACACGAAAATGAAACGAATTTTTACATTTTCTCAGTGTACGCAGCAAAGGTTTTCTTCGGTATTCTTTTCAGGGGTATGGTCAACCTGGGGGAACGTCAGGGGAGGAAGGACTAGCGCAACCCCAAACCACTCCGCTTGTTTACAACCATTCATATACATCATCGTCAAATAAAACCCATATAAGTCTTAACTTTACTACAATAACATGGAAAAAACACAATGCGTGGAGTCAAACAAAATAAAACATTCTCTCTTTCCTTGAACTTCACAAAACCATTTATCAAAAATTCATCAAAACAACCCCGGGGAAAATAGGATTTCTACTTTCCCCGGCCAGGTGATCTTAGATTTTTACAATCCTGTCTTTCCTTTTCTTCTTTTTTTTTTTTTTCACTTCACTTTCACAAACACCAGTCGACACAATGCGGGAAAAAGGTCAGGTTGGACCCGCGGGCACTGGTCGGGTTGGACTGCTGGCACGGGTCAGGTTAGACCGCGGGCGGGTCGGTTTACTGGGTTGGCTGGGGTCTCCCTATAAAGTGGCCGCAGGTATGAGGCAACCCCGGGTTCAGATTGAACAGTGACAAGACACGATTGTTCTCCTTTCTTTCTTCCTGCATTAAGCATTGCACTCCTTTTCCCTTTAGCTCTCTGTAAAAAGGACATAGTTGCTTTTTTTTTTTTTTTTTTTTTTCTCGTTAGCAACCTCCTCTCCCAACACCCCCCTTAGTTTTTTCCTCTGCAGATCTATATGCCCCCAACTTCAACCGGTTCTCTTCACTCCCCTCTCTCTCTTGTTTTTTCTCCGTGCGAGCCTACTCCCAGAACCTCTCCCCTTTCCTCTGTTTTTTTTTCTTCCCCCTTTCCTGTTCGTTCTCTCCCTCCTAGCTTTTTTCCCGTTCCCGGTAAAAAGATAGTCCCTTGGGAGAATTTTTCCCGCCTTTTTCCGAGGTTACCTCCCCTCTAATTCAAAAACCGGATGTTTGGTTTGACTTATGTCCAATTGAACGGGGCGACTGACCAAAAATTTCTTTTCCTTTTTTTTCCGTGACATTTCCCCTTGCAAAAGACTATGCCAGAAATTCTCAAAACAATTTTTAAAAAACAACAAAAAAAGAATTTGCGACAAAACAGCAAACCGGCAAGGTTTGAAAAATAGTTTACAACAAACATTTCAAATTATAAGCAGTACCTAGTAAATATCACCCCAAGGTTTATCATTGACGGCGCTTTTCCCTTATTCAATTCATTTTCGATAACCCTCTGGCCCCCCGTGCAACCCCCTACCGCGGTTTGCTACCTTTTCCTTCACAACATTTTGAAGACACAATCTAAAGATCCGATCTGAACCCACTGAGGAACTCCATCCTCATTATGGCAAACAGTGTTTAACACAAGCACTGTATGCCCAAACAAACTTTTTTTAATGAAAAAGTCCACACAGAAAATTTGAACCATACCCAAAGGGGAAATAAACCCCAATCCACTCAATCTCATGTAATAACCATTTTTTTTTAAAAAGTGTATGCACCCCGGATAGACTGACTTCCTCTGAGTTGCAGCTTGCTGCACACGGTTTAAAAAACAGCCCCTACATTTGTCGCCCTGGGATTACTGAATCGATACCTGAGGGCGCATGCCATTCCCCAAGCAGCACCCTGTTTTTTCACTGCGCCTCCTGCAGGAATTTGGGGGGTTGTGACCCGTCTTATCCGAACTTTTTCCGTACAAGTTTTTGTAAAATTCTGCACGACCCACCACACCAAACACCCTTCTCAAACCCGTTGCGTACCCCTTCTTCACACTTCGTCAGCTTCTTGCTCCTTACTTCAAAAAACTCGCCCCCTTCGGTCCTGAACAATCTGCCCCTACTCCCCCCTGTGCATCTTACGCAAAAAAAAGGGTTTTTAGAAATGGGGTAGTTTCAAGAGGGGACGGGAACCTAGTCTTCAGCACTGTCCAGTGCTGCCTGCAGGTCTGACCACTCGACCACTGCCGGGTTTTCCCTGCCTTGACCAAATCACTAAAGGACCTGATTGCTGCGAATTTGGGTACAAACCCCCTGTAAAAACCAATAAAACCACAGCTCCTGCTTTGTTTTGGTTTTTGGGCTCTCTAAATTATCATCTCTCCACCTTTTCCCTTTTCTGGCTGCTTGTGTCCCTCCAACAACAAAACCAGGAAATCCAGGCTTGGAAAACCAATCGGCACTTTGTTGGGGGGCGTGAGATTGGCTCGCTAAACCTCTCAAAAACGCTACTGCTGCCTCATATTCCCCCCATTTCAGATGCTTAGAATGTCTCCCATGAAATTCACTACCCCTTTTCCAAACCCCCCCAAATTTTCTTCCTCTTTCCCCGAAGAAAACGCGGGTCTTGCCCATACCAAAAGAAGTACCCCCACTGGATCCGATAGAGGGGGGGAATGCGGGGGACTTCCTTTTAGTCCCACTCAAGGCTTTTGCCAATAACCCTTGCCAGATCATCCGGGTAAAATACTTGTCTTGCTTGGGCGCCCTACGAACGGTCTTCCACGTTCGGTATAACTTCTGCATCGACCTTGGTGCCCTGTTCAGCGCCCAAATATAACACAGAATCGGCTCACCTACTTTTCCCCAAAGCGAGGGGTGCCTTACTGATTTTGGAGGGTTCAATCACCCAAAGGCCCAACATTTTTTCCACCTCCTCCTCGATCACTCTTTGGGGCGTAGGGGGACCGGTAGGGTTTCACATGTACGGGTTTTTTGCGATTTTCTTCCCCGTAAGGCTCAAGTTGCCGCCGGGTTTATCATCAGGGACGCTCTATACTGTTTTGGGGCCCCCCAAAAACTTCCCCTGTCCCTACTTTCTACCCCTTCATACAGTACACCCCTGTATGCCTTCTCCTGGAAACTCAGGAAAAAAATCTCCCCCTTTGCGGGGTCTCCTTCACCTCCTCAAGATTGGCTGCGCCTTGTGCTGAGTCTCACGCTGAAAAAATTTTGGGAGAAAATTCGCAGGAAAAAGTTTTGGGTTTTCCCCATTCACAGCAATTCGGAAATCCGTTCCCTTTTAAATGATTGTGAATGGTCCTTTCCAAGCTCAGCATTTGTTGTGACCGGGAAGAAAGAAAAGGGACTTGATCCCCCACCTTGGGGGATGCTTCCTACCTTCCTGTCAATTCTTCTTCTGCACGACCCTAGCCCCTGCAAAAATTTCCCTTGCAAGCTTTTTTCTCCTCTAGCCTATTTGGGAGTCCACCACTACGATAAGTGGTTTTTTTTCTTCTTCTGATCCCGTTTTCCCGGGCCATACTCTTTTTAAAAGCACACGGTCCCCCGACTGTCCCCATACAGCAGCTCAAATGGGAAAAGCCGTGCTCTCCGAGGAGCTTCCTGTAGGCGAACAATGCCCCTGAAATTAACGACCCAATCCGGTCTTTCCCCACAGACCTTCTTAAGATGCCCCAAACCTTGAATCTCTCCCCCAAGCCATTGATTTTGGGTGTTTGGGGGAGTGAGAAGCTGTGTGACCCCCCAGCCTGTTGACCTCCCCCATCCGCCTGAGTGAAATTGACCCCTGTCACTGAGAATTTTGATGGGCCCCCCGCAAAAAGTTTTACTGCCCTTCAGCGACCGTTGCGTAATTACGCCTTTTAATCGACTGCTTCTGGGTATTGGTCCGTAAACCACGAGCGCAACACAAAACCTTGCCCCCCTTTGGAACAGGTGGATTGGGCCAATCAGATAAAAAGCCCCTCTCCTAATGGGTGCATTTAAAGGGGCTGTTTTAAAAGGCGCCTTCCCCTTTCCCCCCCTTTTGGCTGCCTTGAAACATCAATGAAGCAGAACCGCTTTTTATGCGCCATTGCACCCGGGCCCGGAAAAATCATCAAAAATTCGGTCACTGTTTTTGCCGGGGGTTTGAATGACCCCCAGAGCGATCGTGACCACTGAAGACATGTCACATCCCGCTGGTACCTCTAATGATTGTCAACCTGCTTCCCCCCGGGAACACTCGGTACAACAACCCCCTTTTAAAACCCAAAAATTTTGTCTACCTCCCCTAACCACCTGTTTTTTCTCCCCCTTGCCACTCCAAACTTCACGACAAGGGGCGTTCCTGCGCTGCCCCATTCCCGCGAACATCTAGCCGACTTCCTTTTAAAAGCTAACGGTTTTCAAACCTTTTCTCCCTTTTTGCTCCTGTTTTAACTGCTGCCCCCCGAGCATCAAAAAACCCCGGATCCCCTGGACCCCCTTTCACCTGGAATATTTTCCCAAAGAAAATTAAAGGGGTTTCCTCACCAGCGCAGACAATGCCCGAGAATAAAAGGGTACGTACTTTTTTCTTAGCAACTGGGGAAATTTACAGTGCCATCGTTAAGACAGGGCTGGATTTGCCCGTCAAATCCCCCTTTCCCGACCAGCGTTGTTTTTACTCACCACATGAACAACCAGTGTCCCGTAACACTTTTACCCTCGCGGGCCAATCCCCCTTTTTCCCCTGGTAAAGAACCACTCAGCCTAGTGCCCTCCTCCCTGACACGGGCTGCTGTCCAGCCGAGCCATAGGGCCCCACTCCACCCTCTTCAGATTGGGTCCCCTTTTGTTCCAAAGGGGCGTTTCCCTGGCGACCTTATAAACCCCTTTTCAAGGCGCGCCTTTTGGGAACCCCTGCGACAAACCCTCGCCAATGCCCTTTTTGTGACAAATAAACCCTTTGTCCCTTTTTCCCCCTTTCTTGCCCCCCCCTGGGGGTTTTCGACTTTGCAAAAACTCCCCCAGTTTCCCCTTTACTTTCTCACCCTGTGCCTGGTACCGTTTCTCCTGCACCTTAGGCCCAAACGTGCCTCCCCATACACCTCTGCAACTTCGCAACTCCCCTGCGTCTCGGCGTCTCTCTTTCAAATGTTTTTAACTCAGGGGCCCCAACCCGACAAAATCTGCTTTCAAACCCTCGTTCAATTTTACGAACTCCTTTTTTGAACCCCTAACCCCAACCACTTTCAAAATAGTGACTAAACTTTCACCAAATGAGTGTACGTTCACCTGTTTTAAAATGCTGATCGAAAAATTTTTTTCGAAAACCCCCCTCGTGAGGTCAAATCCCTTTATCCGACTCCTTAAAAAGCACCCAAAACAGATTGTTGTCGCGGTAAAGCAGTGAAAATCTGTAAAGCCTTACCCTCAAAAGCGCGCAAAAAGACTCCCACCTTTGGGGCCAACCCCTGACTAGTACAAACGTTTCAAAACGCTGAGTATCATCAATCGAATCTGTTCCTTTAAAATTTTGGTAACTTTGGTGGGGGGGAAACTGCCAAGGGGCCTGGAAACGAAATACCATCATCGTGGCTCTCTCTGGGTTTTTCCCCTTTAAACCAAAATTTGGGTCCCTTAATCTTTCTGTTTTCCCGCGTTTCCCCTTTTCTTTCGTTTCCTGCTAACCTGAATCTAGCCTGAACCTTTTCTTTCGGTTTTCCCGCTTTCCCTAACCTTTTTCCGCTGCATTTCTCTGCGACCAGGCTTTCCGCTGCCATCTCTTTTCCCCTTTTGTTGGGTTCAACGAAGTCGCAACTCCTCTCCCGGAAAACCTAAATACGACGACGTCACAGTTGTTCAAAAGGGGTGTTCTTTTCCCTCCGCCAAAACCTTTTTTTTTTTTTTTTTTTTTTGAACAAAATTGATTACTACGACAGCCAACTGGTGGTTACCGACACGGGACGTAATACCCAATCCTATGAATGATAATTTAGCTTGGGACAAAAGAATTATTTTATAAAACCCAAGGGACCCAACTTTTTGGGAATTATAGGCATCGGGCGAAATAAGATCTGGGGCTGAAAGCCAAACTAGGTTGACATTTGGAACAATGCCAAGCCCCAGTATTTAAAATACTTGGAAACATACAGTAAGACACTATCTTGTCTTGGATTCAATCTTGAATCCCACCCGCTTCCTTCTGAGAAGTTGAACAATTTAAAAAGGGGGCCCGAATATCCGGCAGGCCGCCAATAAATTGTAACCTTGGGGGACGTCGTGGGGGAAGGGGCTAGCGCACACCCAAACACACTCACAGCTTGCTAAACTCTTCATATTCAGCATTCCAAATCAAACCCCAGAAAGTCTATAAATTACACCTAATCATGGAAAAAACATCAAAGCCGGGGGTCAACAAAAAAAAAAATTTCCCCCTTTCCCTTTAACCCCAAAACCTTTTTCTAAACATCTAACTAACCCCGGGATAAAAGATTTTTTACTTTACCTGGCCAGGGACTTAACTATTTACGAATCAGGGTTTTTCCCTTTTTTTTTCTTTTTTTTTCTTTTCACTGTCACTTTCACAAAAAACCAGTCAGACACAAAAGCTGGCATGGTCAGGTTGGACCCTGGGGAAGGTCAGGTTGGCTGAGGGGACTGGCGGTTTAAACCCCTGGCGGGTCGGTTACGGGTTGGCCTGTGGTTCGCCCCATAAAGTGGGGGCTGCCAGGTATGAGGTCGAACCCCGGTTCAGATTGAACGGACACCCAAAACGATCGTTCTCCTTTCTTTCTTCCGCATTAAAAGCATTTCACCCCTTTTCATCGCCGTCAAATGGACATATTGCTTTTTTTTCTTTCTTTTTTTTCTTATCGATTAGCAAATTTTCCCCTCTTTCCCAACAATTTCCTTAGTCCTTCCTCTGCAGACCTATTGGGGGTAATGCTTCAACCGGTTTTCTTTATCCTCCTCTCATTCTTGCTTTCTCTCGGCAAGCCCTACTCCCCAATCTCCTCTCTGTGTTTTTTTTTCTTTCCCCCTTTCCCCGTCCCTTCTCTCCCTCCTAGCTTCTTATCCCTTTCCCTTTTGCAAAGGGTGAGTACCAGGTCAGAAATTTTTCCCCCCCTTTAAAACCGAGGTTATCCCCCCCAATTTTCCATTGGACATGCAAATCGTCAAAAAAGTCACATCTACCGGCCTTGCTCTCTGTGGTGGTCAATGGGTCATTTAATTAATTAGCTTGATTTCACCCCCACCACACAATACCTTCCCCCTTCCTACTTCAACCGGCGACGTCTGGCTTAACTGTGGGCGCTGGTCTTGCAAAATATCTGCATCAGTCTGACCCAGACGCCGAGATCCGTCTGGCCAGACCTATTGAGACGTCGGTCAAGCCACTCAGTCTTGTCTGCGGGATGGTGCTGTCTCCGTGGAGGACTAAAATAGCCTATTCGCCGTGCCTAATTGGCTGACGTGACACATGAAGTCGTCTGCCTGGAAACCAGGATGTTTGAGTTTGGACTTATGTCCAATTGAACTGGCTGGCGACTGACCACAAATTCGGTTTTCCTTTTTTTGTCCGTGACAGTATGATGGTGCTGAAAATCTGTACGTACACTGGTTGTTAGCCTCTTCAAACAATTCCTAAAGATTTTTTCGTAACAGAGGATTCATTTCTTGCAGGAAAGTTTCTGTTGTCTAGTTGACGTTATAAAATAATGGAGAGTTGATAACGGTACATCTGAGTGGTCTTGAAGAGTTCATGTAGATGGAAAACAATACAGTTTAGAACCCATCAACAGTTAAGGTTTTAAATCTTACCAGTCCATCAGCTTCAGATATTATTGATCAATAAAGCTATAATTTCGACTTAAACTATAACAATGTCACATTGTATATCCCTAATGAAAATCTGAGAACGTTGTTACTGTGTTTGTGCATCACGCGCAGAAAATGTGACAATTGTTAAAGTTTCATGCAGACTGCTGCCTTGTTGCAGTTTTAGTCGAGATTGCTGTAGTTTGACATTTTGCATCGTATCAGTATGATATTCATTCGTTGACCTTTCCGGGGTCCACTTGAAGTGTGCAGATATGCGCAGTTGCTGCGCCCAGTACATGACATCCTGTGTGACACTGAAAGGATTTAACCACCTCTGAGGCTTGTTTCTTCCGCTGCTTCGTTTGCCTTTGTGTTGGCTTCCAGCTCTTTGACGTTGAAAGAATGCTACGAACAGGAGAGGATCTTGCGCTGTTTTGTTGTCGATTTCATAGCTGCTGATGTCCTTGTTGTAGAGCTGTGGGGCGGCGGTGATGGTGATGGGCAGTGTATTGGTGGTGGTCGTGGAGTGTGTGTGTGTGTGTGTGTGTGTGTGTGTGCCGCGCGCGCGCGTGTGTGTGTATGTGTGTGAGCATGCATGCGCGCGCGCGCGCGTCTGTGTGTGCGTGCATGCTTGGAATTCAAGAAGAATGAAGACCTGATGGAAAGTCGAAGAATGAAAGTGTTTGCCCTAAACGGAAAACGTTGGGAAAGTGTCACAGTGCGACCAGTGAACTTTGAATCGTTAGGTTTATCTTCACCAGTAGCATCTTGCGTTTGTCAAAGAAGGAAAGGAGAATCGACTAGGACTAGAAACAACATTACGACAATTCGCGCACGCACGCACGCATGCGCACTCACGCAGGCACGCGGACGCATGCAGGCATGCAGGCATGCAGAAGCACGCATGCACGCACACCCCCCCCCCCCACACCCACACACACCCACACATACACGCACACAATTCCATTTAGCTGATCAGCTTAGGTCCTTCCCATGAGTTCAAGAAAAAAAAACCCAGATAACTCGGACCAACTGTGTTGGATCCGTTTATAATCGCGATATATAAAGTAACCAGTCCGTGAAAATGAGATAGGTAGATTGAATCAGACAATGCATCTACATTATACTTGTGTTGTCAGTTGAAGTCATCTTTACCTACTACTTTGGCGTGCAGAAAGTTTCGAAGCTGACCAGCAACACTGAGTAATTTGGGAAAGAAAGTCTACAGGATAGTGCATGCTTTCTTCTTCATGCCTAGGATAACCGTGTGGCCCAGTACACCGAACCTTTGGATTGGTTACCGGTACAGCGTTATGTAACCACCCCACACCTGAAATCACCATCAGGTGGGTGAGGAAATGCACGTGCCCTCCCCCACCCCCATCCCCCAGCAGGTAACTGATTCCAGAATGACCTCCCTTTTGTTCTAGAATCACTCCCTCCTTGAAAATAGACCTTTTCCATTAAAAGAAAATCAGGGGAGATAACGTGTGTCTTTCCATTGCAAACTGAGTGAACTTTCCCCAGTTTACAGATCATGATCATTATGCAGTCTGTGCATTCGTCTTTGGTAAACGAACGTCACGTCAAACCCTAGGCATGCAGATCTGAGTTGATCGATAATGATATTAATCATAGGTGAAGTTGACATGTTTGTATCACAGTATTTGCTTTACAGATGGATTGATTCACATCCATGTTTTGGCATTTACTCTCTATGATCGAACTGTTAGACTGAACGATTGGGCAAAATAGACTTGTTCCATAAAAAAAAAATCAGGGTAAGATGACGCGTGTCGTTCCATTGCAAAGAGTTGGGTTTTCTCAGTTTATGGGGCTAGCAAAGAGGGTCGTGAAAGTCAAACATCTGATTTGAAGTGTACGCCAGCATAACAATCGGTCGTGAAAGTCAAACATCTGATTTGAAGCGCACGCCAGCATAACAATCGGGATAGCAAATATCTGCATCACAGGCGGACTGTTTCATGCCCATGTTTTGGCATTTTCTCCATGTTTGAACTGTTGAGCTGACTGGGATAAATTGCTTCGGGCGTGCCCACCAATGCCGTTTGTCCTGTGAAAACAGCAGGGTAACTGTCGCTGAACGAGAACTCTGACACAGATGACCTCCCTTGCAGATTTCCGGACATCGTATATTCTCAAAGTGCCCCCAAAGACATAAGAGTATCTATCAAAGTGCATTGCAACTAATTTGTAGCGGGGAGTGATTCTGGGCCTGAGCCAGAGTACTGAGGTGGAAATGGGTACACACCTTTACTCACTCTGTGTGATGTTTCTCAACCATGGCCCAAATTCCTCACCGGTTTTAGAACAGGGTGGGGGTAGTTCTGACTTTGGTCAAGATACCCTCCTTCCTCCCTCCTTAGACTTGGATACAGCGTACTTCAATTGCTGTGTTTAGTCGTTCTGCACACTTTGTGAGAATTTAGAAGGATGGGAGTGATTTGGGAACAAAGTAGGAGGTTGGTCTGATTTTACTCCCCGGGAGATGAGTTTGAGAATTTACTTGTTCTCACCAACGGGGGTGTGCTTTCAGGCATGGAGTGATTACGGAATGTTATATCAGTTTAAACATCGAAAGGAAGCGTGGACTACAGCCCTATCATGCAGTTTGGGGCCATAATGGAACTCTTAACTTTTTCGCAGCACGCCGCGAGAATGATCGCGGCGCCCGACTTACCACTCGGCGACGTGGGGCGAAAATACTTGCGGCAAGCGATCTGCCACTCAGGACATTCGC
>CM031598.1:51614438-51631938 GCA_018398815.1 Conus ventricosus | reverse complement strand
GTCGTTTTTGTCTTGTAGACACGTACATGCACTTTGTTTTAATAGCATTTAAAGACATATGGTTTAGTTGTGTCCATTCAGTAAGTTTATCGATATCTGCTTGAAGCTTAATTGTTAATTCATAGGCATCAGAGTCGTTTTCGTGAAGAGATGTATCATCTGCAAACATTTCGCATTTACATTTAACAAAACAAGGCAAGTCGTTTACGTAAATAGTAAACAAAAGAGGTCCTAACACAGAGCCTTGTGGAACACCATATTTGACAGGCATAAATGTTGACAATTTGTCAGCTACAGCTACTAATTGTTTTCGGTCAGATAAAAAAGATGAATAAGACTTGTGAATTCTGGAGTCATTTTGTAAAGTTCAAGTTTACGGCACAACAAAGAATGGTTGATGACATCAAAAGCTTTTTCAAAGTCTACGAAGAGAATACCTGCAAATTTGTGTGTGTGTGTGTGTGTGTGTGTGTGTGTGTGTGTGTGTGGTGTGTGTGTGTGTGAGCGATAGATAGAGAGAGAGAGAGAGAGAGAGAGAGAGAGAGAGAGAGAGAGAGAGTGTGTGTGTGTGTGTGTGTGTGTGTGTCTGCTTGTCTGTCTGTCTTCCTCTCTCAATCCCCCTTCTTCTCTTGAACATGATGAAGAAACGAAGAAGAGTCATTTTTAACGACTGCATAAGAAGTGAAGCTGCGATAAGTAGTGTTTCCATTTGAAATGTGGGAAACGTTCTATGGAGACAAAATGAAATGGTGGAATGCACTAATTTGACAGTGATTGAGTACTTGATGATGATTTATGATACGCTGATCGACAAAGAGATTTTGCCATAGACCCGGTTAAAATCCTTAACAGTGTTTCTTCATGACAAAGGCAAAGTGAACAAACAAGAGAATTGCCGTAGCGTAGGATCGATAAGTGTGATCATTAAAATGGATGCACACATTTTTGACAGAAGATTAACACCATGATCAAGAGGGCATAGAAAATCAGGCTGGCGTTAGAGATGTTTACAGCACTGTAGACCATAATTATTACTGGTCGCTATTAGTGTTTCAGGTAGCTTTTGAATTCCGTACACCTGAATGAATCATGGCATATGTTGAGGAACGTGATGTAAATAGAAAATTGCGTGTGTCTCTTTGGGTGGGATATGTATGAATAACCTTTTATGCGTGTACCTGACAGGTATGCCCACTCTAATCATTACAGTTTTTCACTTCGTGTCGAGCGTGGGTGTTTCTTAAGCCTCCATGTATTGAAATGTTTGATCGATGAATTTGTCGCTGAAATAACAAAAATGGGAAAACGCATAACTCAAGTGTTAACAGGTTTTTCTCAGCTAAATGCCTTTTACCGAAAAGGCTGCTAGTCTGTTAGATACACCCATTGATCTACGTAATTAGTCAGACATCATGAAACAGGAAGCCGACATTTTACAGCTGACGTAAACGGGGGTAGCACTAATGGGACAGTTGTGAGGAAAACGGGAAGGGAGGGTGACATCCAGCACGCTGCAAGAGAGCTTGGTTTTTTATGGTAAGTTTTTCATTGTAATTAAGAGGTAAAAGTAAATAATTGCTTTGAATATAATCGAGATGTCTTTTGCGAGAGAGTTACACTTAAATATTTGTCAGTAATGTATTGAAGCGGGATAAAAATATGAAAGAAATTTCGATAACAATGAAAAGATTCAGTTCTGTCGTCGACATGTCTTTGCTCTGAGAGAAGGCTGTGGGGGCTTGTGGGGGAGGGGGGGGGGGGGGGGGGGGGGGGGGCAACGTGCTCTGTGAGGCTGAATTGATTTTTGCGCATCGCTTCCAGTGGAATTTTTCTTAAATTTCAGTTCTCTCTGCCTCCATTTGGCGTTGTTTTTAAATCTACCACATTGGCAAAAGGGCAAATTTTCGAATGGTAGTCAATCTTTCAGTGTTCAGCTTATCTCTCTCTCTCTTTTCTCTCTCTCTCTCTCTCTCTCTCTCTCTCTCTCTCTCTCTCTCTCTCTGTGTGTGTCTGTCTGTCTGTCTGTCTGTCTCTCTTTGTCTCTCTTTGTCTCTCTCTCTCTCTCCTCTCATCTCTCTCTCTCCTCTCTCTCATCTAGATCTCATATCTCTCTCTCTGTCCGTCTCTCCACACCCTGAACTTGCTTATACCGACGACTTCAACACGATCTCACAATGGGCATAAACATAGAGAGGAAATCAATAATGAGGTCTTTTTGGAATGAATGGTCAGAAAATGTGATACTTTCATTCTTAAAGATAGTCCGTCAAGGAAGAGGGAGAAAGAGGGAGGGAGGGAGGGAGGGAGGAGGAAGGCAGAGAGAGAGAGAGAGAGAGAGAGAGAGAGAGAGAGAAAGCGCGCGCGCGCGCGCGTGTGTATGTGTGTGTATGTGTGTGTTTCTTGTTTTGATAGCTGACACGATCGCGGTTGGCTCTCTATAACCATATTCAATTGGGGATGATTCAGTAAGATTCAGTCAATGTATTCGTCCCAGATTGAAAACCATACTGCTTTTACAACCATCTATTTTATAGTTCTCCTTCTCTTCAATATTTAAATTCTTCGGAAAACAACCTAAAACGAACACGAAATAGTCTCCATTAAAAAGCGATATTTCTCGATCACCCACACGTGCTTCCTAATGTCATAACCCCCCCCCCCCCTCCTCCCACCACACTCACCTCTATACAAACACCCACCCACACACATACTGAAGAGAGAGAGAGAGAGGAGAGCGAGAGAGAGAGAGAGAGAGAGAGAGAGAGAGAGAGAGAGAGTCTCACTCGCATTCACTTATCTACCGAGAATGGGGGAAGCATACAAAAGACAGGGAAGGAGAGCATGAGGAGGATGGTGATGGTGGTGATGATGGGGTGCACAATGATGCCAGCGTACAGCAGGTAGCCAGCAAGATGGTCGGACAATGGGGACCCTTTTATATGCATTGTTAATGGGGGTACACAGCGACGTGTGTCAGAACCGTAAACTTTCCATCAATGCTCAGCGAGGCAGCGAGAGAGAGAGAGAGAGAGAGAGAGAGAGAGAGAGAGAGGAGAGAGAGAGAGGAGAAAGGGGGATATTTGATTTGTTGTTGCTGCAGCTTTGTTTTGGTTAGTTTGGATTCTATGGAGAGAGAGAGAGAGAGAGAGAGAGAGGAGAGAGAGAGAGAGAGAGAGGAGAGAGAGAGACAGACAGACAGACAGACAGACAGACAGACAGACAGAAGGGGGGGATATTTGATTTGTTGTTCGTGCTGTTTTGTTTTGATTAGTTTGGATTCCATGGAGCTTTGTATTTACATTGTTTTCAAAGCCCTTGGATCTACAGTACCCGTGTAGTCGGCTGATTATGAGCAGTTTCCAGTTTGTTACCCGTCCGTTGAATTTCACATAACGTCACGCATCCTGTGGGACAACATATGTATTGTTCAGGATACGGTCGAATTTTTAGGTCCACACTTACCACCTCACATGATATGGTGAAGGATTAGATCAACACAGCAACAGCTGCAGTTAGTCTGTGTCTCTGTCTGTCTGTCTGTTTCTGTCAATCTGTCGGCAGGTATAAGGTAAATAGCTTTTTGGTTGCAAACTTGTTCATGGTCGCAAACTCATACGAAAACAGATGAAGGCACACACACACACGCACGCACACGCACGCACGCACGCACGCGAACACAAACACAGAGAGAGAGAGAGAGAGAGAGAGAGAGAGAGAGAGAGAGAGAGAGATTGACTGACTGATTGATAATTTTTATTCATAAGGGTAAAAGATAAGCAAGAAGAAGCTTTTAAAAAAAATATATTTCTTGTCCGTTCAAGGATTAAGGATGTTAACATTTCAACACTATCAACTGACGAACCAAACATGGCGATTGATATTATTGTTAGAGAACAGATGCCTGTATTCCGTGACCAGTAACTCAGGGTATCTGATGATCTGTCTCTGGTTGATGCTGGGATATATGACAGAAAACAAAAAGCTTAGCCCTTTCATGGAGTCCGAGACAGGTATAGCAGCATCCTTATTATCTCCATCCTCACTCGTCAGCATGAAAAGTCCCACATGTTTGTGATCCTTTAGTTCTTCATGTAATGATGCCCTTTGTTAAGATTGTCTCTCTGCAGCCATGCCAACAGCGAGCGTGTGTCAGTGTTTGTTCTCAGCATGCTCTCTGGAACTCGCCAAACGATACAGTTGCAACCTCCATACAGAAGGGGGCAGAAAACGGCGAGAACTGTGGAGAGGACCAAACGGGAAGGGGCAAAACGAAACCTACCCCTGAGGAAGACCTGATATTGATTATGTGCCTGTGGACTGCCGTTGCTTAGAATGCGACAGGACCGGACTGAATGGACCTGTGTATGTGTAGCCGGAATGAGCAGTGTGGGAGTCATGGGCGAGGACAATGAAGATGAGACAAAAAGAAATGTCATAGATCGAAACTCCTTCCCCCCCCCCCCCCCCCCCTCCCTCCACATAAAACACCCACCCATCCTAATCCCCACCCTTCCACTATTCCCCCCTCTCTCCTATGTGTCTTCAATGCTTGTGCATCATGCTCTCTCTCTCTCTCTCTCTCCTCTCTCTCTCTCTCTCTCTCCCCTCTCTCCTCCCCTCTCTCTCTCTCTCTCTCTCTCTCTCTCTCTCTCTCCACTGCACACAGACAAATTCAAAGGCGTTATTGCATAGCTGGACTTGCCTCACACTTGCGAATAGAATGTACTTGTACGTATGCATATATAATTTTGTTTGATGTATACAGCCTAGCCAATTGCAGGAGGTCCTCAGGTCTCACACACACACACACACACAGAGAGAGAGAGAGAGAGAGAGAGAGAGAGAGAGAGAGAGAGAGGGAGAGAGAGAGAGAGAGAGAGAGAGAGAGAGAGAGAGAGAGAGAGAGAGAGAATCACTAGCCAGAGACAGAGATACACAGAAACAGAATGTATAAGTAGAATTGAAACATATTACAGCAAGATGCAATGCCAAAGTGAGACATGGAACGTCAGAATCAGAATCCCAAAGCGGTAATTGTAACGCTGTGCCCAGTGCGTACCTGGCCTTAGGATTTCTTATCAGTGTAAGACTGATAGTGAGGCTCGCGTAAATCGAAACGCACGTGCAACACCATCCTTCAGAACCAAGGAGATGGCAGCACTTTCCTTTCTAGACCGGTTGGCCGTGTATACAAAAAGAAGAGATAAAGTATAATTTTTACGCCGCTCCTTTAATGCATCGTCAACAGTCTCCATCCATTATTAACCCTTGCTTTAAAACCGAGTGAGAGTGGTTTTTATCGGAAAATGGACGTAACTGGGCCAAACGCTTTTGTTTAAAGTGGTTTCGTTTGGCGCCAGAACGAGGCTGAAATCAGATCATTGTTTCACGGGAATGAAATGCCTTCTGCTATTAACTGAAGAATTATTGTTAGTATTATAACAGACAAGGGGGTAGTTTCAAGGTTCCTTTGTTACACGTTGTGCAATAGCTGAAACCATCAGACTGAATTTCTTGCACTGACAAATGATGGTTATGGATATGGCAGCGAGGTATTCAGCCGTTCAGTCTATGAAAACGATGAATTATTAAATGAAGTGTAGTCAGGTGTCTGAGCGTCTATCATGATGGTGACTGCTGCCCGTCTTCTGGAACAAACATGAAGTGCATTTATGTCCCCCTGGTTGTTTTGTCGTCACGAGGCTCAACAGAGAGAGAATGATTCGCCCCCTCCTCCCCCCCCCCCCCCCCCCCCCCCCCCCCCCCCCCCCCCCCCCCCCCTGTTTCATGTTGTTCTTCCAGGCAAACTGACACTATTCGAGGGGAAAAAAATGCAGCATGTCGCTGCACTCCCATCAACCATTTCAGTTTCTGTCTATATCTGTGTAACACGAATGACATCATGTTTGTCTGATTAATTCTTTTTTTAGAAATAAAAAAAAACTCATACTTGCATGGCTGCTGCGGAATTTTAGACTGAACGCTGCTTTAGTTGTTTAACACAGGCGAGTGCGCGCCCGTGTGTGTGTGCGCGCGCGTGCATGTGTGTGTATGAATTGTCATGCACTGTATGCACCTGTGGAAGACAAAACAGACGCATTCAGGGAGAGAGATATTAATATGTAATTCACATAATCAGTAGCAATACTTCATTTCTTTAAATTCAATCAAACTTCTTTTTTCATCGGAAATGAAATGAGGTAGGGAACAGTAAACGATAAACGGTAAACAAGTGGGGTATGTTTTGCTCCCATAAGGAAACCTAACACAGAGTAACTTTTATTCAAGACTGGCACAGCCTTTTAAACTTGAATAAAGTCAGACAAATACATAGACGAACAATCTAATAGTGGGGGGAAAAACAAGCGCAGGCCAACAACTGAACGGTCCGGCAAAGATTTGGACTTGAGGGGAGGGGAGGGGAGGGGAGAGGGGAGTTTGAAGATAGAGAAACTGGGAAAATGAAATCTTAAAAAAAAAAAAAAAAGTTACAGATATGAAAACTCTTTTCTAGCTGCATAAGGGAACCATCGCAATCCCTTTTGAAGGCAGATATATACTTAACGCCATTAAAAACGCACGGGTCAGAAGAACAAAATAACTCGACAGAGGTATATCAGTTAGGGGTATGAAAACTTTAATGTTGAATGACAAAGTCATGAACAGAAAAGAAGTGCGCAATGGACAACATGTGCTGAACATTTGGCGTTCAGTAATCGCAAACACAACATTAAAGTTTTCATACCCCTAACTGATTTACCTCTGTCGAGTTATTTTGTTCTTCTGACCCGTGCGTTTTTAATGGCGCTAAGTATATTTGTATTGCCTGCTCCGAGGCCTTACGCCCGCTGGATCGGGACTCATCAGGGAGACACGGCTGGTTGCGTCTGCGCTCCCGGCGTCAAATAGAGACACACCACAGTCCATAATACTGTGGTGTTCTCACCACCATGGGTGCAAAAAAGAATCCAATAGCACCCCCAGAGCAGCCAGCGAAGAGTAGTAAATGTAACCAAACGAAAGTGTGTGGAGGGAAAAAAGTTGCTGTAAAACTAAATACATTATGCAAATAATATAAAATGTAGGGGACAGTCTTTGAGCCTACGCCTGAGGATCCACCCAAAGATGCAAGGGAGATCAAAAGACAAACACACAGACGGACAGAAACAAATACACATAACCTCAATTTAATCAAAGCAAAATCGGAAATCGGAAAAGTTGTTGGCCTGCGCATGTTTTTCCCCCACTATTAGATTGTTCGTCTATGTATTTGTCTGACTTTATTCAAGTTTAAAAGGCTGTGCCAGTCTTGAATAAAAGTTACTCTGTGTTAGGTTTCCTTATGGGAGCAAAACATACCCCACTTGTTTACTGTTTTCTTTTTTCATGTTTCACATTCGAAGTATCGCGTATCCGAATTCATCTGCTCTATGTAAGAAGGAGGTGGAATTAAATACTATATTCACCACATGTGGTGTTTCTGTACCATGCCCCAAATCACCCATTGAATAGTGGCTTTGACACAGGATGTGAGATAGTTTTGTAGGATGGGAGTGATTTGGGCATAATGAGGGGTGGAGGTTGGGGAGGGGTCAAATGTACTCCCCAGCAGGTGAGTTTGGGCACGTACTTTTTCTCACTCACTTGGGAGTTATATGAGGCGTGGGGGGGGGGGGGGGGGGGGGGGTGGTGGTGGTGATTATTAGAACGTTACGGCAGGATAAAGTTTGAAAGCAGGGGTGCAGTACAGCCCTCTCATGTAGTCTCTAACCAGTATGAAACTCTTTAACATCGTTTTCATAAGCCTTACCCTCACTGGTTATAATACAACACATCTCGAATTCTGCAACTCATCATTTTTTTTAACCGGTTAAACAGATAATTTATTTATCCTTTTCGGATATAACAAATGGCCCAATATCATAACAGCTGTGCAAGTTCTCCAAGAACAAATCATGCACTTTCCGAGGAACCTTGTCGAATCTTGTATCCTTCTACAACAGACTTTTATTACACTTGTGATTATGTCTTCTCTCATGCACATAACACTGATCATAGTTTGTCTAGCATAAAAGGCAGGCATATAAGACAAAGCATAAGCTTCTTCTTCTTCTTCTTCTTCTTCATCTTCTTCTTCTTCTTCTTCTTCAGCGTTCCAATATCTGGTAGCGTGTGAACTCGTTTTACCTTGTTGGGATACTCACACTATACTCGAGAGTATAATCAGTTCACTCCGACTTCGTTGAGTGCAGACATTTGTGGGAACAGGTTGTGGGAAAAGATAGATAAAAGATATGGTAAACAGAAAGGACAGTAGACGCAGTGCAGCAAAGGAGGAGACTGAGTTACTGAGAGGGAAAGGAAAAGGGGACGTTACTAGCACAGAATGTCCAGAAGGAGGGGAAACTTTTGTACAAAAAGACCCCCACGAGGGAAAAGAAACAACCATTTTCATGTAGAATGTGAACGCAGGTGACAGAAATATGACGTTTCTTTCTTTCTTTTTTTTTTCTGCCACGAACATTTCCATACAAACAAACAAGGGACTTACTATGAACGCTTTCGAAGCGAATTCGCTGTTGTCTGGATGCCATCCAGCGTTGTCCTTCGCATTTTTTTTTTTTTTTTTTTTTTTTTTTTAAAGAGCATTCCTATCCAGGAATGAACATGTTGCAGAATCGACATCGACAGTCACGTAACTCTTGATGTCCGTTCTGTAACCCTTGATGTCCGTCTTTTTTATTTTATTATTTTTTTTTAAAACTTATTTTAATTTGCATTTAATAACATGAAACACAAACATGAAAAGGAAAAAACAAAAGGGCATTGTCCATCCAAAGTCGAGAAAATAATTGTTTTAACAGCCAGAGGTAAGAGAGAGAGAGAGAGAGAGAGAGAGAGAGAAGAGAGAGAGAGAGTAGAGATAGAGAGAGAGAGAGAGAGAGAGTGGTGGATGGATGTTATCAATGGCGTTTTCATTCAATGTTCTATCTAGAGAAACATCTTAAAGAGGCCTCGAATACATCAACAATATAGATAACATTGGCACGCAAAAGACTGTTCAAAATTCAACTTAGGACTGTGGCAAATCGCAATCGGATAAATCATACAAAAGTAAAATACATTTAAGAACCCTCTATTAATGGTTTATATATCATCCATTTTACACAAAAGTCTGAATATTTAGAGATACGTAAGGCATTGTGTTTTTTCAATTTTGTATCGCCACTCTAGTTTCTTCAAAAATACAGTTGTTCGTGGATGGTTTCCATTCAGTTTGCATGAATATATATAATACTTTGCAAATAGTACAATGAAGTAAAGGACACTGTCCACATAACGTTTTTATCAAATCCTAAAAGCACCGCGATTCAGTCTTAGGTTTTCTGAATTGGCACATTTTTCTCTAATCAAATCTGTAAGTACATTCCAAAAGAATTTGACATAATTGCATTTCCAAAACATATGGTCAATCGTATCTTTATTTTGACCACAAAAAAACTGCATTTGTCATTATTACGAACTCCCATTTCTTTTAAAATAACATTTGTACCTAAACATCTGTGCAATAGCTTCAGCGGAAACCATTTTAGTTTAATATCGTTTATTTTGCTGGTATATAGAAAGCATGATTTCCAGTCATGATGTACCATCAGTTTCGAATCCCATTTGTCGCAGCATTTTGGTCGAACATTATTTTCAATAAGTATATCGTAATAAAGCTTTGAACCTTTGTGAATAGCAAATACCTTCTTCAAACAGCAAGTTGTATCGGTATGGTTATTGCTCTTTACAGAAATACTACATTGTTTAATGTAGTCGATTATTGCAGATTTATACCCAGCAAAGGTGACAAAATCGACATTAATATTATATTTCTCTTTGAAACGCATATAAGAAAGAAACTGACCTTTATCATAAAAAAGTCCGCAAGACAATGCACATTCTTGTTACCAAGTTTTCTAGAGATAACGTATGAGTTTCCAACTTGGATTCTATTATTATAGCAAATCGGTTCAGCTAAAATTTCAGCGGAATTTCCTGGTATGCATTTGTAGTAAAACATTTTATAGGCTTCAATGACGTCTGACCAAAATTGGTTATATTTCGTAAACCTGGAAACAAATTCTGGACCATATTTATTGATAAGCGGCCATTGAGGAAAATTAGCTAGTAGAAAATGTTTCCACTTGTGGGTTGTTTTTTTCAGTTTTACGAAACCACGACAGTTTTAAAGAGGTAACAATGTTTTTAATTCAGGGATACCGATGCCTCCAAGTTCTACAACTCTTATGCGCCGTTTTCCGGTTAATTTTTGTCTGGTTTCTTACCCCAGACAAATTCATAGCACATCTTTTGTAATGTTCGAAAAAACACACATCAGGTGGATTTGGCAGAAGTAACCAAAAATGTATCAGTTTTGAAAGTATGAGAGATTTTAAAATTGCTATTCTACCAAGAGGCGTTAGTTGACGTTTAACCCATACTTTGAACAGATGTTTTATATCTGCCAATTTGTCCGGATAATTTATGTTTACAACAGTCTTTTAAATCATTAGTAAACCATATTCCTAATACACGAAATTTTAGTGGGTTCCAGTCCATTCCTAAATGATTCATATATTTAACTTCAGAATTCTTCTTACTTCCTAACCAAATTGCACTTGTTTTGCTAGAATTTATGTGAGACCTGAAACAGATCCAAACTTAAAACAGAACATCTACGCAAATTTCAAAAGATTTTCTATCACCTGCCAGCAAAAATTCTGTGTCATCCGCATATTGTGAAAGTTTATGTTCAACATCATTCATCATTATTCCCTGGATATCTGTATTTTCTCTTATCATTATAGCTAATATTTCTGCACAGAGTATGAACAGATATGGGGATATTGGGTCTCCTTGCCTACAACCTCTTTTAATTTCGAACCAGTTTGAAACCTGACCATTTACAACAACACAAGATTTAATATTTTTATAGAATGTATCTATCCATCTGCAAATGACTTTCTGAAAACCAAATTTCTTTAATACCTTCGACATAAAACCCCAGTTAATCGAGTCAAAAGCTTTCTCAAAATCTATATTTAATAACAATCCAGGTAAATTATTTTGATCTAAGTAAGCTATTGTGTCATATATCAATCTTAAGTTATCACCAATGTATCTGTTCCTAATGAAACCCGTCTGGTCTTCATTAATAAGTCTTGGCAGTACATTTTTATGCGATTTGCAACACATGATGATCCAATTTTATACACTACATTTAAAAGTGAAATTGGGTCTCCAGTTTTTTTATATATTGTCTTGGCTTGTCTCCTTTGGGAATACATATAATAATCCCTTCTTTTTGCACGCAAGACAGTTCTCCTCTTTTAAAACTAGCATTCAACGCTCTAATAACAAATAATCCAATTTTTTTTCCAAAAAACTTTAAAGAATTCCGTCGAAAATCCATCAGGAGCCTGGGCTTTTGTTATTTTTTCATATTCTTTAAGACATCAGTAGCTTCTTCAAGAGTAATTTCTCCCTCTAACTCGTTTGCTTCTGTTTCATTTAGACATGGTGTATTGTTTACTAAATCCATTACTTCACTATCTTCTACTTCGGATTCTGCGTAAAGTAATTTATAAAAGTTCTGAACTTCTAGAAGAATGTCTTTCTGGGTTGTTAAAACATTTTCTTTGCTGCTCCGTGATTCTAGCCATATTTTTACTTACAAAATTACGTTTCTCAAGATTACAAAAATAGTTGATTACTTTCTCACCCTCAGCTATCCACCTAGCTCTTGATCGTAGCAAAACACCTTCCATTCGTTTTTCTCTAATATGTTTTAATTGTTCTTTTTTTTGTTGCTATAGATCTAATATCGTCCTCGCTTATAGACTTGTTGTTTCTAATCTTCGAATGTCAGATTCTAGTCGATTTTCCTCTTCCTGTATTTTCTTCTTTTTCATTGTTGCAAATGAAATTGTCTTTGATCTTAACTTCATAAGAAGGAAATCTAGAAAAGTATCATCGGGAACAGAAAAACGTAGTTCTTCATCAGGTATATCATTAATATTTGCATTCATCGCATATTCATCTATAAACAGATCTTATCTCAGAATTTATCTCATTTAGATATAAGTTGTCTTTTAAAAGAGATGAATTGAATTTCCAAAAAGTGTTATGTTTTGAGCTTTCACTAAATTTTAGTTTCAACAGTATACTCGAATGATCTGATCTATATCCACATTCAATGTCCACATAATCTACAAATGTTACTACTTTGTCTGAAATCAGAAAGAAATCTAATCTAGCCTGTTGGAAAGGATTTGTTCTTCTCCATGTATACCGCAAACACTCAGGATTTAGTTCTCGCCATATATCACTTAATTCAAAATTTTCAATCATGTTTTCGAGCTCTTCCCTTGCCTTAGGTTGTTAACATGTTTATAGTTATGATAATCTTTTGCTGGATCAAGGACTATATTGAAATCTCCAGCTATTATAACATTCTCAATACCAAGCTCGTTAATCTTTTGTTTCAGGTTGTTATAAAAACTCCGGATCATCTCTGTTTGGTCCATAAATATTTACAAAAAGAAAATCATTTTCCTGAATTTCAGTAAGTAGCATGATATAATTTCCCGAGTTATCTTTGATGACACGTTTTGACTTTGAACTCAAAATTGTTATTAAACAATATTCCCACCCCCTTGAATTAGACGTGTAATTTGAAAAATAACCCTTATATCCCCATTCAGCTAAAACGTATTTTTCAATCTTTTCTTCAAAATGTGTATCTTGTAGGAAATAAATGGAATATTTCTTGTTTCTCAAGTAATGGAATACATCACGCCTCTTTTTTGAATCATTGAGGCCTTGACAATTAACTGAAAGAATAGATAAGCTATTATTCATTTTCGTATTTATCAATTAAATAAATTCAAGAACATCCAACCAACCAAAATGAAGAAAGAGATGAAAAACATAATAAGCAAACAAATAAAGGAGCATAAGTGTTATAGACACTTAAGGAAAGACAAAAATACTTAATCTAGTTGACAATCGCTATCGGGAGCAAAGGTCGGACAGCGTTTTCTTTACACGATACGAGAACATTCATGCAATAAGTACAGGTGACCTACAAAAAAAAAAAAAAAAAATAATTAAAAAAAAAAAAAAATAATAATAATAAAAATAAAAAATAAACAACAAAAATACTTAACACACAAAAAGAACAATTAAATGAAAAATTAAAGCCAACATAAGCCATCTAGATAATACATTGCCCCGCCACATCGAGGGCGGGGTGGGCATGGGCAAGGTGGAAAAGAAGAAGAAGAAGAAAAAGAAAAAAAAAAGAAGGTGTGTGTGTGCGAAGGGGGGGGGGGGGGGGGGGGGGGGGGGGGGGGGAGGGAGGGGGCGGAATTAAAATTTAACATCTTTTCATCACAAACAAAAAATATAAATAATAATAATAATAATAATAATAATAAGAATTAATCCATCAGTTAAACTATTTATCATATCTACAACAATCATAAACAATGAACAACAGAATCCATCCAAAGAGAATGAAAGCGGAGCTGGAATTCCACCAACCCCCCCCCCCCCCCCCCCCCCCCCCCACTCCCGCCCATCACGTGTGTCCGTAAATGAATGCTCATGCGCGTATGCGTGAGTTTATGCATCCACGCGCGCGCGCGCGCGCACGCACACGCGCACCTGTGTGGACGCGCCCGCGCGAGCACGCACGAGCCCGCACGCCCACGCGCGCGTCTTCGTATGTTTGGGCTCACACACATGCGCCCGCGACGGGGGAGGGATAGAGGGCGGAGGGGACAGCGGGGAGACGGGGGGGGGGGGGGGGGGGGTGCACAGGGAGGTCATGGGGGTAGGGAGGGGATAAAGTGGGGGGCAGAAGGAAAAAGGGGCGAGGAAGGGGAAGAGGTACGGGAGAAAAAAAAGAGAAAAAAAAAGGTGTGTGTGTGTGGGGGGGGGGGGGGGGGGGGGGGGGGGGGGGGGGAGGGAGGGGGGGATGGAGGGCGGAATTAAGATTTAACATCTTTTCATCACAAACTAAAATAATAATAATAATAATAATAATAATAATAATAATAATAAAAAGTATAAATCAATGAGTTAACTATTTATCATATCTACAACAATCATAAACAATGAAACAACAGAATCCATCCCAACAGGAATGAAAGCGGAGCTGGAATTCCACCCAAACCCCCCCCCCCACTCCTGTCCATCACGTGTGCCCGTAAATAAATGCTCATGCGCGTATGCGTGAGTTTATTGTATCCACGCGCGCAACGTGGCGAAGACGCGCGCGCGCGCGCGCGGGCCCGCGGGCGCACATGCGCATGCACACGCCCACCTGTGTGGACGCGCCCGCGCACAACGCGGGCGCGAGCGCGGGGCGCGGCCACCGCTGCGCGAGCGTCCGCGAGCCCACGCACACGCCGCGCGGCCCCCGCACGTTTGGGCTCACACACATGCGCCCGCGACGGGGGAGGGATAGAGGGCGGAGGGGACAGCGGGGAGTCGGAGGAGGGGGGGGGGGGGGGGTACAGGGAGGTCATGGGGGTAGGGAGGGAATAAAGTGGGGGGCAGAAGGAAAGAGGGGCGAGGAAGGGGAAGAGCTAGGGGGAAAAAAAAAAGAAAAAAAAAAAGAATGTACCCCCCAGTGTTCACAATTCTCACCACCCAATCACCAGACAACAATAAAGCCGGCATGTCACAAACCGCCAACAGACACACCACCCAAAAAAAGAACCTCCAAACAGGACAGGAGAACCGTCCACAAAGACAGAAAAAACAGCAGACGACAGGAAAGGAAGACAAAAATAAAGAAAAAGGGAAAGTCAAAGAGAGGGACAGAAGGTGGGGGAGCTACCTGCACCGAAGGAGCCCCCGGCATCCCAACGGGGACTGTCAATGACATGCGTTTCCCCAAACAAATTCCATCGAGACAGCGAAGGCAACAATTTGTACAATTTTTCGCTCGCTAGAAATGAATAGATCAATCAATCAATTGAAACTGAAATTCACACAATGTTACAAATTAACGAAAATAAGAACTTCTGACTGGAATGACAGATTATAAATTTCATGAATACAGCTCCCCTTCTCTCACTCGCTCATGTTTATTTTCCCATTGCATCCATCAGAGAAAACACGATCACGGGATGAAGAGAGAGAGAGAGAGAGAGAGAGAGAGAGAGAGAGAGAGAGAGAGAGAGAGAGGGGAGAGAAAGAATATAATTATGTATCAAGTAATAACAGATGCATCAACCTGGAATGTAACATTTGAAAAAAGACAGATATGCAGGCATACACAAACATTAACTCATGGTGATATTTGATTCTCACAAATCTGGCGGGGACTGAAAGCTGGCTGAAGACGGAGAAAGAAAATCAGCCTGTAGGAGATTGAAAAAGTATGCATAAAACAACACAGTCCAGGCATGAAATGTGGTAACAATTGCAAAGGTTACAGAGCATATAACATTTTCAACACGTATTCATTACACCGTCTTCATCACACAACACTGTAACATCTGCAACTCATCTTGCTCAGTCCCGGCTCACCTCATTTTCGAGTTGGTTTCCACTTCTTCGCTCGTGGTGCGTTCATCCTGCAGTGGATGGTATTGGCAAGTTCATGGGGATTGTCTTTGCATGGACGTGGTGGCGCCCTCTGGGGTGGGGTTGGGGGGGGGGGGGGGGGGGGATGGTTGAGTGGGGTGTTCACTCACACGTGTCCTCGACTTGGCATATTCTTTTAAAATAAAAACATTTCTATTTGTCACGAGTTTGTCTCGAGGGCCTACGACGTTCGACCCACCTAGGGTGGCGGGAATTACTTATTTGTTTATTGTCGTTGCTGTCGTCGTGTACCCGTCCTTGGTGTGGCTTTGGGGTGCTGTTGCACCTTGGTATGGTTCAGCTCAACTTCGGTTTGCTTTCTCTCTCTCTCTCTAATTCCACCGCCCGTGCTATTCATCCTGCAAGTTCACGGGTGGCCGGTACCTTTCTCTCGAACTTTCTGTCTATCGGCCTCTCGCCTGTCTTTTTACCTGTCGCACGTGCTTCGTTTCTTTTAGTTTGAAATATGCTCACTCTGTGACGCAGCATGGCATGTTGGCCGCCATTGCTGACGGAGGTTAGCTCTTGACTCGAGCGGAAGATGTCTCTGGGGGCGCCTGCTCCAGTCCAGGTTCTTTACCTTATCGTCGAGAGTACAGTCAGTACTTTCAATTCCTGCAGTCGGCCTGTAGGAGAGGGACATCGCTTCTTCGGTTTCCGCATCTTCGCCTCTGTCCTCTCGACTGGACAGAGGGTAGAGAGAGTCCTTTGACCCGCCTCTTCGGGGTCACCCACGGGTAGCTGGTAAGCATCAGTTTCGTGGTCTGTTTTGTTTTGATTTGTTGTTGTTAGCCGGCTTAGTCTTCGCTTTTGCGCAATTTTCTTTTTGTTTTCGAAATTGTAAGAGAAATATTGTGTGAGACCTTTTCTCTGGTTAATTCCATCTTTAACCTGGCCATTCTAAATTATTTCCAAAATTCTTTCTCCTGTTTATGTATCTGGTGATGCGGTAGTCGGTGGGGAAGGGAGAGAACCTGGTGATTCAGGGTTGGAACTTGCTTGGTCTCGCTCGTCCGCCCCTGTCACATTCTCCGGACTTTTATTTCCTTCGGCCACCGTCTGTTTGTGTGTGCAAGGAGAACGAGTTTTATGTTCACGAGCGTGCGTTTCGCATGATTTGTCGTTCGGATGCGTGGTTGGAAATTTGTGTTATTTTGAAATGTGTTTTAAAAATGTGACAATTGTGCCATTGAATTATTATTTGCAAATGTGGTGGCAGTTATTAAGCGATGGTCGCTGTGTTGATTTATTTCCTAAGGAAGGAAAACGTTAAGCGTGAGTGAGAGAAGAGTGAAGATAATTCATGTGTTTTATAACCTGTTGATTTAATGCAGTTTTTACCTGCATCGTGTGAGAAGACTTGATTCGATAGATTTTCTGTGTGCGTTGAATACACTTCCCCTCGCCCATCATGCGAGTGGCTAAGACTTGACAGCAATGGTCAGACGGTACTGACGGCAGGGTTCCAGTACCCTTCTTCCTTCCTCCTTCCTTCTTCTTTCCCTCCTCTTCGACTCTCCTCCCAGCTACGTCCTCCCCCCTCCCGGGGGCTTCACCTGGAGCACGATCTGGATGGTTTCCACGTACTGGTCGAGGCCACGTTCTGGTCAGGACCACGGACGGGATGGTTTCCACACGCTGATCGAGGCCACGCCTTGGTCGGGACCGAGGGCTGGTAGAGACGCCCGCCGTCTTGACTGGCCGGCTGGACCCCCGTCCAGGACCTCCAGTAACAGCTACGTCCCCCCCCCCCCCCCCCCCCCCGGGACACGCTCTTCACTGCCTCTGGAAGTCGAGGGTGTCGGCTTTGAGGATCCACCCTGGCGCGAACCCAAATCCCTAGGTGGAGTCAGCG
>CM031598.1:51605791-51613438 GCA_018398815.1 Conus ventricosus | reverse complement strand
AGGAGTAGCACCACTGAGCATCACCGAAGGTGTCTCAGCAGCAGTGCAGTGTCTGCTCCATGGGTTTGCCTCATGACGACATGATATTGATTTGCTCTTTGTGACTGCTGGTGCTGGGGATGTGATGGGACAAACCTGGGAGTGGCTTTCTACGTAGAGCCAGAATGATAGACACAGGGATGATGCCACAATGGGGACATGCAAGATGGACAGCAAAATGAATAAATGAATAAACACTTAGCCCATGGTCGTAGCTGCCCCCTCCTTCTCTCCCTCTCGCTCTCTTGTCTCTCTTTCCTTCTTCCCCTGTCATACACCCCCAACCCATCCCCCTGTCTTCTCCCTTCTTCCCTTCCACTTCCCCATCCTCCCAACCACCCTGTCCTTCCCCTCGCACCATCCCTTCTCCTCCCTAACCCTGTTTCCTCCCCCCTTTGTAACTTCCTTCCAAACCTTCCCCCACCTATGTCCGCCTTTCCCCTCCCACTTTCTCCATCCCGTTTCCCCCCATTAAGAGTTAAACTACTGTAACTGTTTAGCACAAGAGCGATTCGCATTTGACGTCCCCAGCATGCTGGTGAGTCACCATGTCAAATTTGGAGATCAGTCGAAAAGTGTGAATTTGTATAAGGAGCAGTCAGACACACAATGTCAGACAGAGAGACAGAACGCACTTTGTACATTTGATCACACAAGTTCTACACAGAAGAAGTACGAGAAGCACATAAAAGCTTGGCTTTTTGTCATTACCTTGTAAAAGAAATAATATTACTGAAAGCTTGTGCAAACAAGTGAGGTAAGCAACGGTAGACAGTCGTGTACTTCCCAACATGGACATTTACAGAATTATACAGTCACAGTTTATCAGGCGTACTGACGTTAAAGTTACAGCCAGCTTTCATGCTCAGTGCACTAGACATCCAAGGTTTATGATTTTTTTTTCCAGTAATAAGGATTATATCGAAGTCCCCTAAAGGGAGGACTGTCATTATGGCATTTCTATCTCATTTTCTTGACGACTGTTTTTAAGTGTCGAGCAAAAAAAACACTTCCGCGTGGCAACAAACGAGACTGACGCGTTGCGTTACTCGCGCTTAGTGTGAATAATTCAGCACTTGAACGGGATGATAGTGAGTGCTTTTTATTGAGAACAGTAATGTTCACCATCAATGTTCTCTTCCAACAGACGACTGATAAGCAAAGGGGGGCAAATGGCACATTCGTTTTTTTCCTCTTCTTTTCTGAACGACCTCCCATCCCCTTCTCCTCCTTCCCATTGTAGGCTAACATTCCAAGTGGACGATCCGTTCTGTGTTGTGATGGTTATATAACTTCATGTGTCCCTCTGTTGCAGGTTTTTGTTTTCTGAAATGATGAGAGAGAGAGAGAGAGAGAGAGAGAGAGAGAGAGAGAGAGAGAGAGAGAGAGAGAGAGATAATAATTGTTGAGCGTTGATTGATACCTCTCTCATACCTACACAAGGACACACACACACACACACACACGCACGCACGCACGCACGCACGCACGCACGGACGCACGCACGCACGCACGCAGGCACGCACGCACGCACACACACACAAACACAGAAGAGCATACACAGACAGAAACACTCAGACATAGACACACACAGAGACATACACATAGACACAGACGCACACGCACACGCACTCACACGCATACGCGCGCGCACACACACACACCACACACACACACACAACACACACACACACACACACACACACACACACACACTAACACTAACACGTACACACGCACGCTCGCACTAACACTAGTACTAACACTAACACGAATACTAAAACTTTTACTCACTCCGTCTGAGGGATAGTTAAAGAATTAAGTCGAAGAAAAGTGCAACTTGAAGTTTTGGTACCATGAGGGATCTTTTTTCTTTGCTTTTTCTTCATATGCCTTCTTAGTCGTCACCCTCTGGCTGTCTGAGAGCTAGACGTAAAAGAGAGAAAGAGAGAGAGAGAGAGAGAGAGAGAGAGAGAGAGAGAAATGCTTCTTCTGCTACCCTTATGAGATAAATTCATCTACTCAAACTCTCCTCTATCGTTACCTCTCCCGTCAATGTCTCTTTGCATCTCTTTCCCTCTTTTTATGTCTCTGTGCCTCCTCACTACCACTCTCCCTCCCCCCTTCTGTCTTTGTCTCTCTCCCTCTCTCTCTCCGTTAATTTACAACAATACCAGCCACACCTACCATCATTGCTGCTGCTCTTGACGCTAACAAGTCGCCCATTTAAAACCCCTTTCCCACACCTATTTTACCATCCCCACGCTCTGTCATACAGGCATCATCAGGAAAAGACAACTGTGAAAGCATAGCGTTGAAATATGTAGAGTGCTTGCTCCTTCCCGGTCAGGCCTAGAGCTGCTCTTGGAAACGTGGGATCAGGCGGCTTTAAAGATGGCAGTCGTTCCAGATAGTTGACAGCCACTCACAGACACGCTTCATATGCCTGCAGTTCATCCGACCTCGGGCCAACAAGATTCTAGCTATCAGACATGAACATCGACGCCAATCCTGCATCAGAGCACCCATCTGCAAAAGCTCTGTATGAAGGCTTACCGAGTTCAACAGCCTACAACAGACGTTTTCTTTGTGGTAACAATAATTTTCTTCAGGATAGCAGGAAGGATCACTAATGTCGTTGCTTAATGATTGTGCTTGTCGTCCTTTTCGGTTCTTATATGGGGTGGAACGTGATCATTGTAAGCACGTACATTATGACTCATGAAAACAAATCATTATGACTAATAACTAAGCAGGTAGTTTAACTATGGTTACGTGTGGTTTGGGCGTTAGTATAATTGCGAGAATTGTTGACTCTGCTGGTTTGGTAGCCATTTTTCATCTCACGTGAAAAGTTACGAAGAGTCCTTGCACGCTGTTTACACTTTTTCTACACAAAAATACTCTGAGTAGTTTTGCTTGCACAAAACAAATAAACAACTAAAACCATGAGCAGAGAGAGGGAGAGAGAGAGAGAGAGAGAGAGAGAGAGAGAGAGAGAGAGAGAGAGAGAGAGAGAGAGAGAGAATCACTAGCCAGAGACAGAGATACACACGAACAGAATGTTTAGGTAGAATTGAAACATATTACCGTAAAATGCAATGCCAAAGTGAAACATGGAACGTTAGAATCAGAATCCCAAAGCGGTAATTGTAACGCTCTGCCCAGTGCGTACCTGGCCTTAGGATTTCTTATCAGTGTAAGACTCGCGTAAATCGTAACGCACGTGCAACACCATCCTTCAGAACCAAGGAGATGGCAGCACTTTTCTTTCTAGACCGATTGGCCGTGTATACAAAAAAGAGATAAAGTATAATTTTTACGCCGCTCCTTTAATGCATCGCCAACAGTCTCCATCCATTATTAACCCTTGCTTTAAAACCGAGTGAGAGTGGTTTTTATCGGAAAATGGACGTAACTGGGCCAAACGCTTTTGTTTAAAGTGGTTTCGTTTGGCGCAAGAACGAGGCTAGAATCAGGTGATTGCTTGAGGGAATGAAAAGCCTTCTGCTATTAACTGAAGAATTACTGTTAGTATTATATCAGACAAGGGGGTAGTTTCAAGGTTCCTTTGTTACACGTTGTGCAATAGCTGAAACCATCAGACTGAATCTCTTGCACTGACAAATGATGGTTATGGATATTGCAGCGAGGTATTTAGCCGTTCAGTCTATGAAAACGATGAATTATTAAATGAAGTGTAGTCAGGTGTCCGAGCGTCTATCATGATGGTGACTGCTGCCCGTCTTCTGGAACAAACATGAAGTGCATTTATGTCCCCCTGGTTGTTTTGTCGTCACGAGGCTCAACAGCGAGAGAATGATTCGCCCCCTCACGCCCCCCCCCCCCCCCCCCCCCCCCCCGTTTCATTTTGTTCTTCCAGGGCAAACTGACACTATTCGAGGGGAAAAAAAAAGAAGAAAAAAATGCAGCATGTCACTGCACTCCATCAACCATTTCAGTTTCTGTCTATATCTGTGTAACACGAAGGACATAATGTTTGTCTGATTAATTCTTTTATTAGAATAAAAAGAAACTCATACTTGCATGACTGCTGCGGAAATTTAGACTGAACGCTGCTTTAGTTGTTGAACACAGGCGCGCGCGCGCCCGTGTGTGTGTGTGTGTGTGTGTGTGTATGTGTGTGTGTGTGTGTGTGTGTGTGTGTGTGTGTGTGTGTGTGTGTGTGTGTGTGTGCGCGTGCGTGCGCGCGCGCGTGCGTTCTTGTGTGAGTGTGTTTGTGTGTGTTTGTATGAACTGTCAATGCACTGTATGCACCTGTGGAAGACAAAACAGACGCATTCAGAGAGAGAGAGAGAGAGAGAAGGAGAGAGAGAGAGAGAGAGAGAGAGATTAATATGTAATTCACATAATCAGTAGCAATACTTCATTTCTTTAAATTCAATCAAACTTCTTTTTTCATGTTTCACATTCGAAGTATCGCGTATCCGAATTCATCTGCTCTATGTAAGAAGGAGGTGGAATTAAATACTATATTCACCACATGTGGTGTTTTCTGTACCATGCCCCAAATCACCCATTGAATAGTGGCTTTGACACAGGATGTGAGGTAGTTTTGTAGGATGGGAGTGATTTGGGCATAATGAGGGGGTGGAGGTTGGGGAGGGTCAAATGTACTCCCCAGCAGGTGAGTTTGGGCACGTACTTTTTCTCACTCACTTGGGAGTTATATGAGGCGTGGGGGGGGTGATTATTGGAACGTTACGGCAGGATAAATGTTGAAAGCAGGGGTGCAGTACAGCCCTCTCACGTAGTCTCTAACCAGTATGAAACTCTTTAACATCGTTTTCATAAGCCTTACCCTCACTGGTTATTTACAACACATCTCGAATTCTGCAGTCGAAAACTGTGTATTTGTATAAGGAACAGTCAGACACATAGTGTCAAACAGACAGACAGAACGCACTTTGTACATTTTGATCACACAAGTTCTACACAGGCGATGTACGGGAAGCACATAAAAGCTTGGCTTTTTTGTCATTACCTTGTAAAAGAAACAGTAACACTGAAGGCTTGTGCAAACAAGTGAGGTAAGCAGCGGTAGTCAGTCGTGTATTTCCCAACATGGACATTTACAGAATTATACAGTCACAGTTTATCAGGCGTACTGACTTTAAACTTACAGCCAGCTTTCATGCTCAGTGTACTAGACATCCAAGGTACGTACTTTATGTTTTTTTTTTCTCCAGTAATAAGGATGATATCAAAGTCCCCAAAAGAGAGGACCGTCATTATGGCATTTCTATCTCATTTTTTGACGACTGTTTTTAAGTGTCGAGCAAAAAAACACTTCCGCGTGGTAACAAACGCGATAGACGCGTTGTGTTACTCGAGCTTAGTGTGCATAATTCAGCACTTGAACGGGATGATAGTGAGTGCTTTCTATTGAGGAGAGGAGAACAGAATGTTCACCATCAATATTCTCTTCCAACAGACGACTGATGAGCAAAGGTGGGCAAATGGCACTTTCCTTTTTTTCTTCTTCTTCTTCTTTTCTGAACGACCTCCCATCCCCTTCCCCTCCTTCCCATTGTAGGCTAACATTCCTAGTGGATGATCCGTTCTGTGTTGTGATGGTTGTATAACTTCATGTGTCTCTCTGTTGCAGTTTTTTGTTTTCTGAAATGATGAGAGAGAGAGGAGAGAGAGAGAGAGAGAGAGAGAGAGAGAGAGAGAGAGAGAGAGGGGGGAGAGACTGAGACAGAGAGTGAGTGAGAGAGAGACTGAGACACAGAGTGAAAGGGAGAGGCAGACAGACATGCAGAGAGAGAGAGAGAGAGAGAGAGAGAGAGAGAGAGAGAGAGAGAGAGAGAGAGAGAGAGAGAGAGTGTGTATAATAATGGATTGCTGATTGATACCTCTCTCATACCTACACGAGGACGCGCGCGGGCGCACACACACACACATGCGCGCGCGCGCGCACGCACGCACGCACGCACACACACATACTCACAAACACAGAGGAGCACACACATATAGAAACACGCACAGGCACACACACAGACGCATAGACATACACACACACACAGACACACACAGACACACAGATACACACACACAGACACACACACACACAACAAACACACACACACACACACACACACACACACACACACACACACACACAAACACACACACACACACGCACACACACACACACACACACACACACACACACACACACACACACACACTAACACTAACACATACACACGCACGCACGCACTAACACTAACACGAATACTAAAACTTTTACTCACTCTGTTTAACTGAGGGCTTGTTTAAAAGAATGCAAGTCGAAGAAAAGTGCAACTTGAAGTTTTGGTACCATGAAGGGATTCTTTTCTTTGCTTTTCTCTTCATCTGCCTTCTTAGTCGTCATCCTCTGGCTGTCTGAGAGCTAGACGTAAAAAAAAAATAAAGAGAGAGAGAGAGAGAGAGAGAGAGAGAGAGACAGAGACAGAGAGAGAGAGAGAGAGAGAGAGAGAGAGAGAAACAAGGGTAAGAATGGAAACAAACAATCGGAACATCCAGACAACATATTCCTTTGGTGAACATCACTATAGATTCAACTCATCACAAAACAAAACAAAACAAAATGAAATTCCTGGTCCACCAACCAACACAGAACGGGCATGACACGGCCTACAAGGGGAAGCACCAGCCTCCCAAGTTGCTTTTGATCATTTCTTTCCCGAATAGCTAGGAGCTGCTATTGCATGCACTGGGTAATCATAAGCATGCGCAACTCTCTTATCATACGTTCCTCCGTGTGTGAGCCTGTCAGCATCATATGGGCCAGCTTGTGTGTTTTCGTCCATTTCCCCTCCCTCCTTACCTTCCCGTTGACTGATACTGGTGTTGCTTATTTTCAGAGATGACGGTGAGTGCTTGGGGTAATGACTTGCACGCTGCTCTCAACGGTATTGTACTGGGGATGAGAGGTATTTTCCTGTTTGTTCGGTGGCCGGTGTTTCTTCCGTTTTGCTGTCAGTGCTGGTCTGTCTGGAACTGCTTTCTGCTGCCTTGATTTCTTGTGATATGTGTCAAACACAGGATGGTACTTCATAGAAGGCATGTTTGTGCCTTACTTAGAAAAGACTACACAGCATGGTTCTAACTATGCTGTAATGTAAACGTAGAATCACTTCATACAAGAAGTTAAGTTAAAAAATAACACACTGACACGCAAGCACGCACGCACACATGCATGCACGCACACACGCGGGCACGCACGCACGCACGCAGGCACGCACGCACGCAGGCACGCACGCACGCACGCACGCACGCACACACGCCCCAGCCTATGCTGCACTGAACCTCACTGCACAACAGTACACCACACCACAGCTTAAATGCAAAAATTAGTTGATACGAGGGCCACCCCATAAGTTCTCGGATGGGAAAAGATGGAAGTACACTGGCATTTCTTACCTAGCCCACCTTTTCAAAGTATCCTCCATCAGCGTGTATGCACTTTTGCATCCTTCTAAACCACGAATCCATCACCCCAGCCCACTCCGACTTAGATATACCAGAAATCAAGCCCTCGGCAAAAGCTCGGGCATCTTCAGGGCTCTCAAACGG
>CM031598.1:51588291-51595791 GCA_018398815.1 Conus ventricosus | reverse complement strand
GGGGTGGAGAGAGAGAAGAAGAGAGTTATTTCATTGCCGCTGTTGCCGCATTGTTTTAATTGGTTTGCATTCTGTGAGGCTTTGTATTTACATTGTTTTCAAAGCTCTTAGATCTCCGGTACCCGCATGGTCGGCTGATTATAATCAACGTTCAGTTGACGTAAGGCATCGTGCATGGGACAACGTATGTATTGTTCAGGAGCCGATCCAGTTTTATGTCCGGACTTGCCAGCTCAGGTTATATAATAAGGTGAAGGAAAAGAGCAACACAGCTACAGCTACAATAAGTGTGTGACTCTGCCTGTTTGTCTGGTCTGTCTCTGTCCATCTGTCCGTAGGTATCAGGTGAACTGCTTTGTTGACCGCAATCTTGTTTTCTGTCGCACACATATACAAATAGACGAAGGCACACAGACACACGCACTTGCTCCCCTTCCCATCTTCCCTAAGCACACACACCGATTAGAGAGAGAGAGAGAGAGAGAGAGAGAGAGAGAGAGAGAGAGAGAGAGAGAGAGAGACAGACAGACAGACAGAGACAGACAGACAGACAGAGAGGGGTAGGTGAATAACCTCAGTTTAAAATTGAATCTACTTGAACAAAATCGTATTCAACCAAAAGTTGCTGTAATAGCCACCGACCTTGAAGATGGTATAGATCAACCAATCGCAGTGACGTAGAAGTTAGTGTCAATTGTTTAGAGCTGGGAGGCCTGGTATGAATCGAGTGGCATCAGAGGCACATGTGTGTGTGTGTGTGTGTGTTGTGTGTGTGTGTGTGTGTGTGTGTGTGTGTGTGTGTGTGTGTGTGTGTGCGTGCGTGCGCGCGTGTGTGTATTTGTGTGCGTGTGTATGCGTGTGTGTGTGCGTTGCCTCTGCCACCTCCTACGTGGTGTTTATGAATATACTTCGGGTTCAAATGAGAAGAAGGACACGGCAGTCATGTTTAATCCAACGAACAGAATTTGTGTGAGAGAGTCCGTCAAATGACCTGACCAGCACTGCAGGGTGTCTGGATACCTGCATCAGGTTGATGCTGGAATATGCCATGAATGGAAAGAAAAGCTGAACCTTTTCAGCGAGTCTGAGACTAGCATAGAACTCCAGAGCAGCAAATGTTATCTTCAGCTTCATTCCGTCGTGCCAGATATACTGATGCCCTCTGTTAACATTTCCTTTCTATGTTCATGACCTTGGTGAGTTGGTGCCAGTCTTCGCTCGCAGCATGTTCACTGGAACTGTCGTTGGATGAAAGCGTTTGCATCTCCAGGATAGGGACGTCCTCTCATCCTGATTCCGTGGCTGAACATTTTACTGTCCGCTGGGGGATCAACAGGCAGTGTCCAGTACGTTGGATCAGAAGAGGCGCCGATGAACAGCATCAAACTGACTCAGCAGCAACACTGTGACTCCTGTTTCGTCCTCTCCCATTTTGCCGTCACGATTAAAGAGATTTTCATATAAGCTGCCTTCTTACCCTGTCTCTCCCGATAGGATCGTGGATACAGGTAGTAAAGTTTTTCGTATTTTATGTCTTTAGTTTTAATTGTTCTGTCGGTGGTTAAGACGATCAGCAGCACACACACACACACACACACACACACACACACACACACACACACACACACACACACACACACACACACAGTCACACACACACACACACACACACGCACACACAGAGTCACACACACAGAGTCACACACACACACACACACACACACACACACACACACACACACACACACACACACATACACACACACACACACACACACACACACATACACACACACACACACACACACACACACACACACACACACACACACACACACACACACACACACACACCAGAGAAGAGAGAGAGAGAGAGAGAGAGAGAGAGAGAGAGAGAGAGAGAGAGAGAGAGAGAGAGAGAGACGTATAACTAGTATTGACTTCCACTCATCAGTTATTGTCGTCAGCAGGGGCCTCAGTAGGTGGTATCTTATGTACATAGAATCAGGGCATCGCAGAAATAACGCAGCAGTAGTACAGCGTCTGCCCTGTTGTGTTGCCTCATGACAACTTGATGTTCATTGGTCCTTGTGAATGGCTGGCTGGGACATGATCAGCCTGGGAGAGTGACTTTCAACATAGAGCCGGAATACGGGCATTAGGACAATGCCAGTGAGGGGACATGGAAGGTATGTGTGCATAAATGAATAGAAAAAAAAGATATACCCAGACCAGCTAGAAACACATAACTCTAGCCACCCCTCTCCTTCCCTCTTTCTCACTTACCTGGCTCTCTCTTTTCCCCCACTGTCCTCCGCCACAACCCCGTACCCCCATCTTCCAGCCTTCCTTCATCCCACCCCTTCCCCTGTCTCAGTTTTCCAAGCCCCCAAATCCCCCTTTCCCATCCTCTCTCCACCCTCTTGCCCCCCACCCCCACCTCACCCCACCTCCCGCCCTCGGTAGCTCCGCTCTGAATCTTTCCCTCCCAAAGCCCCCACCCCTTCTCCACCTGTTCCCCATTCTCTATCGTTTGCCTTAAGTATACGAATGATGCGACTGTACAGCACAAAAAAAATGATTCACTCTTGAGCAATGCTGATGAGTCACTATGGCAAATTGGGAGTTCAGATGCAATCTGTGTATTTGTATGAGGAACAGATGGGACACAGACAGACACAAAGTATCAGCAGGAAAGACAGACAGGACACGTTTTTTCCCCTATTAGATCATATACAATTTATCAAGCTGGTGCGTAGGTAGGACATAAACTCATGGCTTTTTTTGTCATTGCCAGGCATGGAAAGCAGTAATGTTAAAGCTTGTGCAAACCAGTGAAACAAGTAGCGGTACACAGTATGGTATTTGACAGCACGGACATTAACGGTACACAGTATGGTATTTGACAGCATGGACATTAACGGTACACAGTATGGTATTTGACAGCACGGACATTAACGGTACACAGTATGGTATTTGACAGCACGGACATTAACGTACACAGTATGGTATTTGACAGCACGGACATTAACGGTACACAGTATGGTATTTGACAGCACGGACATTAACGGTACACAGTATGGTATTTGACAGCATGGACATTAACGGTACACAGTATGGTATTTGACAGCATGGACATCAGCGGTACACAGTATGGTATTTGACAGCATGGACATTAACGGTACACAGTATGGTATTTGACAGCATGGACATTAACGGTACACAGTATGGTATTTGACAGCACGGACATTAACGGTACACAGTATGGTATTTGACAGCATGGACATTAACGGTACACAGTATGGTATTTGACAGCACGGACATTAACGGTACACAGTATGGTATTTGACAGCATGGACATCAACGGTACACAGTATGGTATTTGACAGCATGGACATTAACGGTACACAGTATGGTATTTGACAGCACGGACATTAACGGTACACAGTATGGTATTTGACAGCACGGACATTAACGGTACACAGTATGGTATTTGACAGCATGGACATTAACGGTACACAGTATGGTATTTGACAGCACGGACATTAACGGTACACAGTATGGTATTTGACAGCATGGACATTAACGGTACACAGTATGGTATTTGACAGCATGGACATTAACGGTACACAGTATGGTATTTGACAGCACGGACATTAACGGTACACAGTATGGTATTTGACAGCACGGACATTAACGGTACACAGTATGGTATTTGACAGCATGGACATTAACGGTACACAGTATGGTATTTGACAGCACGGACATTAACGGTACACAGTATGGTATTTGACAGCACGGACATTAACGGTACACAGTATGGTATTTGACAGCATGGACATTAACGTACACAGTATGGTATTTGACAGCACGGACATTAACGGTACACAGTATGGTATTTGACAGCACGGACATTAACGGTACACAGTATGGTATTTGACAGCACGGACATTAACGGTACACAGTATGGTATTTGACAGCATGGACATTAACGGTACACAGTATGGTATTTGACAGCACGGACATTTACAAATGTGTACGATTATGCACAAGATCACAATTCCACTCTTCAAATTTTCGGTCACGTGGCCTTTTTCAAGAGAAAAAACAAACAAACAAAAAAACAATACAACTACGTAATGTCCATCGTTTGCTCTGTCCAGTTGCCAAAGATGGACATTACGTAGTTGTACTGTTTTGTTTTGTTTTTCTCTTGAAAAAGGCCACGTGGCCGAAAATGTGAAGAGTGGAATTATGATCTTGTGTACTGTTTTCTTCCCTCTGGAGGACTATTGCTATTGTTTGTGTACGATTATGGTTTAGCAGTCAGCTTTCATGTTCAGCACACTGAACCCCCAAGTTATGTACTCGATGATCATTTTTTTCCCTGGCAGTAAGAACGACATAAAAGTCCTCTAAAGAAAGAACTCGTCGTTATGGCATTTCTATCTCATTTTTTGACGACTGTTTTCTCAAGCATCGAGCTAAAAACACTTCCGTGTGGTAACAAACGAGACAGACGCGTTGCGTTACTCGCGCTTAGTGTGAATAATTCAGCACTTGAACGGGATGATAGTGAGTGCTTTTTTGTTGAGAGGGAGAGGAGAACAGTAATGCTCACCATCAATATTCTGTTCCAACAGACGACTGATAAGCGAAGATGAGCAAAATGGCACTTTTATTTCCTTATTTTAATGACTGCCCCCCCCCCCCCCCCCCCATTCCCCATCCCTGTCCTTCCCACGTAGGCAAACATTACTAATTGATGATCCATTTTGAGTTATGATGGTTATATGATTTTATGTGGCCCTCGGTTACAGTTCTTTTAATTGAGAAACCAGAGAGAGAGAGAGAGAGAGAGAGAGAGAGAGAGAGAGAGAGAGAGAGAGAGAAGAGAGGAGAGAATAATCCTTGTTGAGTGCTAATTGATACCTCTCAATCATATCTACACTTACATCCACTCGCTCGAACACACACACACACACACACACACACACACACACACACACACACACACACACACACACACACACACATACACACACACACACACACACACACACACACTCTCTCTCTCTCTCTCTCTCTCTCTTCCCTCCCCCCCCTCTCTCTCTGTCTCTGTCAGATCGAGGTCTTGTTAAAAATGAAAGGGAAACAAAGCTGCAACTTAAATTTCAGTTTGTTGTTGTTGTTGTTGTTGTTGTCTTTTTCTCCGTTTGCCTGTCGTCGTCGTCAGAGGGGTAGGTGTAAAAAAAAAAAGAACAAAAACACACCCCCCCCCCCTCCAAGAAACACACACACACACACACACACACACACACACACACACACACACACACACACACTCCTCTCTCTCTCTCTCTCCTCCTCTCTCTCTTCTCTCTCTCTCTCTCTCTCTCTCTCTCTCTCTCTCTCTCTGTCTTTGTGTTTTTTCCGCTACTCTCGTGTAACGAAATTCTTTCGTGCTCTGCCTCAATTTTCGTCTCTCCCGTTATTGTCTCCCCCTATGTCTACCTGCTTTTTTTCTGTCTCTTTGCTTCTCACCCCCACCCTTCTCTCTCTCTTACCTCTTTTCTGTCTGTCTGTCTGTCTATATATCTGTCTGTCTGTCTGCCTGCCTGTCTGCCTGCTTGCCAGCCTGCCTGCTTGCCTGCCTGCCTGCCTGCCTGCCTGCCTGCCTGCCTGTCTGTCTGTCTGTCTGTCTGTCTGTCTGTGTGTCTGTCAGTCTCTCTCTCTCTCTCTCTCCACGTTAAACAACATTAAAACCAGCCACTTCTGCCACCTTTGCTGTTACTTTTGACACTAATGACTCGCTTGTTAAAACCCTTGCCCTTTTTTTGCCTGATTCTACCCCCCCCCCCCCCCCCCCCCTATTTCCACACTCGTCGTCAGGAAAAGACAATTATGAAAACAAATTGGTGAAATGTCTGGAGTGCCCGGTGTTTCCCAGTCGGGCCCTGAAGCCGCCCTTGGAAGCAGAGGGATCCGGCAGCACTGGAGATGGCAGCCATTCCAGACGCTTGGCAGCCACTCACAGACGCGCTTCACGTGCTTGCAGTTCATCCGACCCTGGGTCGCCAAGATCCCAGCTGACAGACAGAAGAACAACGCAAGCCCCGCATCAGAGCAACTCTCCACAAAAGCCTCTGTATGAAAGCTGAAGAGGTCCCAAAACTTTCAATAACCAATTGCTTTGTTTAGACGGTTATTTTCGTCTGGAAAGCAGTCATGATCATGAATGTCATTGCTTCATTGTTATCTTCTTTCTTCCTCTTCGGTCCTCATATGGCAGTCAGACGTGACCGCTGTAGACACAGTAAATTATGAGTCATATATTAAAAAAAAACTTTGGTGCTGAATTTTCTAATGTTATTATGCAAGATGTCAATAACCCATTCTGGAATGATGTGATGAAACACTACAAGAAACTGTGCGCAAAGTGCCGTCCGACTACAGTACATGATTTCATGTCAGAGTGTATTCATTACAATATTACAATTTTAAGAGATAAAAAATGTTATTTTCATACAGGAATGGTGTAATTATGGCATTTTCTTCGTTAAACACTTGATTAATGAAAATGGGCATTGGATGACCTTCCATGAATTTTTTAAATAAATATCAATTTTCTCTTATATGAAGGCATAATGAATGCCATTCGCAACTATTGCCAAAAACTTAATATTATCATAACAAACCAATATAAACTGTTAGACCAAAAAGCCTGGTTTTGCATTAAAAGAGGCAACAAATATGTACAAAAAACTTTAAATGAAAATAATGCCTCTCCTGCTGCTATTGATAAATGGAATAATCTTTTTGTAAATCTCAATTGGAAACAAATATTCCTTCATAGTTATAAAGTTTCTACTGACGTCCAGCTTAGATGGTTCCAGTGTCAACTTCTACATAGATTGCTGCCAACCCAGAAATACCTATTCAATGCAAAATTGTTTATTCACCATTATGTAACTTTTGTGATCATGAACAACAGACTATTACACATACGCTTTTCGACTGCAATATTGTGCAGCGGTTTTGGAGAAATCTTCAAAACCTGCTGATGGATAAATGTCAGCACTGCGCTAATCTGGTTCTTGAGAAAGAGTTAGTTCTGTTTGGAGTGAAACAAAATGTGGAAACTGACAAAGTTCTTAACTTTATTCTGCTGTTTGCTAAGTTTTATGTTTACAAATGTAAACCACAAAATAACCACCCAGACCTTCATGTTTTCCTTACAACCTTAAGCTATAGATTTAAATTGGAAAAATACTTAGCCTTTCTAAACTATGATTCAGATCAATTTGACAAAACCTGGTTTCCCTATTCCTCTATCATTTCCTAGCTTATTGTGACTTTTTCTGTTTGCTTGTTTGTTTGTTTGTTGGCTGATGTGCACATAGTCCCAACTTGAGTATCCCAACCTAGATAATGCTACATAGCTGAGAACGGAAGACGTTAGTAGTAGTATCTTCCAACATAACTAGCCATCCAATTATC
>CM031598.1:51560791-51573291 GCA_018398815.1 Conus ventricosus | reverse complement strand
CGGTACACAAGGAACCCTTCTCCTCCCATCCTTGTCCTCCACCTACGTCGCGCCAAGAGAAAGGGAAGTCTCAAAATATAGATAAACAGAAACAAACAAACAAACAAAAACAAGAATTGTGCAGAGAAAAAAAAAAGAAGAGTGGGTGAGAGAGAGAGGAGAGAGAGAGAGAGAGAGAGGAGAGAGAGAGAGAGAGAGAGAGAGAGGGGGGGGGGGGGAGAGAGAGAGACAGAAAGAAACAGAGAGAGACAGAGAGAGGCACAGAGAGAGAGAGAGAGAGAGAGAGAGAGAGAGAGAGAGAGAGAGAGACATACACACACACACACACAGACACACACACAGACACACACACAGACACACAACACACACACACACACACACACACACACACACACACACACACACACAGAGAGAGAGAGAGAGAGAGAGAGAGAGAGAGAGAGAGAGAGAGAGAGAGAGACAAGACAAGACAAAATTCTTTATTTACGAGGATAATAGATAAGCACTGATGTGCTTTTTTACATCCAGTCCTCGCCTGTGTAGGGTCAACAATATAAAATAAAAGGTAACAAAGGAAGCATGCAAAAGTGACTAGAACTACAATACAATACGGGATTAAAATTTTAAAAGGGGGGGGGGGGGGGGAGAGAGAGAAGAGAGAGATGAGAGAGGAGGAGAGAGAGAGAGAGAGAGAGAGAGAGAGAGAGAGAGAGAGACGCAGGAGCGAAGGGAGTGCGGGGTAAGCCTGCAGAGAGAGAGAGAGAGAGAGAGAGAGAGAGAGGAGAGAGAGAGAGAGAGAGAGAGAGAGAGAGAGAGGGTGGGGGAGAAAGAGGCTAGGTGGGTGCGATAAGAGAGCATGTTTAGATCAATCTGACAATCAGAAAATTCCAAAAGAGATACAAGACAATCAATTTTGAAACCCCGGGGAGGGGGGGGGGGGGTGGGGGGGGGGGGGGGGGCGGAAATAGAAATAAAGCACAAATGGAGGAGGGAAATGCATAATGATAGCCCAGTCGCCACGGGTAGGAGAGGGATATCAATGGATAAAAAAAATCAAGTCATTCCAGCAGAACCGTGAGAGAGAGAGAGAGAGAGAGGAGAGAGAGAGAGAGAGAGAGAGAGAGAGGAGAGAGAGGAGAGAGAGAGAGAGAGAGAAAGAGAGAGAGAGAGAAAGTCACATAAGAATACAAGCATTTCGACAGAATGGCAAGAGGGCAGGAGGTAGCAGGAAACACACACGCACACACACACACACACACACACACACACACACACACACACACACACACACACACACACACAAAACACACATACATGTACTCATATAAGACATATTGCTAAACAAAATTCATACATGTGCATTTCAAGTACAAAAACACTTTCTAAATAGTCAGGTACATACATAAGGCAAAGAGGGTGGTGGTGATTAGTGGTGGATTTATGGCGGAGTATGCAAGTACTGGCACATAAGATGGTTGAAATAATGGTGTTTGAAGGTTGATATGCATTGGCGTTGTTTGGTTGATTCAGGGAGCGAGTTCCATTGACAGGAACCTGAATATGTTAAACTGGATTTGAATAAGTCAATTCTAGGAACAGGGACATGAAGTTTGGGTAGAGTCCTTGAGGAATTTATTGAGAATCTGTGAACTAATGTTGAGGGTGCCTTCCCAGACACAATCTTGTGCATTATGATCCCTTTGTTGTATTCTAATCTCAGACTTAATGGGAGAACTTGAATCTTTTTATAGTCCGAGTCCAGAAGACTACTGCTTTTTAGGAGGACTAATTTAAGTGCTCGCTTGTGTAGGCTTAACAATGGTTTGAGAGTGTTAGCACTAGCACAGTCCCATAGAGTAGATCCATAGTCTATGTATGATTGAATATGAGACTGGAAAAAGAGCTTGCGTGAATGCAGGTCGAGGAAGCGTTGATTTTTGGAGAGTTGATAAACTTTCTGTGAAACTTTTTTGCATAGTGAGGTTATGTGAGCTTGCCAACTCATATTGTTATCAATTGTTATTCCTAGCACTTTGAGGCATGTAACCTGTTCAACGGGTTCATTTTTAAGATGTACAGGAGGAAACTTAAGAGTGAGATTTTGTCTTTTTTGCCTGGTTGTGATAAGCATGGATTTAGTTTTTTGAGGGTGAAGCGACATGTGATTTAGTTCAGTCCATTTCACGAGATCATTCGCACTTTCTTGTAACGTTTGTGCAAGAACAGTAACATCAGAATGATTTGTGTGGATTGTTGTGTCCTCAGCAAAAAGTTCACAGGTGGATGTGATGTGTAGAGGTAGATCATTGATGTAAATTGTGAATAATAAGGGACCCAAGATAGAGCCTTGTGGGACGCCATAGGAAAGTGTTTGAAATGAAGAGAAAGTTGTATTAATTTTCACACATTGTTGCCTATTTGTGAGATATGAGTGAAAAAGCGTAAGCGTTCTTGTGGATAAGTCATACAATTTCAATTTTCTAAGAAGAAGGTTGTGGTCTATCACATCAAATGCTTTTTTGAAATCAATAAATAGGACACCACAATATTTGTTGTTGTTAATGCTGTTTAGCCAGTCATCAACCAGGTTGATTAGTGCTGTGTGGCATGAATGGTTGTGTCGGAACCCGGACTGTCTTGGATGAAGCAAGTGGTATGTATTAAGGGGGTGTAATGTGTGTTTGTTTATGTGTTTTTCCAAAGGTTTGGAAAGAGTGGAAATGATTGAGATTGGTCTGTAGTTTGCAGGGTCTGAGCTGTCACCTGCTTTGTAGATAGGAATGACTTTTGCTTTTTTGAAACTATTGGGAAAATGATTTTTGTCGATACATGGATTGAAGACGTATGTTAACGTGTCTGTAATTGCTGGAGCTGATAGTTTGGAATTTTGCCGTCTAGGCCATCCACCCCGCAGGTACTTGACTGTTTTAGGTGCGTTAGGTAGTGATAGACTTCTAATACTGTTATTGGTGGAATATAAAGTTCAGACGTGATGTTTTTATCATGGCAATATTGTTTCAGTTTTTGAAGGTCGTTTGATCTTGAAGAATCAGCCGTGACAACTTTATTGGCTATAGTGCAAAAGTGGGTGTTCAGTTGTTCGACAGAGATGTCTTTAATTATAGTTTGATTTTGAAGAAGATTGATTGTTTGTAAGCTCGTTAATAGCTCTCCATACCAATTTTGGGTTCTGATTTGATGAAATTAGTTCTCGATAGTATTTCGTTTTTTCTCTGCGCTTCTGTGAATTTATTGCATTTCTCAGTATTCTAGATTCCTCTTCATAGCCATGTTGTATAAGCAGATCTCTAAGATAACCTGCCTCCTGTAACTCTTTAGTGTACCATGCCGGTTTGGGATTATGTCGTACTCTAATCGTTTTTAGAGGGGCGTGTTTATCATATATTTTTGTAAATGTTCTGATCCAAAATTCCACAGCAACATCTGGATCAGTTATGTTGTAAACGGATGAGAGATTTGAGCTCAGCAAGTCATGTAGAAAATCTTGGTTGTTAAAGTTTGTAAAGCAACGGTAGGTTATGTCTTGTGTCCCATTTTGGGAATTTTTACTCCTTTTTTGGACCATGTAACACACACTGGGTAATGATCACTACAGTTTAGAACAGGGACACAGGCTTCTGCTATGTTAGTTTTATCTGAAACATAAATATGGTCGATAAGTGTCTTTGAGTTTGGTGTGACTCTCGTTGGAGATACGATGAGTTGATGCAGGTTAAACAGATTGAATGCTTGCGTCCATTGATTTTGCGCTTTCAGAAGGTCTGTGTTAAAGTCTCCGAGTAAAATAATTTCCTTGGATTCTAGTGAGACTGCATCCATCATCGGAATAAATTTGTCGACCCAGTTTACTCTTTCAGATGGGTTCCTGTAGCAGAATCCAACCAAAATGGAAGGGTTTCTTTTCAGCTTAACTTCTATCCAGACACATTCTACACCGTTACGTTCTAGGTGTAGAAGTCGTTTGAAGCTAAGGGTTTCGCTGATGAAGATAAGAAGACCCGTCTCTTTCGTTTGTGCAGGATCTTTCGGATTACGTTATATCCTGGAATAGCTACATCATTGTCGGTAATGTGTGTAGTTAAATCTGGATTCAGAGAGCCCTAAAATTTTGAAAAGGTTTACCATGATTCCAAATCAGTGTTGATATATCTGATGTCTTGTTAACTGCATGTTGGATATTAAGGTGACAGATTCGAAGTCCTTCTTTGCATGGCCATACAGACTGGTTCTTGCTCATTTGTAGTTGTGCACTGATGTGATGATAGTAGGAGACGATTTCGCACGTTAACTGACGTTGGGGTTTGTATGATCAAGGAACACAATAAGATCACATAAAAGGGAGGGAAAATGGGTTGGTTTACACACCGTGACAACTTCGGGAAACCAAAAAAGTATGAGAAGAAAATAAAATCTTCACAGTATTATGTCAGTAAGCTCCTCGATCAGATGGTACTGATGGATACACTTTTTGAAAGGAAAATGTACAGTCACTCATAAAGGAAGTAAATTTGAAACAAATTACAAATAAGGGGATAGAAGGAGAGGGGAAAAAAAAGAAGTAAAACTGAAGTCAAAAATGCAAAGAATCAACACTTCAAAACGAAAACAAATATAAAAAAAGAGGGAAAAAAGTCACATAATTTCACAAGTCACAAAGCCGCACTTGTAAAGTGCGAGTTGGCTATGCACAAATTGCCTCGCTCGCAGTAAATAGCAGTTTTTCTGGGAGTCTCCTGCTGCAGAGGCTTTGTTCAGTCTCTTTTCTAAGGCTCACAGTCTCGCACTTTTACGAAAACTTCTTATATATACGTGGTGAAGTCCACTTAGATAACATGGAATCAGCACTGCCGGCACATGGTAAAAGTTACACACACACACACACACACACACACACACACACACACACACACACACACACACACACACATAGTAAGGTTAAGGAAACCAAGCATCGCAAGTTAATTTTGCATGGAAGAAAAACGTGTGTAGGATGTGAGGAAAACCACATGGTGAAGAAGCCTTGTGTACCACAGTACCTTGGTCTACACTTTGCGGCACAGTCTTCTGTTGCAGAGGAGGTGTTTTTGTTGCATTTCTGGCTCCACGGAAATATAACGAACGGTAAAAGTTAACGGTACATCTACATACATACACATACAGACGTGAGCACTCTAGCACGAATGATCACACATACACACACACACACAGCACACACACAGAGACACAGAGTACACTCATATAGGACACACACACACACACACACACACACACGCGCGCACACACACACCACACAACATTAACAATTCATACGGCACAAATTAACAATACATTCACATACATACACATACATACAGATGTGAGCGCTCTTGCACTCGTGCTCGCACTCTCTCTCTCTCTCTCTCTCTCTCTCTCTCTCTCTCTCTCTCTCTCTCTCTCTCTCTCTCTCTCACACACACACACACACACACACACACACACACACACACACACACACACACACACACACAATATATAGACAGCACACTCATATACAGAACACACGCGCACGCACGCGCACACACACACACACACACACACACACACACACACACACACACACACACACACACACACACACACACACTTAATCCCCCCTACAAATACACACTCAAACGGAAACTGCTACCATTCGTAATAACTTAATCCGCGGCCATACAAATGCAAAAACAATTAATTAAACATTTGTGCTCTCTCGCACACACAGGAAACTGGAACCTGAATCAGAAGTGTGGGGGAAGCATGGGGTGCTGGGGAGGCACGAAGAGTGGCCAGTACCATGGATGATGTGAAGGAGACATGGTCCGTGGAAAGTAACTGAAGGGTGGAGGGACAGGCATAGGTGGGGGAGGGACAGACCTGTTGAACCAGGGAGATGGGGGAAGAGCGCTCTCGCCTGGCGGAACACATAGTGGGCGGTAACTTCGGTTGTCTGGGGAGGGCGAGTGACTGGACCAGGGATGCTGTCACTGCTCGTACACACATCTGGCCGGCGTAGTCTTGGAGGATCTTGCTGGAGGGGGGAGGGTGCGGTGGGGAAGGATGTGTCAATAAGCCTAGTGTTGGTGTTATTTGGGGTAGGCCTAGTTGAGCGAGAGGCTGGCTGGACGTTCTCGTGGTCACTCTGTGTACGCACAAGTGAGCTGGATGGTGGTGGAGGGGCTTCCTGGAGGGGGGATGGGGGAGACGATAGTGAAGTGCATAAACCTGACGGGAGGTTTGGGAATTCTGAGAGGGTGAATGGGGGGGGGAGGAGAGGGGGTCTGGACGTCGTGCGCTGTTGGTAACATGAGACGTGTGGCGTGTAGGGGTGGGTAGGAGGGCCTGTCGTCTAGGGGGGAAGAGGTTTTGTGTCACACGTTCCACTCCCTTCTGCTGGGTTGTGTAGAGTTGTAGTACAACGCCAGTCTCGGGCACCGCGCTGGGTGGTGAGGTGGCACAATGGCTGATGAATGTAACCCCCATTGCTGAACAGGCCTCCTGAAGGTGGTCGTTGCTGGGGCGGATGATGGTGTTCAGAGGGTGCCGCCCTCTTGCGGGATAATTGCAGAGGCCTGAAAGTTGGGCTTTGGGGAAGACTCGGTGGCACTGTACAATGAGCTCTCGCCACTGCTGCGTTGATATTGCACCAGCTGGCTGTGATGCTAAGAGCTCGCTGCAGTCACCAGTCCCACATGGAAGTAGCCTGCATCACGGTGTGGGTGGGTGTCTGCTTTGCAAGCCACTGAGTCAGACTGGCGACCGTTAGATCGTTGGCACACTCCAACTGAGCGCTGGCCCTAGGGATATTAATATAACTCAGGGTGCAGTCACTCAGCAGTATTGTTGAGGTCCGTCTATCAATGGAAACCTTTTGAAGAGGGTGGGGAGGGACACGTTGAGGAGATAATTTTTCAGGGATAGGTTTCACCTGACAAAGGGGAGGGGGTTGGATATGGGAGTCAGAGGATTTGTCACATTGGGGGATAGGCTGTCCTGTACTTTTTCACTGTGAGTTGTGTTGGTAGGGCTGAAGGGGGTGGTGCATCCTGTATACAGTGTGCAGTGAGAGAAGGTGGGGTGTTTTGTGTCTGGGGAGGATGGAGAGATTGCTTTTGTTGGGTGGCGGAGGAGTTTGAATGTGATTTACATTTAGATTTTTTATTGGTTGTTATGTTTTTGCGTGAGGAGGATTTGTCGTTGTCAGATGAAGACATGTGACTGAGTTGTGTCGATAGGGCGTCGATTTCTATTTTGAAGGTCTGTCTGGTTTCTGTAGTGTTGATCTGAGGGCAGAGATTTCGTCACGGAGGGACTGAGTGATCCTAAGGATTCTTCCTGAGGCACACAGTCGTCATGACTACAGCTACAGTTTGTGGGACTGTTGTCAGCGTTGGTGTCAGACCCTTTCACTGAGCTGTCACAATCGTCTGTGTCGTTTGACTGTGGTTTTGTTGTCGTTTGTCACACAGGTTTTGCTCAAGGGGCCATTAGCTTCTAGTGTCTTGTCTGAGTCAGTTGCTGGGTGGCTGTCATCAGCTGTCACTGATTTGTCGTCGTCTTCCCGAGTGTCAGTCTCTGGTGTTGATGTGCTGTCTTCAGAATGATTGTCAGTGTTATCTGTTAGGGTTACACTGTCCGTTGTACTAGTGACAGGGGTTTTAATGTTTGTATTGTCTACTGCTGGTGTAATGTCATGAAAGGGAAAAGGGAAAGAGCTGATGTTTCTGTCACGAGGATGGATGGTGATGTAGGGCGAATCACTATATCGTCATGGAGGGAAGGTAGAGAAAGGAGGGTCGTGGTGTGTGGGATGGACATAGGGAACACATGGTGCACAACACAGGCGCTTGAAGAATTGCAGGCCGTGGAGACGGTTGGAAACAATCCTGTTTTTTCTGAAAGGGGCAGCTCACATTCCAGTTCCACCGGGTGCTGTGTAGGCGTGTCTGCCTGAGCCGTGAGATCGGCACAGGGCTTCTGTGTAGGCGTGTCTGCCTGAGCCGTGAGAGCGGCACAGGGCTTCTGCCGGTGCTCGCTACACACTGTAGCGACGGGGAGTGCTGCGGAGACTGGTCGGTCTTGTGTTGATTCTGGCGCCGCGGTCAGCGTGTGTACAATGGCACGCAGTGTTCGGAACTCCTCATTGACCCAGTCTTGGCAAGCTCGGCCCTGAACTAAGATTTTGTGGTTGTGTAGTAGAGGTGTATCTTGAGGAGTTTTTTGCTTGGCTTTGATGTGAGTCGTAATTCAAGGGTTGACTGAAATAGGTCTGGTGATAGTCTGGTGCAGTTAGTGGGTAAACTTATGTTGTGAATTTTGTGGTCTGGTGTATAGTCGATCCATGAGCTGGTGATGCCCGTTGGTTTGTAAGCACCAACGTATCTGTGAAATAGTGTGTATCTCCATTGTGGCATTGCTTGTGGATGTGTGTCAAATGTTTTCTGGATGGGGTCCATTGTATGAATAATACGCTCGAGAAAATGTTCCCGAGCGTCGCTCCTTTGTCCTGAGTCATGGATCGCGTACGATGTCGAGAGAGAGAGAGGAAGAGAGAGAGAGAGAGAGAGAGGAGAGAGAGAGAGATCGCATTTATGTCGAGAGAGCGAGATCGCATTTATGTCGAGAGAGCGTCGATGTCGAGGAGAGAGAGAGAGGAGAGAGAGAGAGAGAGATCGCATTATGTCGAGGAGAGAGAGAGAGAGAGAGGAGAGAGAGAGAGAGAGAGAGAGAAAATGAAGCAAACGCTTCGTCTGCAACACAAAAGCGTAGACACCACCCCACAGAAAACTCATCACGGAAAAAAAAATCCTGGTCCACAAACAAACACACACAGAAGGCACGACAGGCCTGTACGCCTCCAAGACGCGCTACTTTGATCCTTTTCCCTCCCAAATAGCTAGGAGCCGATGCTGCATGCATTGGATAAGCATGTGCACGCGCAACTGACTATCATACGTTCCTGTGCGTGTGAGCTTGACTGTGCACGTCTCAGTCTACAGTATGATACGCCCCAGCGTGGGTGAGTTCGTCTTTGTTCTCTGCCCCCCCCCCCCCTTCCCCCTTCCCCCTTCCCCTCCTTTCTCACCTTCTCTTTCACCGATACTGTTGTTGCTAATTCTCAGAGATGATGGGGAGTGCCTGGGGTAATGACTTGCTGGCTGCTCTCAACGGTCATTTTGCTGGGATAAGAGGGTTTCTTTTGTTTGTTTGGTGGCTAGTGTTCCTATTGGTTTTTTTTTTGCCGTGAATGCTGCTCCATCTGCGTCTGGTTTCTGCTGCCTTGGTTTCTGGTGAAAATATGTCGAATGCCAGATTGTACTTCATTGCAGGCTTGCCTGCATAATGCTGTAATTAGACTACGCCGCATGGTTCTGATCATGCTGTAGTGTAAATGCGAAACCATTTAACGCTTCAGGTTCTGTTGGAAGATGTAAACCAAAAGCATAACAGAAAAAACAACAACTACACAGCACTGGACTTCACTACGCGACAATAAATTGAATGCCAAATCACTGAAGAATTAAGTGTCCGCACCCAACGCTATAGTACATTTCACTATACTTCAACCGTGTCATGAGTAAGGGGAGGAGGAGGTGTGTTACTTTAGGGGGATGGACTTTGAGTGTGTTCTCTATTAAAATTATCGAATAGATTTAATCATGTATCAAAATTCACATCCACCCTCTCTCTTACTGGTAGGGGAAAGAGTGACTTTCTGGTACTAGTCATTGAAAGGCATCCTTTTTTTTTCTTGTGGTTATAACAGATACTTAGTTATGCTAGGTGTGTTTTCTCATACTCTTATACGCTGAAAAGTGCTTGTGATTCGCGTGACCCGAATTTAAAATAGGGTCACATATTGAATGCTGTATAAACAACAAGCAGACGGATACAAATCAAGTGAAATTTTACACAAAGGCAGTCTGGTCCTGTTTTCCCTGGGTGTTCTCGCTTTGTCTCATCATGAAGAGAGGTTGAACCGTCTGACTGATCTGAAGTGGAGTCTAGGGAGTTGGGGCTGGATCTTCTCCCTTTATCTCATCATGAAGAGAGGTTGAACCGTCTGACTGATCTGAAGTGGAGTCTAGGAGTTGGGGCTAGATCTTCCCCTTTATCACATCATGAAGAGAGGTTGACCAGTCTCACTGATCAGAGCTGGAGTATAACACTTAGTTTATTTTGAAGTTGTCCATGGGAGAGGTGCCCAGCTTTCTCTCCTGGTTGTTGACGTCACACTAGGGCCAGGCCTGCCGGTTAGTTGGTTGTCCTCCTGGCGTGTGGTAGCATGGATTCTTGTTCCCTCTGTTGAGCCAGTTGTAGTGGGCGATGGGGTCCCAGGGGCTGCGGAGGTGACAGAACTTGGTTGGTTGGTGGTGAGCGGCTGGGATTCTGGCTTGGGCGAGTCCTCACACTTGCCCTCTGAACTTTCAGGAAAATGCGAGGCTTCGTCCGGCGTATGTGAGACTAACTTTAAATGTATAATTTCTGTTTCCACTTTAATTTCTTCACGCAGGTTCTAAGTACATTTTAACGAGTGGTGTGTGACAGTGAGAAACTGCCAACCAATGAATGGGAAATAATTTTCGGGGTAGTCAGATTCTCAGATGGTGTCCTTAGGTACTGGAATACATCTATTCAAGCACGTGTGTGAGAGGTGCCCACTACAAACATCTAGACAATCAGTATCATTCTAAATTATTTTGACAGATTTTACCAAACAGTGGCATAAGGTTTTCCAGTTAATAAGGTATACACACACACACTCACACACACACGCGTACGCATGCACGTACGCACCTACGCACGCACGCATGCACGCACGCACGCACGCACGCACGCACGCACAGAGAGGAAGGAGAGAGAGAGGAGGGAGTAGAGAGAGAGAGAGAGAGAGAGAGTGAGAGAGAGAGATTAGAAACTAGATTTTCACCTAAATTTTCTTCTGGTCCATCAGTGAAATTAACAAAGCTCATCAGAGACACAGCGGTAAACACCCCCCTCCCTGGCATACACCAGTGTTGAGTTTTACACACTGTAAAGAGCTACCTTCAGTCCTATGGCCTGTGGTGAGACTGTGTATTTCAGGGGCTTTATCCCTCTTTGAGAGGGTTAAACTGGCCATGTCGTTTCTGATGTCTGTCTGATTGGTAGATTCTCAGAGAAACATGACAGCCAGTGTACCCTAATTAATGGAAAAGGGGATTTAGGCCATCTGTTATTTAAAGGGACGGTACGGTGGCGTAGGCGATTCTGGATGGGGTCTTGTGATGGTAATACGCTCGAGAAAATGTTCCCCGAGCGTCGCTCCTTTGTCCTGAGTCATGGATCGCGTCGATGTCGAGAGAGAGAGAGAGAGAGAGAGAGAGAGAGAGAGAGGAGAGAGAGAATCGCATTTATGTCGAGAGAGCGAGATCGCATTTATGTCGAGAGAGCGTCGATGTCGAGAGAGAGAGAGAGAGAGAGAGGAGAGAGAGAGAGATCGCATTTATGTCGAGAGAGAGAGAGAGAGAGAGAGAGAGAGAGAGAGAGAGAGAAAATGAAGCAAACGCTTCGTCTGCAACACAAAAGCGTAGACACCACCACACAGAAAACTCATCACGGAAAAAAAAATTCCTGGTCCACAACCAACACACACAGAAGGCACGACAGGCCTGTACGCCTCCCAAGACGCGCTACTTTGATCCTTTTCCCTCCCAAATAGCTAGGAGCCGATGCTGCATGCATTGGATAAGCATGTGCACGCGCAACTGACTATCATACGTTCCTGTGCGTGTGAGCTTGACTGTGCACGTCTCAGTCTACAGTATGATACGCCCCAGCGTGGGTGAGTTCGTCTTTGTTCTCTGCCCCCCCCCCCCCTTCCCCCTTCCCCCTTCCCCTCCTTTCTCACCTTCTCTTTCACCGATACTGTTGTTGCTAATTCTCAGAGATGATGGGGAGTGCCTGGGGTAATGACTTGCTGGCTGCTCTCAACGGTCATTTTGCTGGGGATAAGAGGGTTTCTTTTGTTTGTTTGGTGGCTAGTGTTCCTATTGGTTTTTTTTTTGCCGTGAATGCTGCTCCATCTGCGTCTGGTTTCTGCTGCCTTGGTTTCTGGTGAAAATATGTCGAATGCCAGATTGTACTTCATTGCAGGCTTGCCTGCATAATGCTGTAATTAGACTACGCCGCATGGTTCTGATCATGCTGTAGTGTAAATGCGAAACCATTTAACGCTTCAGGTTCTGTTGGAAGATGTAAACCAAAAGCATAACAGAAAAAACAACAACTACACAGCACTGGACTTCACTACGCGACAATAAATTGAATGCCAAATCACTGAAGAATTAAGTGTCCGCACCCAACGCTATAGTACATTTCACTATACTTCACCGTGTCATGAGTAAGGGGAGGAGGAGGTGTGTTACTTTAGGGGGATGGACTTTGAGTGTGTTCTCTATTAAAATTATCGAATAGATTTA
>CM031598.1:51528291-51553291 GCA_018398815.1 Conus ventricosus | reverse complement strand
CGAGGATAAATATTGTTTTTTCCACAACCAGTCTGCCCACAAATCAATGAGCAATGAGGAGTTTTTGTCATAAAGTTTAACTGCTCATAGTTTATAACAGAGTTTAATCTAATCCAGTTATTATTTTTTATCATACTTTCCGTCAAAACTTGTTCAGTATAATAAAACCCTACGAGGCCTAAATGTGTAAGATTAATCCAATTCAGTTCTGTAGATTGTTTCTATTTAAGTCAACATTGATTTTGTTGCTTGTTGTTATGATCTTATATATCTCGCCATTGTGAAGAACGACGACAACAACGTTAAGGCGTTTAACGTCTAAGTTTTGCCAGCTTAATATTAATTCCTTTTATAAGGTCATCACTAACGCCCAAACCCCATCCCTCTCCACATCTTTAAAGACAGAAATTTCAAATATCATTGTGAATGTGTCTCCTAATTTTCTGCTTGGAAAGAACTGTAATTTTGTAGAAGCTTTTTTTACAACTGTTTCTTTTCTGTGGAGGATGTACTGTTTTTTCCCATACGGCGTTATTTCAATTTCTTTCCGACTATTGTCCTCTGGCATAGACTTACATGTAAAGGGCCGTAGTTGAATGCTTTTCTGAAACTTTTTTGGCGGTCAAAAAATGTAAATGGGCTTATGAATTCAAATTTATGTCCCATTCTAATATGGGTTTCTAAATGCCATTTGCTGTCAGGTTTTCGAACTATTTTATATTCATACTGGCCAGCATTATTTGCTTCTACATTGCGCAGTTGTTCTAGTTTAGGAAACCTTTTGTTGTCGCCAACCTCTTTGCGCTTATAAATCACCGTCTTTAGTGTACTCAAAACCATACAAAGCGCCTATCTCACCATTCTGGTCAAAGTCCGCAACGTCTGCAAGGTCTTTTAATTCTAAAGTTATACACCTCACAGGCGCTAATGTAACTCCGGATTCTTCTGGCCCACGCGACATTTTTAGTACAGTTTATTATTTTATTTCCAAAAAATGTGTAGGTTATCGCATTTCACAACTTTCCCTGCTTTGTCTGCAATTTTTATATAAATGATCCAACCCTCCACAAACTAATCTTTTAAACTGTAAATTAGGGAATTGTATAATTTCATTAATCGCAATATGCAGCTTTCCCCGCCGGGTAAAGCTCTTAAAACATTTGAGGGCCTTCCATCATATAGTTTTCATCAGTGCTCAGCTCATCCAAATGAACATAAAGTAATGATGTAATGCAAGATCGAGCGGATTTTTCCCCCTTAAAAGTAGTTTTGTTTGGCGCAACAACAAATCTTTTAGTGACCTGAGTGTCAACTTTAAAGCCTAACATTTTAGCTAGCTCTTTATCAAAAAGTAATCTGCATTTCAGGTTCGAATGTTAATATTGTTTTTAGATTTGCATTGTTAAGTTTGAGAGTAATGCCGAATTTACTCATTGCTTCTTTTAGTGAGCAAAACCCGTTAATAACCATCAGGTATTGTTAACTGGTTAGCTTTGAGCCCCACAACTTTTGTAATCTTATTATTCCCTTGGTTTCGCTATATTAAAACCCTTCGACTTTGTAAAATATTTCATGGAGCGCGACCGTTTTGGCCCCGCAATTGTTATCAATAGCATGTTCTAAAAACGAAGGACGGTCTTGTGTTGTTATTGTTACAAACATTTTTTAAAACAAATTAAAAATGAGTGCATTCAAATATACTGATGCAAAATATTCTGTTGGGCCGCACTACAATCTTAAAAATATAGCAACATGATACTCTTGACATTGCTGTGACCCAGACTGCCTCTTTTCATAAAAGGTGAGTACTCCATTGAAGAGCTATCTTAACCCCCCTATTGAAAACGACCACATCAAGAAAGCGTGGTTTAGTCATCCGATGCAGTTTTATCAGAACCAGTTAAACTTTGCTGTGTTTTGCGCATCAACTGGGTGTGGAGTGGCGTATGCTGATCATTTAAATCACCATGATCCTTTGGTGAGGTCAGTGTATAGATTTCATTTCTATTACACCTTCAGACGTATTTTGACTGAATTGCAAGCGCCATTGCCAAATGACAAACCGTTTTAATCCATTCAGCAACAGAATAGACATGAAGGCTTTTAAAAGGATCTGTAACGAATTTAATATTAACATCAAGACAGACTTTAGACAAAAGTGGATCATAATCATGGCCTAGGCGACCTTTATTATTGGGCACGCACAGAAAGTATAACTATGACTGGCATTCTCCTTTAAAATCTTTCTTTCCAGGCACAACTGTTGAGCCTGTGTCCCTACAGCAAGAGCATAAAACACATGGACAACATTTATCTTAGACACTTCTAAGGGCCTAACTAGAGCGGGAATAGAACGAATAAACGACTCTATTCGTACTTACGTTTGGTGTTTGCTAGGCTCGCAAGCACAGGCGAGATCGAGCATAACGATCTTTCTACTGGCTTTGACGCACAAAAACAATACTTAGCAAATTTAGAGGATGCCATTAATTCTACAGTTGATTTACCTTCAAGTATTCAAAGGTACCAACATGTTTACAATACGCAAGATCGAAAGTAGACTTTGCTGTTGGCACTGGTTTATACATGCTGCTCTCTGACCTCAGGCTCCAGATAGGAACAATAATAAACTATAATAATGAAATTCTTATAGCAGGCAATGAACAGAAGGTTGGGAAAAAACGACATAAATTCTGAGCCAGTAATATTACAAACAATAAAGAACGCCCAAGATTAAGTCATCCAATCCCCGAAGTCCAAACCCCAAAAGTCATTGAAGACTCAGCAAAGCTCGCGGACTCTGTTCGCGATGACCATGAATATGAAAGACAGCGCTTGTTCTTGGATTAATGGCATAGGATTACTTGGTCTTTATCTTACTAAATAGTAACCCAACTATTACGAGAACTAATGCCATAAGTGCTCGGCCATAAAGCCAACTACTTTGCTTGCAGTAGACAAAAGCCAGCTGACAATACTCCCCAATATTCCTGGTAAAGCGTCCACGGCTTTACCAGCTAATTTTTTTAATAAACTTGCAAGATGATCAAGCTGTTTTTTTACCCATGATTTATCAGGCGGAGGCGATGGCGGCGGAGGCACTGAACTTTGCCCTCCACCACCGCTGTAATAGCCATCACCAGTGTACTTATTGCAAATCCTAAGGCAGTTATAACGCTTGCTAATGTGACGCCTTGCTCTCTAAAACAGCGTTTTTATTCGTTCTGCTAGCGTTGTGTCTTCATATAAAATTTTTCGGATAGTTTCTCTTATTCTATTCACTTGAGTTCGTAATTGGTCTCGGTTAGTAGTTAGCACTTCTAGTCTTGCTGATCTTTCTTGTTCAAGATCTTTTAGTCTTTGGGTTATTCTTCTTTAATATCATGCCCTAAGTCGGCGTCATCAGCCTCAACGAGTTTTTCTTTTTCTCTTCTTATATGCCCATCTAGTTCACCTAGTTTTGCTAAATTGTTTGTTAATTCGCCTCTGATGGTTCTTAAAGCATGATCAAGGGCCGCTATTTCTCGCATGGGTAGCGGTGAGTCGTGTATAGTCTTTAACGCTGTTTCTTCTGAAAAACTGGTTTCTGCTTCTATTGCATTTATATTTTCATCTGCCGATTGATTTAATTCTTTAAGTTCCATGTTTTGTATTGGTTAGCTGTTGGGAGTTCCTGCAGTGTGTTTTGAAGTTTAGCAACTGCATCCCTATCTAATTTCGGTCTAACAAGGCCAAGGCGATTTTGATCTTTCACACTGAGTCTTTGTATAATGTACTCTTGGCTAAAAACTTTGATGGGTCTGGTTTAGTTGTAAGCCGAACAAGTTGTCCTTGATCGTTTTTTACAGACAAATGATCATCTTTTAATTCAAAATCATTTGGGTCTATAAATTCGGGAGTTCTTGGCCTAAACTTTCGTAAAATGATTTAACCTTACTTTCTGTTAATTCATGCCGCATTGAGAGCGTTGAGCGATGTTGTATTAAAGGATCATTTCACTCATGTCGTCTCCAGGATCAAAAACATCATAATCTTCTTCATCTTACAATTCCTGCCATGTTTTTAAATAATTATTTTTTATTTTGCTTATATAAAAATGTCACAAGCACATGGCTCGATTCTTGACCCGCATAGAAGACTGAAAGAACCCTTGGCGTGAAGGGAAATAAGCGGACTATTACTGTTCCAAATAATCCATCTACTATTGATGCAGATCAAATTCTTACTGTCAAATTTCCAGACCTAGGAGCAAATGACGTGATTGTGCCAGGCTCTGCGCGTCTTACTTTCAAATAGCGCTCGATTCAACAACAGACCCAAACAGGACAGTTGTACAGAATCTGGGGCGGGCAATCGTTAAGAAAATTTCTATAAACTTGAGGGGCAAGAAATATTTTCTTTACACAATGCAGACATATTTTTAACCTATTCTGATCTATGGCTAACCGGGAATGAAAGGGCTGATTTTGCGTTTCAAGGAATAGAAAATGAAGAAGCACTAAAACATAGAATAGGTGCCGCAGATACTAAAGACGGCAAAAAGTATGTGGCTGTAAATTTTGCGTTTGGAAATCGCTTTTCCATTCCCTTAGATTTTGAGTTGTTAAAAGCGCATGCACCATACTTTCAAGGAGCATTAAAAGACAGATTGTTCATATGAACTAACTTTTAATGATACAAACGGGTTATCAAATCATCAGACACCGAAGCAAGTACAGCATTTCTGACATCTCGTTAGAGTTTGACGTTGTTAGCAACCCTAATTTAGCAGGCTGATTGAACAACAATATCAGTCAAAATTAGCAATATATTACGAAAGAGTGATTCATCATACAACATATCCTAGAAGCAGGGCAGACACTATATGGAATTTTAGTTTTAGCGTCTCAGCAAGATCGCTTAAAGGTATTTTATTGCTGTGTGAAGATGAAGAACCATTCAAAAGAGAAGTGAAAAGTTTTTTAATCCAAAAATAACGAAAGTACAATGTTCGATTGAGGGCAGTCCTAACCAAATCTATGCTAGCGGGCTTAAACCTTATCAGCATTTTGATGTAATAAGAAAACTGTTTGGAGGTGGGAGGTGTAGAAATCCAACAGTTGACCTTGTGGCTAAAGATCTACACCTTCACAGTGTAAGACTTGATGATTATTTAACAACAAAATACGGTTTATGGATTGACCTAAGGTCAACGGAGGATAATCAGTTACATGGAAGGGCGGAGAACTGTGAGAGACGTAATAAACATTCAAATTGATAAAGAAGAAGAAGCCGATAAACGCTTAATGTACATTTGTTTTTAATATATGATGCGCAGCTGAATATTGAAAATAACAGATTAAAAGATATACAATACTAAATTATTTTTATTTTATAAAAGCATGTCTGTTCAGTTTATCCAAAAGTACCTACAGCGCACCAAAAGAAGAGATAGTAGAAACCCTAACATAAAACCTTTAGATTAACAAACATTACGCAAATGCAACAAGTACTAGAGCAAGACCTTTCAAAATACAGCAAAACCAAACGAAGGTATTCTGCTGCCTTTAATGCTGTTACTTATGTAATACTGGGGCATCGACTATAAGTGCTCTATCAGCAGGAACGAGTGTTGGTCTCTTAGCAACGGGCATAGGCGCACCCGCGGCTTTACCTCTAGGTGGTTTGTCTTTAGCTCTCGGCCTGTGTTCATTAGCTGTAAGTGCGGCTGGCAAAACAATTAAAAACTAAACTCCAAAAGCACACAGCTATGGTTCAACTAATAACGGCTAAACTTAGTTCGTTTAAACTGACAATAAATAAAGCGCTTGTTGACTCAAACATCACGGATGAAAATTTAATCGTTTACAGGCCGATTTGATGACTACAAAAGACAAAGTTTGATCTTCAAAGAAAGGCGAGGACAACTTTTTCTCAACAGCCAGACGCCGAGCAGATAAAAAAGGAATGCTTAAAAAAAAGTAAACGAGACATTAAACTCTGTTCTAAACAGCTCACAGTAACAACGCCAAGGGTGTTTATACTTTAGTTTATGAGTCCAAGCACAAAAAGACCGTTGATATTGATTCTGATTAATTATTTTTTTTTTAATTTAAATAAATATTTTGAGTTAGAAAAGAAACTCAACATGGCTAGATATATGAAGGGCAAGACGAATTGTTTGAAGGAATGCTTGAGAGAGAGCGTTTATCAAGAGCACTGAATGATATTGATTTAGAGTCATTGATCCAGCAAACGTGCGGGCAAGCGTTGTACATGCTATTTCTCAAGTTCCAAGTAAACTAACAATAGACCCGCCAGTTAAAGTAATGTTAGCTGTTTTATCGACTATGTAACAATAAATGAAGAAAATCTAGAAGTCTGGGTCATCAACTAAACAACAGACTATTCTTTCTCATAATGACTTAACACCCGGTTGGGCAGACGAACTGCTTGCGCAGTTTGACGCTGCGGCTGAAGAAGCCAAAATGAGAGGCTCTGGTTGGTCAGAGGGCGAAGTTTTAGAGATTAGATTAAAACAGGCTAAGTATGCACCGATTGTTGGCAAGTCTTACATTCCACTGCCTCGAGAGTTGGTTAGCGAAAAGAGCAGTTCTAAACATAAAGATTCAGACAACAAATGTTTCATGTGGTGTGTTCTCGCAAGGCTGCATTATATCCGCAAAAACGCAGAGAGAGTGTCTAACTATCGTCCTTACATCAATGATCTTAACTTTAGTGGGGTGTCCTTTCCTGTTAGTGTAGACCAAATTGATCGGTTTGAAGAACAAAACAAACCAATAACTGTTAATGTATACACATGGGATGAGGAACAAATCTACTGCCGATTAAAGCGTCTAAAAACAGCCCAACAATTGGCGAACCAGACAAAAATCATGTTGACTTACTACTGATGTTTTCACCAGCGGGGCTACCGCATTACACATTAATACGAACAATGAGTAAACTAATGCAGCATACTTCAAAAGATGGGCACAAACAAGATTCTGTAGAAAATGTTTAACAAGAATGCCATCTGTTCAAGCCGCGAGCGAACATAAGAAACACTGTATTGGTCCAGTTGACTGTAATACAGAACTAATTACGCCCCAAACTGGATCTAAAGTTAGTTTTAAGAACTGGAAACGGATGCAAAATTCACCATATGTTGTTTACGCAGACTTTGAATCACTCATTGTTCCTTATGAAGGGCCAGCGCCACAAAAACTTCGAGAAAAACAGTCTTAATGAGTAATCATCAATTTGTTCATTTGCTTTCCATCGTTGTCAGGTCGGATGGCGTTCATTCAGAGCCAGAATTATATTGAGGGCCTAATGCTGCAAAATACTTCTTTAGAACGCATGCAGAAAGTGCGTAATGACTGTTCTAATAATCTAAACTTATCTGAAATCATAATGACGCCTGAAGACCAACAACAGTATGACTCAGCCACACATTGTTGGATTTGCGGTTTAGGTCTCTCATCAAACGCAGAGATCCAACAGTAAGAGACCATGATCACATTAGCGGAAAGTTCAGAGGAGCGGCGCATAACAAATGCAATCTTCAACTAAAGTTTGATCCTAAGACATGGAAGCTGCCCATCTTCTTTCACAACTTGCGAGGTTACGACTCTCATCTTATAATGAAAGCAGTGGACGATGCCTTCAGGGTGTCATGCATTGCACAGTCTCAGAAAAGTACATGTGCTTTAATCTAAATAACATGTCTTTTTATGACTCTATGCACACATGATGGGATCATTAGAGTCACTGGCTATGTCCTTAAAGTCCTGCCCAATACAGAAGAATATTTTGACCCAACTCTCGTTAGAAAGGGCGTTTATCCTTATGAGTACATGAACAGTTGGGAAAGGTTTGACGAAGACACACTTCCTCCTAAAGGCGCGTTCTTTTCTAGTCTTAGAGGAAAGGACATCAGTGACTCTGATTACCAGCCATGCTCAAGATGCGTGGCAGAAGTTAGAGTGTAAAACAATGGGAGACCTATCATGATTCATACTTGATGGCTGATGTATGTTTGTTGGCGGACGTCTTTGAAAATTATAGAAAGACCTGCATGAAACATTACAGTTTGGATCCTGCGCATTACATTTCTGCGCCTGGGATGAGCTGGGACGCTTTCTAAAGTTTACTGGAGTACGATTGATTTATTGTCAGATTTACCAATGATTCGATGATTGAAAACGGATTGCGTGGAGGAATTAGTATGGCGTCGCATCATTACTGTAAAGCAAACAACAAATACTTGGACGATTATGATCCAAGTAAAAGGTCTAACTATCTCATGTATTTAGATGCAAACAATCTGTATGGTTGGGCTATGGCGCAATCACTTCCATTACGCAACTTTAAAAGTGTACACAGGCGGTGATCCAAAAAAATATTCAAAAGGCATTAAAGTGGTTGGGCAGTTTGGCGCCGGGTCAACAGCGTGGATACATTCTAGAAGTTGATTTAGAATATCCTCATGAACTCCATGACCTGCATAATGACTACCATTAGCAGCAGAAAGTCTAAAGATGGATCCCAGAGAGCCGCCTAAACTTGTGCCTAATCTTCGAGGCAAAAAAAATTATGTCTGCCATTACAGACTTCTACAATTTTATTTAAGACATGGTTTGAAGTTGACAGCAGTTCATCGCATAATTGCTTTTGATCAAGACAGTTCATGAAACCATACATCATGAAGAACACTGATCTCAGAACTAAATCCGCAGATGCTTCAGAAAAGATTTTCAAGTTGATGAACAACAGTTGTTTTGGAAAGACTATGGAGAATCCGCACAAGCGCAAAGATGTCAGATTGGTCACCAAAGAGAACGAAGCAATTAAGCTGACTTCAAAACCAATTATCAGGACTTCAGAAGATTTCATGATCACCTTTTTGGCATAATGATGAAAAAAAAGAAAGTCAAATTAGACAAACCTGTTTTATTGGGTTTACTGTTTTAGAATTATCAAAGCTTTTGATGTTAGAATTTCTTATGACTACTTTAAGCCCTTGTATCCTGAGTCCAGAGTACTTTACACAGATACAGATAGTTTTGTTATAGATATCCCTACTGAAGACATCTATAAAGACATGGAACCGAAGTAGCTAAAGGGCATGCAGGATGGTATGACGTCCGATTATCCTAAAGATTCGCCTTTGCATTCAATTACTAATAAGAAGGTTTTAGGAAAGATGAAGGATGAATTATCTGGAAAGGTGATCAAGGAGTTTGTTGGTTTAAGGTCGAAAATGTACAGTATTTCGAGCCAGGAGAAAAATCATTAAGAAAGCAAAGGGAATTATCTCGCAGCGTTTGTGCAGTCAAACATATCACATGACAACTACAAAGAAGCATTGTTTAGCAATAAGACTTTTCATCATGACAACGTAAAACTGCGATCTAAATCTACATGAGATCAACACAACTGTTGTAACAAAGAAGTCGTTAGATTAGAACAAACACAAAACGTGTGTTTGTTAATCCAGAGTTTCATATGCAATCGGGCACTGGAGAACCGTAAATTAATTAAAGCGGGGAACTGTGCCGGCGGGATTATCTGCAGTTCTTCCTTCACAAAAGATCTTTGAGGAGCTGGGTTGTTTTGTTGTGTCAGTTTCTCGTAAATAATACACGGCGGATTCTTTTTACAATTCTTTTTTATTTCATATGGATCAACACTCCAAACTGGATCAGTTGCCCTGATGCGAGTGTTCCCCTCTGCTTCCCCCGGTAAATAAAGGTACCTTACTTTCAATCCAAATGGTAATAGTTTGCCGGATGAAGACTCTCCTTCAACAGCATTTATTGTTTTTCTTTTGATTGCTTGTACTGGTTTTAACCCTTTAAATTCTTCATTATTCATTGCGCGCAAAACTGAGGGCAGTCTTCTAACCCATTCTGTGTTGCGAGAATTGTCAATCAGCTCTCTGTGATACTGGTAGGAGAAAAGTCTTTCGGCTAACTGTTTGTTAAAGTTTTCAACTAAAGCCTGTGATCTGTGAACTCCTGGAATGCTCTTTTAATAGTAACTCTGTGTTTTAACAATAATTGATTCACTTGGCCTTTAAATTCTTTTCCATCATCGACTTGAATCATGCGAGGGAAAGTTAAGGGGCCTCGTTGGTATATCAGTTGTATGGCAACAGCAACAGCAGAAGCACTCTTTTGTGTTAATGGCTCCGCATCTTTGTATCTTGAAGCCATGTCAATGACTGTGAGTGCGTACTTAAATCTTTTTCGTCTAATCGTATCAGAGGGTAATATAGAAGATCCATTTGATGGGTGTCGTTTGGAGTTGTATTGACAAAGTGTGGTCTCTGTATTTGCCTAGGTGCAGGTAAATAAATTTGCCAAATCGCTTGTTTAGATAACCATTCTTTTGCTGTTTGTTCACTGACTCCAGCTGCTTGGCTTAGCTTTTTAATTGCTGTTATTCCTTCCAATATCCTTTGGGCGAATAATAGATTTTGTTCATTTTTTATTCAGCCAATATTATGTGCAACAAAATACACAACGGTCATACAAAGACAATAAACCCAATTTCTTGCATCTTTTGTTTTTCTGATGGATGATAAAAGTCGCTAAATTTTGGTGGGGGTAATGTCTCGATTGGTTTGCCTGTTACTAGATAATATTGTTTTATTGCTTGATCAACATCTTTAAATGTGTAAAGCTGCTGCCCCTGTTTTTTCAGAGTATCATTAATAAAATCTAACTGCTCAATTCTCTGCTTTTCATAGCGTCTTGTGCAGCTGCTAGTTCCTCCATAGCTTTGTTATGTCTTTTTCTCTCGCCGTCATCCCGCAGTTTTACTAAACGCGAAATTACTTCCGCTAAAAGCAAGCGCATTCACCACAGCGCCGCCTATCATTATTGCGAGTGAAGCCATTTTTTTATAAATGTATTTTTTTTCTTACATATTTATATTGTCCGGAATTATTCCTTGCTTAACTAGAAAATCTTTCGTAGCAAACGAAGCTGCAACAATAGCAATCAGCTTTGCTGAATCCTCAAAGTCTAGTTTGCCAAGATCTGCTGGTTTAATTCTTAACAAGCTTTTACCAAGCATTGAGTATCCTACACTTAGGCCTCCAATAACAGCAGAATGTGTATACAAGGTTGGTAACAGTTTTTTCGGTGCTCATTTTTTAGAAAATAAAATAATTATAATTATTAAAAAACATGAACAGTGATGATCTACTACAGCTACAAGGCAGCCTAAACCTTCCTGAACTTATGAATGACCAAGTTGATGACCAAGCTATATATGCCCAAAAAGGAGAGGCTGTATTCTTTGGCGGCGTGTGGAAAAACAAAACAGTTCCTCGGAACTGAATTCAGCATTGAACAGATTCAACAGATGTCGCCGCAAGACATTTTTAAAGTACATAACAGGTATGAAGCGCAGCTGGGGTCTAGAATGGTGAAAAGTGTGGGGCAAACGGTTCTTAGTTTGTACACTAAACTAGTCAGTAGATTTGCTCCCATTGATTCTGACAAGATCTTACGTATGATTTAACGCAAGATCCAGTTTTAACAAAGTCATTAGAGTCTCTAGGATGTGATCTATACTATAGATTTGGAACATTGCTATCGCCATTAATCATGGGATTAATAACTTTTAATCATATAGATTTTGTTTCCCTTCAAAATGAACAAGCTGGAAAATCAGCAGAATCAGAAAACACTGATCAGGTGGAGAAAGTAACCAAGCCAGAAAATCAGCAGAAACGCTGAATCAGGTGGAGACCATTAAAAATCCTGGGCGTGTTGAAGCAGGAAAAAAATTAGCAGAGTGAACAGACAAAAAAATTATGTTACAGAATATGACTCATCATGAAAACATAACACCGCCAACGCCAGAACAAGTTGATTCAATGCCCGCTATAAAAACTCCATGTGATACAAGCCCTACAGCACCAAAGTCTTCATGGAATATTGAACTTAAAACTGTTGCCATTTTTGGCGCCATGCTGCTGTTGGGGGCAGTTATTACGGTTATAAAATATATACCACAATGGCAGCAGAAACAAAAGCAACCAAAAAAATCTGAACCGTTTAAATACAGAGAAAGACAACAGCACGCCAAAACCGCCAATAACAAAGCATCATTTTGATCCATTTATAATGCAATAATATTTTAAGAACTTAATTTTAAAATTTTTAATAAAATAGATCATGGCGTATTATAAATGTAAGTCAATAAATAAAGACATGGAGTCTATAAAAGACATTTCCATAGACCAGAATTGTAATCAATGCGGTTGCTTAGGATGTAAGAACTTCCTTAAGATCTATGCAGAGAACGCTGAGCAAGACATCCTCAGCATGACGCGTTTTTTGAGGCGTGTGTGTACTATATTAGGCATCTGCTATTTAAGATAAAAACATAGATTGTATTTTTTGATAATTATAAGATAACTTAAATAAAGAAACTTGGGTGTACTTAAAGGATGACTTAATCAAGAACTTATCAAGAACTTGATCAAGAACTTATTAAGAACTACTTAAGAACTTGGGGCGATTTAATTAAAAACTTAGAAGTAACTTAAGTAAGAACTTGTGGATAACTTGAGGATGACTTAAAGACCAACTTGAGTAAGACTTAAAAGTAACTTGGGTAACTTAGGTTAAAAACTTAGAAGGAACTTGAGTGTGTGCATGCGTGGGTGGGGGGTGGGCGGGTGGGGTGGAGTGGGGTAGGAGGGTGTGCATGCGTGGGGTAGGACAAAACAAACAACAAACACAAACACAAACAAACACACAATAGACAGTCCAGGGGGGGGGTGGAGGGACGTGCGTGCGCTGGGGGTAGGCCAAAACACACAAACACCAACAAACAAACAAAAAGTGAACTACTAGGACCACTTCTTGCTTTGTGACTAAACAGGTTGTGTCTTGCTCGCAACCTCAATCAACTAGGCCAAGTGATCATATGTGATCACTTGGCCTAGTTGCCGCTGAGCTTGCTGGTGCTGCCGCGCTTTGTAGGTCAAGTGATCATATATGATCACTTGGCCTAGTTTTCCGCCGAGCTTTGCAGGTGCCCGTGCTGACGTCATTGGCGGCAGGCTGCCGCGCTTTGCAGGTCAGTGATCATATATGATCACTTGGCCTAGTTTGCTGTGCTCCTCTTTTCTCAAACAGGCTTGCAACTTGCTTTAGCAGAGTTACAGCAATTACTGCTGTAGCCAGCTTTTATGGCGGCTCTAATCGCCAGTAGTAGTACATCCGTCATTGTATATTGGAGCATTTATATGAAGATAGTGCCGGCCACACACTACTCCTCTCCATACTAGTAGATGTACTAAGGTCTGCCTAGCCCTATCTAGTTTGTTTGCCAGAACATTCGAAAATCGTTATCCAGTTGCATAAGGGCACACTAGAAAAGTAGAAAAGTATACACATCTTAATACACAGATCAGCCGCACATGAACACTGAATCTGTAGTTAACAATCAATCAAGTCTGATACAAACTAAGAACATTTTTACTTGTGAGGAACTAGCAAAATGTTTCAAATATAAGTTTGTTAGCATTCGAAAATAGTGTTTACCTCCCGCCTTAAAAGAAACCAAACTTGATGTCTCCAGAAGCTTCACAATTTATTACGCATGGTTTGAAGTTGACAGCAGTTCATCGCATAATTGCTTTGATCAAGAACAGTTCATGAAACCATACATCATGAAGAACACTGATCTCAGAACTAAATCCGCAGATGCTTCAGAAAAAGACTTTTTCAATTGATGAACAACAGTTGTTTTGGAAAGACTATGGAGAATCCGCACAAGCGCAAAGATGTCAGATTGGTCACCAAAGAGAACGAAGCAATTAAGCTGACTTCAAAACCAAATTATCAGGACTTCAGAAGATTTCATGATCACCTTTTTGGCATAATGATGAAAAAAAAGAAAGTCAAATTAGACAAACCTGTTTTTATTGGGTTTACTGTTTTAGAATTATCAAAGCTTTTGATGTTAGAATTTCTTTATGACTACTTTAAGCCCTTGTATCCTGAGTCCAGAGTACTTTACACAGATACAGATAGTTTTGTTATAGATATCCCTACTGAAGACATCTATAAAGACATGGAAACCGAAGTAGCTAAAGGGCATGCAGGATGGTATGACACGTCCGATTATCCTAAAGATTCGCCTTTGCATTCAATTACTAATAAGAAGGTTTTAGGAAAGATGAAGGATGAATTATCTGGAAAGGTGATCAAGGAGTTTGTTGGTTTAAGGTCGAAAATGTACAGTATTTCGAGCCAGGAGAAAATCATTAAGAAAGCAAAGGGAATATCTCGCAGCGTTGTGCAGTCAAACATATCACATGACAACTACAAAGAAGCATTGTTTAGCAATAAGACTTTTCATCATGACAACGTAAAACTGCGATCTAATCTACATGAGATCAACACAACTGTTGTAACAAAGAAGTCGTTAGATAGAACAAACACAAAACGTGTGTTTGTTAATCCAGAGTTTTCATATGCAATCGGGCACTGGAGAACCGTAAATTAATTAAAGCGGAACTGTGCCCGGCGGGATTATCTGCAGTTCTTCCTTCACAAAAGATCTTTGAGGAGCTGGTTGTTTTGTTGTGTCAGTTTCTCGTAAATAATACACGGGCGGATTCATTTTTACAATTCTTTTTATTTCATATGGATCAACACTCCAAACTGGATCAGTTGCCCTGATGCGAGTGTCCCCTTCTGCTTCCCCCGGTAAATAAAGGTACCTTACTTTCAATCCAAATGGTAATAGTTTGCCGGATGAAGACTCTCCTTCAACAGCATTTATTGTTTTTCTTTTGATTGCTTGTACTGGTTTTAAACCCTTTAAATTCTTCATTATTCATTGCGCGCAAAACTGAGGGCAGTCTTCTAACCCATTCTGTGTTGCGAGAATTGTCAATCAGCTCTCTGTGATACTGGTAGGAGAAAAGTCTTTCGGCTAACTGTTTGTTAAAGTTTTCAACTAAAGCCTGTGATCTGTGAACTCCTGGAATGCCTCTTTTAATAGTAACTCTGTGTTTTAACAATAATTGATTCACTTGGCCTTTAAATTCTTTTCCATCATCGACTTGAATCATGCGAGGGAAAGTTAAGGGGCCTCGTTGGTATATCAGTTGTATGGCAACAGCAACAGCAGAAGCACTCTTTTGTGTTAATGGCTCCGCATCTTTGTATCTTGAAGCCATGTCAATGACTGTGAGTGCGTACTTAAATCTTTTTCGTCTAATCGTATCAGAGGGTAAATATAGAAGATCCATTTGATGGGTGTCGTTTGGAGTTGTATTGACAAAGTGTGGTCTCTGTATTTGCCTAGGTGCAGGTAAATAAATTTGCCAAATCGCTTGTTTAGATAACCATTCTTTTGCTGTTTGTTCACTGACTCCAGCTGCTTGGCTTAGCTTTTTAATTGCTGTTATTCCCTTCCAATATCCTTTGGGCGAATAATAGATTTTGTTCATTTTTTATTCAGCCAATATTATGTGCAACAAAATACACAACGGTCATACCAAAGACAATAAACCCAATTTCTTGCATCTTTTGTTTTTCTGATGGATGATAAAAGTCGCTAAATTTTGGTGGGGGTAATGTCTCGATTGGTTTGCCTGTTACTAGATAATATTGTTTTATTGCTTGATCAACATCTTTAAATGTGTAAGCTCCCATGCCCCTGTTTTTTCAGAGTATCATTAATAAAATCTAACTGCTCAATTCTCTGCTTTTCATAGGCGTCTTGTGCAGCTGCTAGTTCCTCCATAGCTTTGTTATGTCTTTTTCTCTCGCCGTCATCCCGCAGTTTACTAAACGCGAAATTACTTTCCGCTAAAAGCAAGCGCATTCACCACAGCGCCGCCTATCATTATTGCGAGTGAAGCCATTTTTTTATAAATGTATTTTTTTTCTTACATATTTATATTGTCCGGAATTATTCCTTGCTTAACTAGAAAATCTTTCGTAGCAAACGAAGCTGCAACAATAGCAATCAGCTTTGCTGAATCCTCAAAGTCTAGTTTGCCAAGATCTGCTGGTTTAATTCTTAACAAGCTTTTACCAAGCATTGAGTATCCTACACTTAGGCCTCCAATAACAGCAGAATGGTATACAAGGTTGGTAACAGTTTTTTTCGGTGCTCATTTTTAGAAAATTAAAATAATTATAATTATTAAAAAACATGAACAGTGATGATCTACTACAGCTACAAGGCAGCCTAAACCTTCCTGAACTTATGAATGACCAAGTTGATGACCAAGCTATTATGCCCAAAAAGGAGAGGCTGTATTCTTTGGCGGCGTGTGGAAAAACAAAACAGTTCCTCGGAACTGAATTCAGCATTGAACAGATTCAACAGATGTCGCCGCAAGACATTTTAAAGTATCATAACAGGTATGAAGCGCAGCTGGGGTCTAGAATGGTGAAAAGTGTGGGGCAAACGGTTCTTAGTTTGTACACTAAACTAGTCAGTAGATTTGCTCCCATTGATTCTGAACAAGATCTTACGTATGATTTAACGCAAGATCCAGTTTTAACAAAGTCATTAGAGTCTCTAGGATGTGATCTATACTATAGATTTGGAACATTGCTATCGCCATTAATCATGGGATTAATAACTTTTAATCATATAGATTTTGTTTCCCTTCAAAATGAACAAGCTGGAAAATCAGCAGAATCAGAAAACACTGAATCAGGTGGAGAAAGTAACCAAGCCAGAAAATCAGCAGAAAACGCTGAATCAGGTGGAGACCATTAAAAATCCTGGGCGTGTTGAAGCAGGAAAAAAATTAGCAGAGTGGAACAGACAAAAAAATTAATGTTACAGAATATGACTCATCATGAAAACATAACACCGCCAACGCCAGAACAAGTTGATTCAATGCCCGCTATAAAAACTCCATGTGATACAAGCCCTACAGCACCAAAGTCTTCATGGAATATTGAACTTAAAACTGTTGCCATTTTTGGCGCCATTGCTGCTGTTGGGGGCAGTTATTACGGTTATAAAATATATACACAATGGCAGCAGAAACAAAAGCAACCAAAAAAATCTGAACCGTTTAAATACAGAGAAAGACAACAGCACGCCAAAACCGCCAATAACAAAGCATCATTTTGATCCATTTATAATGCAATAATATTTTAAGAACTTAATTTTAAAATTTTTAATAAAATAGATCATGGCGTATTATAAAATGATAAAGTCAATAAATAAAGACATGGAGTCTATAAAAGACATTTCCATAGACCAGAATTGTAATCAATGCGGTTGCTTAGGATGTAAGAACTTCCTTAAGATCTATGCAGAGAACGCTGAGCAAGACATCCTCAGCAATGACGCGTTTTTTGAGGCGTGTGTGTACTATATTAGGCATCTGCTATTTAAGATAAAAACATAGATTGTATTTTTTGATAATTATAAGATAACTTAAATAAAGAACTTGGGTGTACTTAAAGGATGACTTAATCAAGAACTTATCAAGAACTTGATCAAGAACTTATTAAGAACTTACTTAAGAACTTGGGGCGATTTAATTAAAAACTTAGAAGTAACTTAAGTAAGAACTTGTGGATAACTTGAGGATGACTTAAAGACAACTTGAGTAAGACTTAAAAGTAACTTGGGGTAACTTAGGTTAAAAACTTAGAAGGAACTTGAGTGTGTGCATGCGTGGGTGGGGGGTGGGGCGGGTGGGGTGGAGTGGGGTAGGAGGGTGTGCATGCGTGGGGTAGGACAAAACAAACAACAAACACAAACACAAACAAACACACAATAGACAGTCCAGGGGTGGGGGTGGAGGGACGTGCGTGCGTGGGGTAGGCCAAAACACACAAACACCAACAAACAACAAAAAGTGAAACTACTAGGACCACTTCTTGCTTTGTGACTAAACAGGTTGTGTCTTGCTCGCAACCTCAATCAACTAGGCCAAGTGATCATATGTGATCACTTGGCCTAGTTTGCCGCTGAGCTTTGCTGGTGCTGCCGCGCTTTGTAGGTCAAGTGATCATATATGATCACTTGGCCTAGTTTTCCGCCGAGCTTTGCAGGTGCCCCGTGCTGACGTCATTGGCGGCAGGCTGCCGCGCTTTGCAGGTCAAGTGATCATATATGATCACTTGGCCTAGTTTGCTGTGCTCCTCTTTTCTCAAACAGGCTTGCAACTTGCTTTAGCAGAGTTACAGCAATTACTGCTGTAGCCAGCTTTTATGGCGGCTCTAATCGCCAGTAGTAGTACATCCGTCATTGTATATTTGGAGCATTTATATGAAGATAGTGCCGGCCACACACTACTCCTCTCCATACTAGTAGATGTACTAAGGTCTGCCTAGCCCTATCTAGTTTGTTTGCCAGAACATTCGAAAATCGTTATCCAGTTGCATAAGGGCACACTAGAAAAGTAGAAAAGTATACACATCTTAATACACAGATCAGCCTGCCACATGAACACTGAATCTGTAGTTAACAATCAATCAAGTCTGATACAAACTAAGAACATTTTTACTTGGGAGGAACAGCAAAAATGTTTCAAATATAAGTTTTTTAGCATACGAATCAGCCGTGTTTACCTCCGCCTTAAGAAATGAACGCCATGTTTTTTAAACATGGCTTTAGCTGTCTCAAGCCAGCTCCCAACAATCAACGCGTGATGGTTTGTTTTGCTTCGGCCACTTTCAACAATGCAGCGCCATTTATTAGATAAGGAACCATCTCATCAATAGTCAAACACGTATTAAAACTAGCTACATCTTGCTTCATTTCCTTGAACCAACAAACCTTTAAGATAGTCGTTCATTTCCAAAGCAGTTAGTTCACTTTTTTCGTTTTCTAAAAAACAATCTCTCCGGTTTCACAACATGCTTCGCCTAATTCTTTCAACAAATACTCTAACATGCAGTTAAAGTAAAACTTATGGCCTCGAATAACAAACCTGTTCTTCAGTAACGTTTTAGCCATTTTAAAATAACACAAGTAAAACACAGTGGTCACAACAGAGCGCAGTCAAAACACACAGCCTTCTTGTGCGGTGGCTCAAACAACAATGGCGACCCCAGTCGTGTCGCGTGACAGCCTCGATACGGCGTGTCGACGTGGCAATCTAGAATTTTCCAAATCATTTTCTGATGCAATGTTGTGCAACCCAGCCGAGTGTGCTTCGTTTACACAGCGCAGGCTAGGAGCTCTGGTTGCAAACTGCCGCGAGCCGTAAATTAAGTGATCAGGTTTTAGCCCCGTGTCTGCCTGTCTGTGTACAAAGTTTGTAGGTAAAAATTAGTCAGAAGAAGTGTGCGGATTTTATGTCATTTAATTGAGAAAAAGAGAGAAAGAGAAAGAGTGTGTGTGTGTGTGTGTGTGTGTGTGTGTGTGTGTGTGTGTGTGTTAGTGTGTCTGCCCGCCTCTCTGTCTGTCTGTCTGTCTCTCTCTCTGTCTCTCTCTTCTCTGTCTGTCTGTCTGTCTCTCTCTGTCTCTCTCTTCCGCCACAGGAAAAGGCGGCTTTTAGGCCACTTTCGCCCAAAAACTCGGTGGTGGAGCAAGTGAGTTAGAATTGGTAAAATGCTGTTCTCTGAAATCTAGCTGTTTCACCATATACCAAATCATTTGGTGTTTGCAATGATACTCCAAGGAATTTTTTCAGAGCAAAAAGATGGATCTTCTCACAATGTACGATAGCAGCAGCATCAAGGCCCCATACTTCAGCTCCATACTGCACCATAGGTTGAACTTGGGCATCAAATAACTTCAAAAACAAAGTAAGGGAGTCATTATTTAGCAACGACAATTTCTTTAGTATGCACAGCAACACAGTTTTGGCTCTACTTGCTAAATCCTTGCAAGCAAAGACAAAGCTCAAGCGCGTTGAGAAATATATACCTAAGTATTTATATACATTTACAACAGGCATTATAGAACCATTATATGTCCATCTCTCTCTCGCTGCAAGATATCCACCCTTTCTAAAAACAATTATATTGCTTTTTGCCATATTAACTTTTAATTCTAATGAAGCAGCAACTCTTTGTAAAGTATTTAACTGGGTTTGTAGCCCAATTACTGTTTCTGACACCAAGGCTACATCGTCAGCCAAAAGAAGAATGAAAATCTCCAAACCATCATTTATAAAATTTGCACCGTGCCTTCCACAACGTATAACTTCCTGTGTTAATTCATTAATGAATAAAGAGAACAGAAGAGGGCTACAGACATCGCCCTGTTTCACACCAGAGGTACAGTTTATATAGTCTGTTAAAGCAGCACCAGATCGCACTCTTGCCTTTACACTATAATACATACTTAAAACACATTTATAAAGTTTCCCATGAATACCATTTTTAAGCAGGATAGGCCACAGCAAAGTTCTGTTTACTGAATCAAACGCCTTCTCAAAATCAATGAATGCAACATACAATTTACGATTTAAACAAAACTGTTTTTGTGCAAATGCCATCAGTGTGAACATGTGGTCAACAGTAGAATAATTTTTCTTAAACCCAGCTTGATATTCTCCGGTAATATTATTTTCTTCCACCCACTCCTGCAATCTCCTGTTTATAATAGCACTGTACAGTTTACTGCAGATATTACACAACGAAATTCCTCTATAATTATTTGGATTGTTTGCATCTCCTTTTTTATACAATGGGATAACAATAGACTCGGACCAACATCTGGGATATACCCCTTGATCAAACAAGGAGTTAAAGATTTTAACTAAAAAATCTAGAAACAAGTTTGACTGACAAGCAGTTTTTATTAGTTCACCTACAATTCCGTCTGGTCCTGCAGCTTTGCGAGGTTTGATCTTTCTTAGAGCAATTAGAACTTCTTCTTTGGAAATGGGACGATTTAGATTGTTGTCGTCATAATCGGTTCCATCGATGTAATTTTCGTTTCCCATATCATTTTGAGAGCTAGCATTTCCTTCTAGCAGATCCCTGAAATGATTAAACCATGTTTCTAGACTTATATTGTTTACAGGTTGTTTTCTTTTTTTCGAAATTTTGTGAACGCAATCCCAAAAATCTTTTTGATTATTCACAGAATTAACTAATTTTGTCAATAAAGCTTCATTATATTGTTTTTCTTTTCTTTTTAAAAGATGTTTATATTCTCTCCTAGCTTTGCAATAGGCCGCACGAGACGGTTCTGACAGAGAACGTCGAAATCTGTTCAATAAGTTACGAGCATTTCTTTTGTTAAGTCTGCATTCCATATCAAACCAGTCGTCTTCTTTTTGACATTTTCCAATACAAACCTGTTTCTTCATGCCTTCCGCTGCCTCTTTTATACAACAATTAAACACGTTTAATGCATCTTCAATGTTACTATCAACCAGTCGTACGCTTCTTGCATGCGCACTTGCATTTCATCGGAAAAAATGACATTTTTAAACAAATCAGCATGAGCTTCGCTCCAGACAATTTTTTCAATTGTACAGCGCCTGTTGTTGACCTGTGAGGATTCATAGTTAAGACATGGGAAATGATCTTAAGTTCTAAAGGCATGTGGTCAGAGTCGATTCTCTCTGACACACACATCTCACAACCACCACAAATCAAAGAAAACAAATCATAGGACATCAAAAAATAGTCATTGACACTGCTTCCGCTATCCGATATATATGTGTAACGACCTTGAAGGTCGCCCTTACACACGCCATTTTAAATACACAGTTTGAAAGCAGTACACATGTTAAATAGCAGTTTTCCATAATTATTCTGGACAACATCTTCTGAATTTCGAACACACACGGGTCCACTTTTACGTTGATCATTGTATGTAGTCATGTTATCCTCAAAGTCACAAGTGAAATTAGAAACTCTACTATTCAAATCACCGCACACAATCACATCAACTTCATTTTTAACAAAAAGTAAACAGTCACACAAAAATTCTTCTAACAAAGAGACTCCATTTTCTTTATCAAGATGAGAATAGTATGGCGAGCCTTCAGGATGTATATATGCACATACAAGCATGACATGTTTTAAGGTGCCAAGCAGAGATTTGTCAATAAGAAAAGCACGGAACGAATCAGACACAACATTCACTGGTGTAAAATAGGGACAGATCTCATTCTTCACAAGACACACCAGCCCACCGGAACGCCTTCCACGTGCCGTAAACTTTAAAGCACGTGTACAATAAACTGTGTACCCAGAGAACACAGGCGACTGAAATACTTCAACAAATGTCTCAACAAAACAGATGAAATCAAAACCAGACACGTAAGAAATGAAATCGTTATCATGCATTTTAGAAAGTAAACCATTCACATTCCAGTGAAGAAACGAAAAAGTTTTTATTTCCTTACAAGTGTCAGAGTGACATGATCTATCATTTCCAGACGACAAGGATATAAAATGAATATGTTCAGAAGACACATCACCATCTGTGTTACTGACATTTTCAACCGGCACTGACGTCACTGAGTTTTCCTCTAAACGCACGACCTTATGGCTCGTTTCACGTGCACAGCCCTGTGTAGAAACAACCGGTGTCCGCTCACCGTTGACTCCCTTCACAGTTGGGGACACGTACATAGAGTTAATTTGGGACCGGCCGAGTTCCTATCTTGATTCCACAAGTCCATTGTCATCACCTATGGTGTATCGCTTGCCATCGATGAGGAGGTAATTAAAAACTATCGTAGCACGTTTACCTTCACTCCTGGCTTTCTTAAGGTGACGTGTTAATTTCCTTCTTAGGTCTCGCACTCTTGTCGAAAAGTCCTCTCCAATGAAAATGTTGGTTCCTCGTAGTTTGCGTTTAGCTTTGAGGATATCCATCTTCTGCTTGTAAAAAACACACCGCGCAATCACAGGAGAGTCCGGCCTATTGTTCAATCGGTGTACCCTATCAAATTCCACATCCCGGGACAAGTCTAACTTATCAGTAAAGAGGTCCTTCAACACATTTTCACACTCCTCAGAAGTCTCGTTTTCCTGACGTGATAGTCCATAGAAGATGAGGTTGTTCCGCTTGGATCTTCCCTCAAGGTCGTCGGTTTTCTTCTCAAGCTCCTCCATCTTCTCGGTCAAGTCTTGGTTCTGCTGCCGCAGACTGGTGACCTCCTCCCGTAGTCCCTTCAGCTCCTCCTTCATGGCAGCGTAATCCTCACGAAGGGCGTGCAGATCACGTCTGACATCATCGAGCTTCGCGTCGAATTTACCCTCCATGGTGTTCAGCTTGCCCATGATGTCAAACAGCGAAGGTTCCTTTCCGTCGTGAGGATGGCCAGGTTTCTCCATACTGGCCCTGCTGCTGGCTGCTCCTCCACTGGCGCTGGTCAGTCGGGTCTGCCTGGTGTCTCTGGTCTGGGAGGGTTAGGACCTGGTTGCTCTCCACGTCACCACATCGAAGAAGTAAACTGCCCCAGAACAAATAGGAGAGGAGCAGTCCTAACACAGCACCGTCGCATCTGCACTTCGGTCTCAACATGGCGACATGCATCGCTGACTTCTGTCTTGCCCGTTTCAACATGAAATGTTGGAACACTGGCAAAAAACAGCCACATGTCGCCCGGAAATCCACAGTTCCTGATGGCATTGCACTTCACAAAGTCTATCCTCGACTCTGAAGACCTAAGTCACTCCTGATTAATTAAAATTTCCAATTAATTGTCAGAGCACTCGACGCGTGACTTTACGAGTTGAACACCCGCTCAAGCCCCCCGAGAGAGAGAGAGAGAGAGAGCGAGTCACAGACCACAGGTATAGATACACAGATGGCAGGTTTAGATAGAATTGAAATGTAGTTTAATACAATACCAATTGAACCTCAAACTGAAATATAGAACATCAGAGTCCGAATGCCTAAGCTGTAATTCTGACGTCTGCCCCGTGTGTTGCAAGCCTTAGGATTTCTAACCGGTGAAAGTCTGTTAATGAGGCACGTACAAGTCATGGCGCGCGTTTTAACACCATCATTCCGAACGCAGGAGATGGCAGTACTTTCATCTCTAGACCGGTCGGCCTAGGGTATAAAAAAAAAAAAAAACAAGAGGTAAAGTATAATTTTTACACCACGCCTTTAATGCCTTGTCAAGAGTCCCCATTCGTTATCAACCGTTGCTTTAAAACCCAGCGATGTTGGCTTTTATCAGAAAATGGCCGCGGCTTGGCCAGACACTTTTGTTTAAAGTGGTTTCATTTGGTGCCAGAACGAGGCTGGAATCAGGTTGTTGTTTCAAACATTATTTCACAGGAATGAAAAGTTTGCCCCTCATTAGAGTAGAGTTATTGTTGGTATGATGTGAGTAAAGGGGGATAGTTTCAACGTTCCTTGTTATGGTTTCTGCGATAGCGCCAGAGCATCAGTGCGAATTCCTAGCATTTAAAAATAACGATTACAGATATCTCAGGCAGGCAGTTAGCCGTTGAAATCTATCAGAATTATGGATTACTAAACGTAGTGCAGCAGAGTGTATGTTCAGCATGATGTTGACTATTGCGTATGTTCTGGAACAAATGTGTAGTGCATTCGGCTCTCCCCAGCTGTTTTTTTTATTTTTTTTATTATTTTTTTTTTTTACCATATGGTTCAAAATCGAGGGTCCAATACGCCCTTTAAAATTTCACCCTACTGGATCAAATTGCCACTATTCGCGCGAAAAATAACAGTGTGCCATTCACCTTACCAACCATTTTAAGTTCCCCCTATCTACTTCTGTGTGACACGAATGACAAAACGTTTTTGATTAATTGGAATCATTGCAAAAAACAAAAAAGACAAAATGCTATCGTGTGCTTGCTTGGCTGCTGTTGAATTCCAAACAGAACGCTGCTTTTATTATTGAACTCCCCCCCCCCCCCCCCCTCTCTCTCGCTCTTTGTGTATGCGTGCGCGCGCGTGTGCCTGTGTGTGTGTGTGGGTGGTGTGTGTGTGTGGTGTGTGTGTGTGTGTGGTGTGTGGTGTGTGTGCGCGCGCCGCGCTCGCGATCGCGTGCACCATAGCGTTCTGCAGTGTTCTTTAGTACAAACCTCTGTAACTAGGTACAAAA
>CM031598.1:51507147-51514647 GCA_018398815.1 Conus ventricosus | reverse complement strand
ATGCCTGACCCCATGGCCACCGGGGGTTGGACAAAAAACATCACCAAAAATTTACACTTGAAAGGGTAAAACACGGGCCTTTACACATGTTTAGTTAAAATTTCTTTTTTGAAGATACTAAATTTATAATTTTGGGGGAATTTGAAAATTTAAGGTAGGCAACCTTTACTTTTTTCATTTTTCCTTTAAACACTTATGGACATAATATTTTTAAAACAAAAAACCTTTGTAGGTATAGTTTTGAAAAAAATTTTTAAAAAGTTTTTGTATTTTTTTCCAGCACCGGTAAAAAAATTAGTAAAAAAGGAGGAAAAGGGGAAGGAGTGATGGTTCTAGGGCGTAACTGTTTCACTAATTTTTTTAAAACCCGCATCAGTTTTAAACCTTGACAACTTTGTCGTTTTTTAAAAAGGGTCTGTTTAATTTTAAAATTTGCTTCTGAAAAACCAGTTAGGTGCATTTTTTTTTTCATTCCCCCTGGGGACTCACCTCCCTTACCTCGTCCGATAGGGGGCGTTGGTATTTTTTTAAATCGAACACTTTTTTAGCGTGCGATGGGAAAAAATAGATTTCTTTTTTTTGTTTTGGTGGCGATTAAAAAGCCCAAAAAGGGGGGAGGAAACGCCGTGAATTTACACAAACTGGACACAAGTGGGGGGTTAAAAATTTATTTCGGGAAAAAAATTTCGCAAGTTTTGGGGAAATTAAAAAATAAATTTTGGTTTGCATTTATACATGTGTGACGCTATGCAATGTTCATTCTTAAGGGTTGCCCCCCGTTTTCGCTTTGAGATAGTTTAAATTTAGGGTATAAAAAAGGGTTCAAGAAACAATAGACTTTTTTTGTTTTTGTCAAATGATTTTAAAGTTTTGAGAATGTTCTAGATTCATTGACAGTTGAAATTTGCCTGTGTAGAGTCCGATCACTTGCCGGGGCCCGGGTTTTCTTAAAAGTAGCTTTTTGGCCATTTCCCCCGGAGAAGTGATCACTGGCCGGGGCTCATTTGGGTTTATAAGTATGTGTGGAATGCGGAAAAAAAACAGATACTTTTCCTTAAATGTTTTCTTAGCGTTGTACACAACAAAAAATTAAAATACGCTTTTTGGTTTGTTTAAATGTTGATATAAATTTGGGCGTTTCGGGGTTTTTGTAGATTTTTTTTAAATTTATTTTCCATTTGTTTTTATGAAAAAGAAATTTAAATTGGGGGGGCCCCCTTACAAATAGACATGGTTTTGGACAAAGATTGCCCCTCTTTACTCTTTGGGAAAACCCAGTTTGAAATTTGATCATTTATGCGCACGCGTGACCCGGGGGTTGGAAAGGGCACACATATGTTGAGGCACGTAAGAAAAACAAATCCCCTTTTGGAACATAAAAAAAAAACGATTCAAGGGGGGGTAAAGCCCAGCCCCTCCAGAAAATTTGCACAATCCTAAAATGTTTGGGAAAAAATTAAAAGGGCGGCTCCGGTCGGGAAAGAAAGCGGGACCACCCCAAAAGCATCTCAACTTATGAATGGCAAAATTCATTTTATGAAAAAAATTCCAGTCTAATCTGGCTGATCAAACGAGCAATTTTTAATTTGCCCCCACAAATGCCAATGTAAAGTTTTGACTGCTAGACGAAAAAAACCCACGAGTGTTTGAGGTAAAAAGAGTCTAAAAAAGCCCCTTTAAAAACCCGGAAAGCCCAAGTGGCCAAGATGAAATTCTTGCTAAAATTGCTGAAAACAGGGGGAAACCCCATTTTGTCCACTTTTACTGAAAAACTTAAAACGATAATTTTTGATAAAGGCCAGTACCCTAAAATTTGTGGTCAAGTGCTGAATAGTCCCCTTTTTAAAAAAAAAAAGGAAAACCCCCGTTTCCCCGCCCCAATTATAGGGGAAAAATCGCTTCTGAGCTTATTTTTGGTAAAGGGTAAAACCTTTTCAACCCTAAATTAAAAAAATTTTCAATGGGGGGAAAGGGAAATGAAAAAAATTGGAAAAACGCAGGCAGGTTTTAGAGGGAGGTTTTTCAACCTCAGATCAAGTATTACGTTTTTAATGTTTTAAAAAGAAAGAAGTACGGGTTCTAGACCTGGGGGTTTTGTTTTAAATGTCCCCTTTTATCGATCTCCAAAAAGCGTTTAAAATAAAATTTAAGCGTGACACTTGCTTGGGGTCATTAAGGGGGCGGGTGTTTCATTCAAACTTTTGAACGCAAAAAAAGGCAATTTTTTCTTAAGGGGAAATGCACGTGTTTGGGGTTCCCAAAAAAAAAAATCACCGAAGCTTTTGAATGTCCCCAAAAACTTTCGCCCAAAGGGTTTTGTTTTTTATCCAACCTTTTTTCTTTTTTAATTTTTAATGACTTTCAGAACATGTCAAAATTTGGGCCAAAAATTGGGATCCCGTTAAAACCGACCTTTTGGGCTTTTTTTTCTGTTTTGGGTGGGTGTTTCCCAGCATTATTTTCATGTTCGCCCAGTGGCCTAAGCGCCAGCTCGGGTTGGGGTATTAAATGTGCCAAACCCAAAATCGGGGTAACTGTAAAAATTTACAAAAAACAAGATCGGTTTTTTAGGAAGGGGGGGTATCTAGGGAAGGGAAGAAGCAAAGGGTTTATCAAAGGTAAATTGAAGTTGTAAAATAAATTTTTGTATTTTGGTTTTTCATTTACCACGTCAATGAAAAATGTGCAACGTGTAAAGCAGCTTGCAGTCAAGGTTTAAAAAGGCCCTTTTTTTGAGGTTCTAAAAGCTCACAGCTCTCTCCCAAACCCAAAAAAAAAGAAAAAAACCCTTTTTTAAAAAAATTTTTATTCCATATTCAACCCTTTTTTTTTACACTGCCTGAGATATGGAGTAAACTTGGGAAAGGGGCGATCCTACCCCCCCGAAAAAATTTTATTTGTTTGCCCCCAAAAAACCTTTAAAGTGGCCCCCCGAAAACCCCAAAACCAAAAAGGTTTATGGTAGCCGGCAGACCCCTCTCATTTTCAAAGGGTTTTTTGAAAACTTTTGAAATTTTTGGTTTTAGATTGTTAGATATGAATTTAAACGCTTTTCCCAAGCAAGCATCAGGAGCCTTTAATTTAGACTTAAAAAGGCAAAAGGAACTGGGGTTTTTCAGAATTGAGGGTTTTTTCTGAATAGAACTGGGTTGGATTTGTAAAAATTGCTCAGGGAGGGGGGTGATGTTGGGAAACGATTTTATAAATTCTTCAAACCCAAAACCCTTGATTGAACCCCCAAGACTGGGGGCACAAAATTTTTTACCCGTGCCCTTATGTTCCTACAGAGAAATTCAAATTGGCCCGTGTCCGGGAAGTTTATTTAGGTTTTTATAAAGAGAAAAAGTTTCAGGACGCTTTTTAAATTTGATTCCCAAAGGGGGATAACTAATTTGGAAAAATACATTTTAACAGATATGTTAAAACCCGGGGTGGGGTGGGGATAATAAATGCCCCTTTTTTCCCGGTGCAATTGAGAACGAAACAAATTTTTTTTTCCGATGCAAACAAAAATTTTTAGTTTCCCGGCATTTTAAAAATAAAATAAAGCCCCCTTGCAAGAAAGGAAACGTTTTTACATTTTATGCAAAATCTAGTGAAGTCAAAATAAGGCCAAATTTCTTTGGTTTTGTCTTTAAAAATTTTGAGTTCGGCAAACCGTAATTTGCTTTAAATTTATTCGGGACGTTTTTTTTCCCGGTTCAGTCTTTGTGCTTTGAACAAATTTTGATCTCCTCCCCCCCCACCCACACCCCTTTTGCCCTACCCCCCCCATCCCCGTTTCCCCCCCCCCCCCCCCTGCCCCCTCCCCCCTCCCCCCTCTAAGCATTCAAAGTTTAATTTGTCTCCCCAATTTTTGTAAAATGTCAAAATCATGAAATGGGCCCAAGGGCCGAATTCATTAAAAAATTTTTCATTCATTCATTTTTTCTTTTCTCTCTCCTCTCTCTCTCTTTTCTCTCTCTCTCTCTCTCTCTCCTTCTCTTTTCTCTCTCTCCTCCCGTCTGTCTTCTCCCGAGCGGTTTTTTGTATGTTCCCCCCTTTTCAGGGTTTTAAATAAAAAATTTTGCAATTTTAATTTTTTCCCCCCAGTTGGGCAAAGACAGATAATAGATTATTTAATTATCTCGTACCGGGGTTAGGCCCGGGTGGGCCCCCCCCCCCCCCCCTCTCTTCTCTTTTCCTCTCCTCTCCCCTCTCTCTTCTCTTCTCTCTTCCTTTTTCGGGCCTTTTTTTAGGAAAGTCTTTCTTTTTGGGGGAGATGCCCTGCTTGTTTCGAAAAAACAAAAGAAAAAAAGAAAAGGAACGAAAGGGAAAAAAAGATAAAAAAAAAGAAAGAAGAAAAGAACAGAATGAAAGAAAGAATGAAAAAAAGAAAAAAAAGGAAAGAAAGAAACAAAAGGAAGGAAAGAAAAAGTTATTAAAAATTAAAAATAGAAAAAAAAGAAAAGAAAACCCAAAAAAAAGAAAAAAGAAAGAAAGAAAGGGAAAAAAAGAAAAGAAAGAAAAAAAAAACAAAAGAAAAAAAGAAGAAAAAAAACAAAAAAAAAAGAAAAAAAAAAACAAAAAGAAAGAAAAAGAAAGAAAGAAAAAAAGAAAAAAAAAAAAAAAAAAAAGGGGGAGAGGGAAAGGGGAGCGAGAGGGGAAAAGGGGGGGGGGGGGAGAGAGAGAGAGGGAGGGAGGGAGAGAGAGAGAGAGAGAGAGAGAGGGAAGAGTGAAAGGAGAGAGAAGAGGGAGAGAGAGAGGAGCAAAAAAAAGAAAGAAAGAAAAAAATCCAGTCGTTTTTGAGCTACGCGCCCCTTTTAACCCTTTTTTTAAACCCCCGCGACAGCCACTGAGATAACGAGCCCCCAAATTTTACCAGGTGTGAGCCCAGCCCCGCCAAAGGGCTATATAATAGTTTGTCCCCCTTTTTTGTTTCTCCCGGGTCAGAGCAAAACAAAAAGGAAAAGAAAAAACACGCCCCCCAAAAAAAAAACAAAAAACCCCAAAAAAAAAGAAAACCCAAAACCCCCTGCCGTTTTTTGCCCAAAAAAAAGATGCTGAGTTCCGGGGATGAAAAATGGTTGGGGGGTTGGGGTGGCAGCGAAAAAGATAATGATGAGCGGGGGGAAAATTTGGGGAGGAAAAACTTCCCCCAAACCCGACAGGTTGGTGGGGGGGGGGGGGGGGGGGGGGGGGGGGGGGGGGGGGGGGGGTTTTGGGGGGGGGGGGGGGGGGGGGGGGGGGGGGGGGGGGGGGGGGGGGGGGAGGGGGGGGGGGGGGGGGGGGGGGGGGGGGGGGGGGTGGGGGGGGGGGGGGGGGGGGGGGGGGGGGTTTTTTTTGCCCCCGGGCCCGCGGCTCCTTTTGGGGTTTGGGTGTGGGTGGGGGTGGGGGGGCTCCAGTGGGGGGGGTGGGGGGGGGGGGTTGGGGAGGGGGGGGTGGGGGGGGGGGGGGGGGGGGGGGGGGGGGGGGGGGGGGGGGGGCCCCCGGGGGGGGGGGGGGGGGGGGGGGGGGGGGAAAGGAAGGGGGGTTGGCGCCGCCGGGGGGGGGGGGGGGGGGGGGGGCAATAGGGAGGGCCCGGCTTCCCGGGCCCGGGGGGCCCCCCGGGGGGGAAAAAAACCCCCCCCCCCCCCCCCCGCCCCTTCCCCCTTCCGTTTTCCCCCCCGCCCCCCTCTTCCTCCTCATCCCTTTTCCCCCCTCCCAAAACCCCTTCTTTTTCCCCCCTCCTTCCCCCTCCCTTCTTCCTACTCCTCCTTTCCCCCTCCTTTCCTTCCCCCCCCCCCCTTTTTCCTCTCCTTTCCCCCTTCTTTCCCCTTTTTTCCCCCTCCTCCTTTTCCTTTCCCCCTCCTCCCCTCCTCCTCCTCCTCCCTCCTTCTTCTTCCTCCCCCTCCTCCTCTTTTTCCCCCTTCCCCCTCCTCCTCCTTCCTTCCCCTTTCCCCCTTCCCCTTTTTTTCCTCCCCCTCCTCCTCCCTCTTTCCTTTTTCCTCCTTTCCCCCTCCTCTTTCCCCTTTCCCCCTCCTCCTCCTCCTCCTTCCCTTCCCCCCCTTCCCCCTTTCCCCCCTCCCCCTCCCCCCCTTCTTCTTTCCTCCCCCCCTCCTTACTTCCCCCCTCCCCCCCCTCCTCCTTTTCCCTTTCCTTCCTCCTCCCCCTCCTCCCTCTTCTTCTTCCCCCTCCTTCCTCCTCCTCCTCCTCCCCCTTCCCTTTTTCCTTCCTCCTCCTCCCCTCCTCCTTCTTCTTCTCCTCCTCCCCCCTTCCCCCCTCCCCCCTTCCCCCTTTCCTCCAAACCCCCTCCTTCCCCCTCCCCTTTTTCTTCCCCTTTTCCCCCTCCCCTCCTCCCCTCCTTCTTTCCCCCTCCTCCTCCTCCTTCCTCCCCTTCCTTCCCCCCTTCTTCCTTTTTCCTTTCCCCCCCTCCTCCCCCCCTTCCTTTTTTCTTCCCCCCCTCCTCCCCCCCTCCTTTTCCTTCCCCCCTCCTTCCTCCTCCCTTTTTTTCCCCCTTTTTTTCCCCCCTTCCCCCTTCCCCTCCCCCTTCCCCCTTGTTTTTTTTTTTCTCCTTTTCAAAAATTTTTTTTGTTTTTTTTCCTTTGTTTTTTTCCCCCCTCTTTTTGTCAAATTTTTGCGTTTTTGTTGGGGTTTTCGTTAAATTTCCCTTCCCTGCCTTTTTTCCTTTTTTTTTCCTCCATTACTTCCTTCCCCTTTTTTTCCCCCCCTTTTGGTATTTTTGCGGCCCTCTGCCCGACCTTTACTTTTTCAAAAGGGTTTAGAAAATTGGAAATTTTAGTGAGGGAACGTCGGGATTTTTTTTCTTTTGGGCCCCCCCCCCCCCCCCCCCCACCCTCCCCCCCCCCCAGCCCCCTTTTTGTACTTTTTTTTCTTTTATTTTGGGTTTAAAAATAAACAAGGTCCTTAGACTCTGGAGGGGGTGGGCCCCTTGCATCTCTGTTTTGCCTCGCAAAACAAACCAAACCCGTTCGTTTTGTTTGTGAGATATTCAGCTGTGTCTGTCTGTCTGCTGGTGGCTGTCTTTCTTTTCGAAGTGTTCGTCGGTTTCTTTTTCGGTCTTTTTTTTCCCGTCGCTGCCCCCTCTGTCCCCTGTCTGTTCTCTTTGTCCCTCTCCGTCTCTCTCTCTGTCTGTTCCTCTGTCGCCCGTCTCTCTGTCTGTCTTCTGTCTCTCTTCTCTGGGGGGCTGTCGTCTTCTCTCTCCTTTTCTCTCCTCCTCTCTCTCTCCTCCCCTCTCTCTCTTCTTTTCCCTTCCCCGGCTCCGTTCTATTCAGTATGGGGGAGTGTTTGTGTGTCACAAATTTTGGTGGTGTGTTTCGGCGTGGGGTGCGTGCGTGCGTGCTGCGTGCGTGGTGCGTGTGTGTGTGTGTGGGTGGGGTGTGTGTTGTGGTTTGTGTGTGTGGGTGTTTTGTGTGTGTTAGGGAAATTTCTGATAAGAAGACTGAAAAACTTCTGCCAAAAAAATGCCACTGTTTTCAGATGAAATAAACAAAAAAGGGAAAGGGAAAATGCAGGGCAAAA
>CM031598.1:51494647-51497147 GCA_018398815.1 Conus ventricosus | reverse complement strand
AGCCAGCTGGAGCATAGTGCTAAAAAGATAGTGAACGGTATAGGGGCGCGGCTAGAATGTAGCCCTGTCTTGCGCCGTTGATGATTGGGAATGGCTGTAAGAGATTGTTGACTTGGCTGACCAGGCTGAATGGATCTTCATGGTGCTGAATGACCATGGAGAGAGGTGCGAGGCTCAACATTATGAGGATGTCTGTAGTCTTTCTCTCTCTCTCTCTCTCTCTCTCCTCTCTCTCTCTCTCTCTGCTGTATTATCGAAGGCTGTTGTCAGGTCGACAACGACAAACCTGTTTCGCTTCTGACACTTCTCTTGGATTGGCCACAGGATAAACATCGTAAAGGCGCCAGTTGGCTCTCAAACCTCACTGGCACACGGAAAGATGCCCTGCTGCGATGATGGGAATAAAGGATCGACAGTGAAAAACCACCGTTTGCGTTTGCTTGTTTTTGGTTCCTCGTGCAGATGACAATAGCAGACAAACATGTCATTAACCGTATCAGCGGACGCTTGCGGTGAAAGATTGATTTTCACGTTAACCTGGGGACGCTAAAAAATGGAGTTAAAAACCAGTTGAAATCGCTCTCTCTCTCTCTCTCTCTCTCTCTCTCTCTCTCTCTCCGTTTTACCTACGTTTTACACGACATTTGAAAATAAACGAATACGCCTCAAGCGACATGGGATTTCATAAACAATCTAGTGATATATTACACGTCTTGAATCCTTTCTTTACTCTCTCAGAATGTAGAAGCTGTCTTTCTTTCCAAAATAACGTAAATAATTTCTGTTAATGTCGAAAATAGCGTAAATAATTTCTGTTAATGTGTGAAAAATACAACTGGATTTACACATATTACCGGTGATCATTTTAGACATGAATCTATTTGCTTAAAGTCCATTAAGCCAGCATATGGATAGACAGCAAGCTATCACCTCCTCGTGAACATACGTTCGTTTCTCTTGGTTTTTTGTTTGTTTTCGTGTTTGTTTTTTTGTTGTTTTTTTTGTGGGGGTGGGTGGGTTTGTTTTTGTTGTTGTCCTTGTTTGTTTTGTTTTCTTTTTTTAGTTTTAATAATATGTCTTCTCACCTGGCTGGTATCATCGTCATTATCATCATCATCGTCGTCGTCTCCCACCCCGCCCACCCATCACACACCTGACGTGGGACCTTGTTAATGTTGCGCCACTTTCCGCTTCTTCTCTCCCCAATTAGCTGACACACTCTGCACCAAGGATCTCGCCACCTGTGACCCCCTTCTTCCCCTCGCTCGCCCCACTCCCACCCACTCCTTCACACACGTGCACGGAGTGGAAATATCCACTTATTTCAGGGAAAGTTCCCTCTCTGTCTCAGAGGACGTCTACGGGCCACACGCCACTATTAAGATTTTGCACCAAATCACGACATAATCCATGTAAGCGTTTGCAGGCGTAGCGAAAATCTGAATCTGAGACTGATTTTAAGCTGATAACAGGTCAGATGAACAACGCCGTCCCACCCCCACCCCCACACTAATCATTTCACCTATTTTAGGGATTTATATTGATGACATCATTTACAATGTAGAAATGCATGAGCTACCTCTTGCCTGACGTCATATTTCAGGCCTTCGCACTCACCCGTGACCCAATCTTTGTGCGGGGTGTCCTCCCGAAAACAGTTCCATTCCTTTCATTTTAATCGGTCTCTTTCGAACTGCCTGGCGTGTATCTTGATTGACGTATGAAGGAGAAGAAGGTGAATCAACATCCAGGCACAAATAACAACTCTCAACACAATCTAATCGGGCCAGTCTAGCAAAGGTCATGGCGCATTAATTTTCGGTGTGCAGCCACAACCGGAACTCGCTCCCTCTGGTCTGTGAACTTTTTTTTTTTTTTTTTTTTTTTTTTTTTTTTTTTTTACTGGAACCAAGCGAAGCTGTCCAGACCTGCAAGTGTGAAGGATATGGGCATGGGTGAAGGAGGTAGGGAAAGGGGGAGGGGGGGAGGGGTGTTAGCGGAAGGTGCCAGCATGAGGCTGCAGGGACGGTGAGTTTAAGTCATGCACTAGGTAACAAGAGGGGAGAGAGATCCTGTACTCGTTGTCTTTGGTTGTTACTGTGTGGACAGAGCTATTATCTTCTGACATTAAATAAAGCCGTACTTCTGCTTGCTAGCAGAAGTAATGAAGGGCTAGACACTCGTGTGTGAATGTCAATGGTCTTATCTGGTGTTCAAGAAGGTTGCGGGGGTTGTTGGAACGAGCGCGGTGGGAATTTTTTTTTTCTTGGGGGGGGGGGGGGGGGGGGGGGGGGGGGGGGGAGGGGGAAGGGTAACGTCCAAGGAGGTTCTGTGTATATTGGTAGACGTATTTCAGGTACAGGTGAAAATGAGGAAGACAATGGTAGGGTCAGGAGAGGGGTACACTGTGGGTTGTGGGGAGGAATACACAACCTTGCACGATCTCTGTTGCTAGCCGTCACGTTCTTTCTTTCAAAAAGCACGTGTGGACTCACAAACC
>CM031598.1:51478630-51486130 GCA_018398815.1 Conus ventricosus | reverse complement strand
GTGAACTGTATGTGTCCGTCGCAAAAACACGATATAATCACACGGCCACACTGTCTAAACTGTAGGGTCGTGGAAAAACCACATACCACACCTATGTGAACTGTATGGTCCATGGGAAAAACACACACCACACCAGTGTGAACTGTAGGGTCGTGGGAAAAACACATATCACACCTGTGTGAACTGTTTGGGTCGTGGAAACCACATAGCCACACCTGTGTGAACTGTAGGTGTCAAGGATGCGTGAAACCTCGCACAAAAGGCATTAGACCGGCTTTGGAGACAAAGGGACATTGTACGTGGTATACAAATAGTAATTGACCAATTAACCAGTATCGTTACCCTCCGCACACGGCCGAAGTGGCAGATGACAAACAACACCTAGAGATATTCGGACCTGCCTTGCGAAAGGGGAAGGATTGTAACCACTACGACCTCGGGCCCAAGTGAGCGCTAAATGCGCGGTCATATCTGAGGTTCTTGTGTATACAGTCCCAGTGAGAGCAGGGGCATTGGATTAGTTCAGATGGAAATTGCCGTGGTCACTGTGTTGGATCTATTGTCAGGCTGGTTTGAATGCGTGGTGAGTTGTAGCAGCCCTCCTAAAGATAATTAAACTGTGTTAAGTAACACCGAATTCGTCCGGAATGGTCGATGTCCCATCTGAGGCTAAGTGTGTGTTTGCTAATCATTAGGTAGGGGGGGTGTATATGCGGATGTGGTTGTGGAATGTAGCGAGTGGCAGAATTCAGGTACTTGTGAACTAGGGGTTTTGAAAGCAGCGTGGACAATGGGCATGACCCAAGGGGAATCCTTTGTTTCCTTCCCTATATAAACTGAGGGAGACAAGCGTGTGAGAACAACACCAGAGAGAGAGAGAGAAGGCAGATGGAGAGTGAGAGAGGAGTGAGCAGGTCAGAGAAAGGTCGAGGAAACGTGGTCTGGGAGAGAAAGAGACAGCAAGGTCTTAGAGTTAAAGACAAGCTGGAAAGAATGAAACTAAGTTTGAAGCCCAGCGGTCTGTGAAGACAAGACAAACTGAATATGAACCCAGTGGTGGGTGAAGAACAACGAAGAAGAACATCTACGTCGAGATCCCAGAGACGACGCACAAAAGACCCAGTCCTGAAGCTGAGCCAGTCCAACAAGGGCATCACTCATCAAGCAGTGCTGAAGAATGACGTGAATATACTTTTTCAAGAACTGTGGTGTGGGTGTGAAAAGCTGGTGTGTGGTAAAACCCTGGCCAGGTAAGAAGTCATTTAATTATAACCCGGGATTAGAAAGTATTGAGCTATTATGTTTTTTGATATTTCATAGTGTGCGATTTGATGTTCATGATTAATTTATAGCCATAGAAATTGTATTTCTTGTTCTCAGTTGTGTTAGGAGAGAAACGAATGCGTGACATTAATCCCATTCCCAGAGAGAGGTAATGTTTGGTGGCGCATGATGGCATATCGTGTATGATTGCAAAGATTACCTTGGTGTGTTTAAGCCTGACTATTAATACATCAACGTTAGTGCACATAAGCAATACCATCACGATTCCTCCCGTCCTGGACAAATGGCAGCCTCCAGGGATTGCATGCCCAAATTTAGTCAGGAGGGAACAAAGGTGAGTACTAGAGTAGTAAACTGGGCGAAGCGTCCACGAAAGCAATTTTAAGTAGCTCACTAATTTATTTCCTTTAGTTCTGTTGAGTGTTGAGTGTTTACTTGTGTGTAGGGTTGGTTGTATTAATCAAACGTCGTTCAGAGAAACAAGAACGAGGTTCCTTGTCTTAACTCTCACAGAAGCTGTGGTTTAAGATTAAGGCTCCATTGTGTTACGGAACACTACCCCACTGGTTAGTGTACTCGTAATGCGTTTAGTAAACTGTTTAATGACTTTTTCCGGGTTTATAAGCGTAACTGTTTTTAGTGTGCTAAACATATAAGAAAAGAAGATGGCGAAGAAAGTTTTACCCATTGAGAAAACAGATTAGTTTAGGGGAAGAAACTAGGCTATACAGAGATGAACGCTGCGTAGATTTCATTGAAAATCGCAGAAGACTGAGAGAGATAAAGGGCTGAAAGGAGGAATTTGAAAAGGAACTAGAAGAGGCAGAAACCTCTGCGTCAAAGCTAAAGCAATGGCAGAGAGTGCAGCTGCCCAGAGCAAAAGCAATGCAGAGGCGCAGCTTCCAGAGCAAGAGCAGATTGCAGAAAGTGCAGCGAGAGCTTAGAGCTATGCAGAGAGTGCAAGCTGCCCATAAGCAAAGCAGATGCAGAGAGGGCGAGAGCAGAAGCAGAATCGAGATTTAGCCAAACAAATGAGTTGGAAAGCATAAAGTCTGAAATCGCAGTGAAATTAAGACACCAGTTCTGAGTCAGTAGGCCGCAGGTAGACAAAGTTGCGCACCTAGACTTAAACTCCCACTGTTCAGAGAAAAACTGATTCAATCACGCCTATAAAGTCCGGTTTTGAATCGTTGCCCGACACGATGGCTCCCGAAGATAACTGGGCAATAAACCTGTCCTGCCTTGTATGAACAGGTCCGTGCTACACACAGGTAACCACCCTACCCAAAGGTGATCAGAGAGAATTGACAATGTGAGAACAGGCGGTGCTAAAGCATAATGAATTGACTGAAGAAGGTTTTAGGCGTAAGTTTTCGCGAGGGCGAGAATCGAACAGGTGCAGACATACTCTCAGTTCTGAGTTAGACTGACCACTATCAACAAGTGGGTAGAACTGGAGTGGAGTGAACAGTGATTTTTTAAGGCCAAGACACTGGTGATTAAAGGAACAGATACTTGATGGTTGAGGGACTTGGCCTTACCCATCCACATTAAGGATAAAGGTGGCAACCACAATAGCTGAGGTACTTGAGACAGCGAGACATACCGGAGCGAGCGTGATTTGCCTGAACAAGAGGAAAAGCCTGAAGTATTCAGAGGATAGCACAACACATGACTCACGCAATGAGTCTGTAGTACAACACCGTATGCCCACAGCGTCACGTGAGCAAACACAAGGTGAAAAACAATAGCCCCGTGGCTAGGATGAGCGTACCTGTTTTCTGTGCAATAAGACAGGGCACTTGGCTAGGGATTGTATATTCAAGTCACAGAAGCAGCAGCAATGAGGATCAGGCCAAGAGAGAGGCAGATAGAAAAAGATGAACAAGATGACCAGTGTTATTTTGTCTGGATTGTGCCTGTTGTTTCACCGATTCAGGCGATAAAATGATGTGCACAAAGGCAAGTGGGGAAAATGTGGTAATGTCAGTAAGACTCTGGTGCACTGGTGTCATGTGTAGAGTCCCTGGTTAAGAGGGACAATTCAACAGGAAAAACACAGAGGTTTAGACAAATAGATGATAAGTAAGCAGAATTCAAAACGCACTGGTGTTTCATGTGATACACCTTTTTATAGTGGAAGTGTACAAGCTTTGCTGTTCCGAAGCCGCCGTATGGATTTGGTAATCGGAAACATCCCGGGAGCACGTGTTACGGAGACCCATTACCGGGATTTCTGTGTTGAATCAGGGAAAGGAATCACGTGAGGTAAAGCGTGTCCCATTGAGACCTACATTGCAGCTCACTTTGGGGCAGAACAAAAGGCGATCACTCGCTCAGAAAAGCCTGTTTCGGTTTTGCTCATACAAGGCAAAGAAACGTGTTAAGGGAATGTACAATCGTTTTGAGATAAAGGATGGGGTTATTGTACCGAACGTTCACTCACTCGAGTTCGGGAAGACAAAACGACAGATCGTTGTGCCTATAAGCGCAGAAAGGCGAGTTGTCAAAAAACATTGACGTCAGCCTCGGGCCATCTCGCTAAGAGGCCTCACAAAAGTCAGTGACGCAAGAGTACTACTGGCCCGGTATCCTGTGCGATGTCCAGCGTTTTCTGTTCACAATGAGCACATGCCGCAGGGTAGGCAAGGTTTGTGTACAAAGGGGGATCAGACGGTCTTCCCATAAAAGTGGCCAAATAAAAATGGTCGGTCGAGAATTCAGGTAGTGGGTGCGTGTGTCTTTGCCTTGTAGCGTATGCGTGACGTGCTAGTTGGCGAGTCCACGTGTATGAAGAGAAGGAGAGAATTCCGTAGAAACATAATGGTTATATGGCCATACGACCAAATAGTAGCTGTGAGATTTCAGATTGATGTGATATTTGCTTTGATAGTGTGTATGTATTGATTTGTCTCTATAATTTTTGTTGCAAGACAAATCTTGCGTGCGTTCTCTGGTGTAAGTAGGCTTATGAGAGGCCGATATTAGCACTGGTTTAAATGGGAAAAGTATGAGTTTCATTCTCCTTGAATGTTAAGTTTTAGCCAATGCAGGGCATTGTCTTCGAGTGGGGGGTATTTGTCAAGGAGCGTGAAACTCTCACAAAAGGCATTAGACCCTTGAGACAAAGGGATATAGGACTGGTATACAAATAGGTAATTGACCATTAACCCAGGGTACGTTTACCCACCGCACACGGCCGAAGTGGTCAGAGACAAACACACCTAGAGAGATTCGACCTGCCTGGTTGGCGAAGGGGGAAGGGTTGTAACCACTACGACCCCATCGGGGCCCCATGTGAGCGCTAAATGCTCGGTCAGCTGAGGTCCTTGTGTAAACAGTCCAGTGAAGAGCAAGGGGCTTGGATTTGTTCAATGGTAATGCCGTGGGTCACTGTGTGTTTTCTATTGTCAGCTGGTTGAATGCGTGTGGAGGTTGTAGCAGCCTCCTTAAGATAATTACTGTTTAAGTAACCACCGAAGAGTCGGCGGAATGTTCGATGTCCATCTGAGGCTAAGTGTGTGTTTGCTAATCAATAGGTAGGGGGGGTGTAATGCGGATGGTGTGTGGAATGTAGCAGTGGAGAATCAGGGTACTTGTGAACTAGGGGTTGAGAAGCAGCGTGGACAAAGGCAGACCCGAAGCGGGATTCCTTTGTTTCCGCTCCGCTATATAAAACTGAGGGAGAACACAAACGTGTGAGAACAACACTCAGGAGAGAGAGAGAGAAGGCTGATGTGAGAGAGAGGAGAGGAGTGAGTCAGGACAGAGACAGGGTCGAGAGAAACGGTCTGGGATCTAGAAGAGACAGCAAGTCTTAGAGTTTAAGTCATGCTGGAAGAGAAGAAACTAAGTTTGAAGCCTACAGAGTCTTTGAAGACAGGACAAAATGAATTTGAACCAGAGGGTGGGTGAAGAACACGAAGAAGAAGAGTCTACGTCGAGATCCCAGAGACGACCACAAAGACCCCATTCCTGAAGCCTGGAGCCAGTCAACCAAGGGCATCACCATCCAGACAGTGCTGAAAAGACGTGAAGAGACTTTTTTTTCAGAACTGTGGTGTGTGTGAAAGCGTGGTTTGTGTGTGTAAAACCTGCCAGGTTAAGAAGTCATTTTTTTAAAACCCGGATTAGAAAGTATTGATCTATTAGGTTTGATTTTTCATTTGTGTGATTTTGATTGTTCATGATTAATTATAAGTAGCATAGAAATTGTATTTCTTGTTCTCAGTTGGCTTAGAGAGAACGAAGCGTGACATCCCATTCCCAGAGAGAGGTGAATGTTGGTGGGCGCATGAGTGTGCATAAGCGTGTATAGAGTGCAAAGAAAACCTTGGGTGTGTAAGCCTGACTAATAATAACATCAACTAGTGCACTTAAGCTATACCATCACGATTTCCCCCGTCCTGGACAAGTAGAGTCGTGGAAAAACCACATACCACACTATTTGAAGCTTTTATGGACGTGGAAAAACACAGTCAAACCTTGTGGACGGCAGGGCGTGGAAAAACCACAGTCACGCCTGTGGTGGAATGTATGTTTTCCGTGGCGACCCACCCCGCGAGAGCGGTGCTTCTGTCAGCCACCTGATTGGCTGAAAGCCTGTAAACATCCTACCCATCTGTCGGGCCTTACCTCTTCACTGATCTTAAACGTCTGACGTATCTGTCGGCCTTTCTGATTGGCTGAAGTCTGTACGTAAAAATCCAAGAACTTCTGTCCGGGTTTCCCTTGATTGCTGGTCTGTGAAACGTCCTGCTATACTGTCGGGCTACCGTGATTGGCTGAGCCTGTAACCGTCGAAACATCGGCCAGGCTTTTCGGATCGACTGATCATAAACGTCTGAAGTATCTGTCGGCTATCGGATGCTGGAGTCTATAAAATGTCCTTCAAGAGGTACCTGTTAGGAATCGAGTACTTTAAATTATACGTAATCCCAAACAGATAGCTATCTTATTTGCAAAGTCAGACGACTGCAGGCGAAATCTAAACAAATCTTAAATAAATGTTAGCGAATCCGGCAAAAAAAAAAAAAAATAAAAAAAAAAAAAAAACCGTGGACAAACGAATCACAAGACAAAACACGACGCTTTTCGACCGCTTCAAGGTCTTCTTCAGGTAAAATACAAAACTAGTAGGATAAACGTAAATAACGGCAAATCATTTATCTTCAATTTGATCTTCAATTTGGTGGTCTAAATGTTTGGGTATCTTGCCTGATAGAAGACCTACTGTCGTGATTTGTCTTGCGTGATTCGGTCTGCCCGACTTTTTTTTTTATTTTTTTTTCGTCGCTAACATTTATTTAAGATTTGTTTGGACAGTTTTACCTTGAACGGCGTTAAGCATCCCCTTCATCACCCCCAACCCTAAACAAACCTAGTCTCTGCCTCCTCCCCCACCTCCACACCCTCCCTCAAAAAGATATCTATCTCCCCCCACCCCCCCCCCCCCGCCCACAGCCCCCTCAAAAGAAAAAAAACTCAACAGAAGAAAATATCAAGGATTGGATGGTATTCGGAGGTCATTCAGGAAAATACGGACGACAGGAGGTTTGTGTGGGTGGTGTGGTGTGTGTGTGTGTGTGTGGTGTGTGTGTGCGCGCGCGCGCGCGCGCGCGCGCGCGCGCGTGTGGTGTGTGCGTGTGTGTGTTGGGTGGTGTGTACGTGTGTGTGTGTGTGTGTGTGGTGTGTGTGTGTGTGTGTGTGTGTGTGTGTGTGGTGGTGTGTGTGTGAGCGCGCCGCGCGTGTGTGTGTGTTTTCGTGCGGGCATGCGTGTGTGGTGCGGCGTGTGTGTGTGTGTGTTGTGTGTGTGTGTGTGTGTGTGTGTGTGTGTGGGGTGTGTGTGTGTGTGCGTGCGTGGTGTGTGGTGTGTGTGTTGTGTGGGGGGGGGGGGGGGGGTGTGTGTGTGTGTGTGTACGCCCGTCTTTTGTTGTGCATGCGTGTGTGTGTGTGGTGTGTGTTTGTGTGTGTGTGTGTGTGTTGTGTCCGTCGGTCTGTTCTGTCGTGAGAAGACAGAGAGAGAGGGAGGTGCGTGAGAGAGAGAGAGAAAGGAGGAGGGGAGCTAGGGTTGTGTGGTTAAGAAGTTTATGTTCAGAGAAATCGAGTTTTCGAAGTCATCAGATATGGATTGTTGTGTTGTTTTTGTTGGGTGTCTGGATGTTTTTTTCTTTTTTGTTGTTTGGGTTGTTTTCGTTTCTGTTGTGTGTGTGGGTG
>CM031598.1:51458630-51461130 GCA_018398815.1 Conus ventricosus | reverse complement strand
TTCAGAAATTGGAAGTTTGGGTGATAAGAAAGCCCGATCCTACCGGTAGCAGCATGTATTCTATTACACTGCGACCAAGACATACGGGAACCGTTCCGAATACTTCACTAAGGATTCAAGAACCTATAGGCCTGAGAGCAGCACCGCCTTACCGGAGAATGACACTTGCCTGATACTGCTACTCTATAAGCCCACGGTGTCCGACCTGGACAACCAGTGGGGGTGTACTAGGATCGGTGCCGGGCGAGGCACCCCCTTCCTTTCCCTCGATGCAGTACCCTATCCAGAGAACATCAGCCTCACTGCCAGACCTGACAAGAGCACTTACCACAGTCGGGAAATTGTCCGGTTAGGATGCAGAGCATTCTCTTCCTTAAATTTCAACAGAACTAGAGCAAAGGTGTTGAAGTATACCATTCAGTACTATGACCGAGGTGACTGGGTGTCTATTAGTGAAAATGATAGTTTGCAAACCAAGGGAGCTGTGATCAGTCCAGGTGAAGTAGAGGGACGGTTCGTCCGCAGAACCTACAGCCTTAGTCTACGAGTATCCTCCGTTCCCGAATGCAGCCGACGTTACCGTTGTGTTCTTTCGTTTAAATCTGAGGTCTTCGACAAGAATTCGCCTGAATGGACCATCAGTGTGACCCCATGTACGGGAGGCTGCCAGCCTGCTGGTGTGACCTGCGAGACTGAGGAATCTACGACCCAGTTCACGACGACCAGTTCTGCAGAGCCAGGGCCCCTTGACGGAGACGACAAGAACGTCACGACGATCGTCAAAACTGCTGTTAGCAGTCAATGCTGATCGGAGTGAGCGTGGCCATTGGAGCGGCCTTGATCACCATGGCCCTTCTCCTCCTCGTCTACTTCAAGCGCCTGAAGGATAGGAAGAGACCAGGCGGCGGACGAGAGAAGCAGTTGGTTGTACCGGCGTACTTCCTGTCTCACTCCCAAATACCACTGTCCACAGACATGTCGCAATTTGACGAAAGCTCCACTTGCGCTTCCGAAACCTCCCAACTCGAGAGCACCACCACGTCTGGCTTCGGCCCATCGTACACAAGCGAGGGGTGAGAGCGTGTCCATGACGTCAGTGGACCGTGGACTTCATCAGAGGCCTTCCGTTGTATACCGTTTCGACCAGGTTCCCTCGGAGGTCCAGCTTTGTTCGTTGACGATGCCCAGTGTTGGTTCAGACCCCTCCCCAGCTTGCTTCGTACCCCAGTGTCCGCCAGTCCGGTGGTCAGCTAAGCCAGTGCCAGTGACGCTGCGTTGCTCATTCATGTTCTGAATCGGTTGAATGATGTTTGGTTATGCAAACGAATTGCGTCCAGTTCGTCGCAATGCAATGTTTGACATTGATCTTTCAGCGCCATCGCACCTCCCTCAGAGTTGCTGGTGGGACGGAGATGGTGTTGGCAGGGGTGGGGGTGGGGATAGGGGTGGAGGGAGGCTGACGGAGGGAAGTGCTGGGATTGGAGGGAGAAGTAGGGAGTGGGGTGTGGGAAGAAGGAAGGGATGAGGTGGGGCGCGGGGGGGGGGGGGGGGGGGGGGGGGGGCTGATGATAATATTCTTATTTTGCTATTTTGTTTTTAACAGGGACGAGGATGAGTTTGCATTGGGTGGTAGCGGAAGCCGGAGTGGCTGACAGAAGAAAATATGTCTGACAGTATTTATCTATGTTGGCATTTCATATATAAGGAAATGTCTTTTTTTTTTCATGAACGCTTTAATAAAAACAAATAGAAAAAGAAAAATGTCTGATTTTTTCCAACAAAAAAAAAGAATAGCATTCTCTGTTGGGAATTAATAGGTTTAGACAGGGATCTTGTCACTTTTTTTTAATTTATTTTTTTTTTTTTTTCATTAAGGACATGGGAGGTTACGTACTCAAGCGTTGCATGAGATCTGCGCGAGAGTCTAGGCCAAATGTGCCCCCCCCCCCCCCCCCCCCTCCCTCCAATTCAGAGTCGATCTGATGTAACTGTTTTGTTTCTTTGAAGCATTGTGCCTTAGGTTCGAGTCCACGATTACGGTTTAGGCCCAAACGCAATGTATTCTCCGTTACACTCAAAGCTGCACCTGACTTTTCTCAGAAAATCAGCCAGTACCAAAACATGTATTCATTGCAATTTTTGCTGCGGACATATTGCATTCAACTAATTTGCCGACCCAGATTCCCAAGATTAATCTTTTTCCACATTCAAAATATTTTTTTTTCATCTGTTCAAACTTTGCTGTTCTTACTTGACCTTCGCTGTAACCCGAACTCTGACCTTACAGTCCCTTAACCCTTTCGCCGCCACGTCCAGTGAGATTCGGGACTGCCCATCGCCCGGCCAGCTAGCTGCTTTGTCGGTCACTCTCTCCAGTTGGTTAATGCCATCCCTTCTTGAAGGCATCCTGACGCTGCTTTCAGGTGATGCTATGGAAAGGTTGTAGGTTTAAAATCGATGGCCTGCGTACTCGTCTTCCAGCCTCAATAGCGCTCCAGTG
>CM031598.1:51429152-51452630 GCA_018398815.1 Conus ventricosus | reverse complement strand
GGGGGGCGGGGAATTGTGAGAACACGCGCGTAGTCGAAGAAGTTCACAATTGCCGGAAGACCTCCATTACCCAGACCTGTTCAATAAATTCAGAATGAAAAGATAACATGGCTTGTTTTGAATATGGCAAATGGAGAGTGTGCTGAAAAGAAAACGAAGAGAAATAAATGTTAAGAGCTCTTCTGCTTTTCATGTCTAAAGTCTCGAAATACTATCAGTGCGATTTGGAAGTCTGTGCAGTTTGGAAGTCTTTCTTGGATTTCATCTTCTGCCATAATAAACTTCGAACGAAACTTGAATTTAGATGCCCCCAATATTCGACGCTCATTCGATCGACTTAAAAGATGTTTTCTTCCCGTTTTCTGTCAGTCGGAGATGAAAGTGTTTAATTACAAAACGCCCAAAATGTGTTAAAGCAAACACGTTGGCATGTTTCTACTCTTTAGGCCTTTCTATTGACGAAAAAACAGCTCTCATTCTCAGGGAGGTTAAGTGGAGAGAGAGAGGAGGGGGGGGGGGGGGGGGGGGGGGGGGGGTATTAGGGGGCCTCTGAACTCAAAATATTGCCAAACTTTGTTGTCACGCCGACATTGTAACGATCAAGCCCCCGTCCTTTTAGTTTGTTCTCAAACGGTTTGTTCCTGTCCGTCTGTATGCAGCGGCTATAAATGAACTGTTTAAGAACGAGCCCAAAGGGACGGCGCTCGTCGAGAGATCGCCGGCCCATTTTTTTCCGGATTGGGTGATTGACGAGTGTTCATTCCGTTAGAACGCAGTTTTTTGGAACATGCGTTTAACACGAGGTCACTCCGGTGTCCTCAGCCCCTCCTCCCCCTCCACCCCCCCCCCCCCTCCCTCCCTCCCCGAAAAAGAAATGTAGTGCAGATAATACGGGGTCATGGTTTCTTTTGGTACAGCTCGGTTTTATATAATTCTTTCATTCTGCTCTTCAGAAAGAAAAAACTGGTGTTGTGGATGGAGGTGAATTAAGAAAGGAGGGGGAGGTACTGTGGGGGGGGGAGGAGAGAGAGGAAGAGTGGGGGGGGGGGGGGGGGAGGAGATGTACCCATTCTGAAAGACGTGACAAAAGCACGGACAGGCATCTCATTCCGACAGCCGTGATTCACTGTGATGCGCCGGTGTCCAAATGTGCCCGCGTTTGCCATGAAATATGACTTAGCACAAAACCCCCCCTCCCTCTCCACAACTACGATCTCTCTCTCTCTCTCCTCTCTCTCTCTCTCTCTCTCTCTCTCTCTCTCTCTTTTCACACACACCCGCACACGCACACGCGCGCGCGCACACACCCCACATGCGCGTGCGCGTTATTGCGCCAGCACGCCCGCACCAAAACACGCCTTAGAACTCGTACTGAAAAACTGACATGCAATCCATCATCGCGTGTTCAATCGCACACGAGCGCGCACGGGACAAACACACTCGCGCACACACACACACACGAAACACACACACACAAAATACCACACGCATGCGCGCATACGCGCGCGCGCACGCACACGCACGCTCGCACGCTTGCACACGCACGCACACACGCACGCACACACACATACACACAACACTGCGCGCACGCACGCACGCACACCATTCCCCACCTCCCCCAATCGGAAGCACAGATTGTGACACGTGACAACACTTCGACTATTAAAAAAAAAAAAGTAAAAACAAAACAAAAACCCCAACCTCGATCGTGGTTTGACCGCACTGAGAGAATCAGTCTGGGGAAATCCCAAACCGAACGAAGGGGACAGGGGGGGAGTGAGATGGTTGCCCATCGGGATTACAGTACCTTTTGTTTTGAACGAAGTGCGAGAGAAGTCCTTCTCTCCCCCCCCCCCCCCCCCCCCCCCCCCCCCCTCCGCAAATGAAGACTGGAGTGGGTATAGGCCATTGAAAAAAAAAAGGGGGGGGGGGGGGGACAATGACACATCAGTGGCGAGTGATGAATTAATGCCCCTTGTTTGCCGCTCTGAGAGCAGGTAGTGAGCACCCAGACTGCGGGTCTCCAGACGGCGATGTGTCAAACTGCAACAAGGCACGCCGAGGGGAGTGTCGGGCCCCGCCATGAGTGGTGTTAATTGATCCCCCATGTGACCGGAAAAAGATACTTGCCCCCCCCCCCTCCTTCCACACGTCACTTCCCTTTAGAAAAAAAAAAAAAAACCTGGGACCCGCCGCTGCACCCTTCCCTAGTTTCCCTCCCCTCTCTCCTCCCCTCCTCCTTCCCTCTGCCAGAAATGATTTTTGCCACAGATTTAGCAGTTTCTGGTACTGTGTTGGTAGGAAATGAAAAACAAAAAGAAAGTTCCGTTTGATATGAAATGTGGAAATATTCTTAGAGGCATGAAAGAATTAGGTTTCATTCTCCTTGGAAGAGTAAAGTGTTCGCTGTCGTCTGAAAGGGGAGAATATTTTTTTGGAGAAGCGGAAATACTGTCTTTGGTCTGAAATTGGTAAATAAATTTCTTTTTGCTCATGAACACGGACATTATTCTCCTTGATTTAGAATAGGAATCACTCCTTCGTTGTGAAATGAGATAATCTAGTTTATGTGAACGATGAAACATTTTTTCCTATCTGAAAAATAGCAACATTTTAGCTGGTGTAGGGTCAGGAATCTTTTTGGTTTGAAACGAGAAAATCTTTTCTGTACTTCTGAACAGGGAGATGTACGTATTGGTTTAAAATGATGAAAACTGTAGTTGAAGAAAGGTTGAAAATGATAGAATATATTTTGAAAGAGTGCATATTCTCTTTCATATGAAATGGATGAATATCCTTGTTCGAAGGAAATGGGGAAATAATCTGTTAGCCTCAAATATGGGGACATTCTATTCGGTTGAAAAAAAATTTTTTCTAGGGTTTATGTATGAGGAAGAATCCTCTTTGGTTTGAAAGGAGGAAGCGGGCTCATTTGTTTTGGGAAATGAGAAACTTTTTCCTTTCAAATGAATGAAATATTTTCTTAAATTTTCTTAATTTGTTTTTGGGTTTCTAAAGGGTGTTTCTTTTGGTATGAAATGAAGAAATCTCGTTGATTTAAAAGGGGGGAAAATGTTCTATCTGGCATGAAATACTTCCTTTTGACTCGGAATGAGAAAATACTTGTCTTTGTTTCTGGAAACGAAGAAAATATCTTTCCATGAGAGAAACATAATTTATTCCGTTAAACGAAAGAGACAAAACAAGTCGCAAGACGAAACACAACGCGTTCGACCTCTTTGGTCTTCTTCAGGCAAGGCAAGACAGTGAAAACGAAGAACGAACAATCATTATCTTCGTTTTCAATGTCTTGAAGGTAGGCTTGTTTTTCTCCAGAGAGGTCGAAACGCGTCGTGTTTTATCTTTTTATTATTGGTTTGTCTCTTTCGTTCGGCGGAACAGTAAAAATTTTTTCTTTCCCGTTTGTTCCAACCTCCGGCTGCAGTGTTTCCACCCCCAAAGAAACTGGCTTTCCCTGGGTTAAAAAATGAGGATCATGGCTCTCTTTTGGTTTGAAAATGAGGGCGGCGCTGTCGGGAGTGGAGTCCATTCGGTTTCTCCACTGAAACACGGTAACCATGCACATTTCTTAGAAGGGGGGGGGGGGGGGTTTTGGGGGGTAGGAGTTCGATCCACTTTTCTCTTTCTCAGATTGGGGTGTGTTTTTTCTTTTGGCAGATGCCCTGACAAGAGACAGAACAGTTGGCTGTGACTGTGGTCCACTTTTAAAGTAGAAAGGAGAGAGAGTGATTTCCTTTTATGGTCACATTAATTTTTGTACTCTGTTGCATACTCGCTGGTATCTCCAGTCGATGCAAAAGCTGCCTATAGTCCAGACAGAACTGTGAGAGCACACAAAACACACACACACACACACACACCACACACACCCCACACCACACACACGGGGCTCGCCCCCCCGCGCGCGCGCACACACATATACATACACACACATGCATACACACATATGTGCGCACTCTTTCTCTCTTGCACACACGCCCCACACACACACAAAACCAAAACACACACACCGCACACACACACACACACCACACACACAACACACACACACACACACACACACACGCTTTCCACAGTTTGCGCCACCTGATTCGGTGGTACTTTCTTTTTCTTTTTTTTTCCTTTTTAAAGTTTTTTTTTTTTTTCGTTTCCTCCCTCTTTCTCAATGCTTCAAGATATCATTGACATCGGCGGGTTAGATTAATCTGGCCCCCAGCCCGGTTTTCGGATAAAACTGCAGTTAGCATTTTCCTTTTTTTTTTTTTCTTCTTTTTTCAAATGTTTCTTGAAATAAGAATTGAGAGTTTTATGCTGTCAGTGTGAGTTTATTGTCATGTGAAACTGTCATCAGTTCCGATGTGAAGTGAGCTCCACGTATGCAGAACGCGAGTGTACGCTTCTGCAAGTCTGAGAGGAGAGTTGTCAAACAGTTCCAGGAATCGTTCTCGCTTGGTTGCCAGAGGGTTTTTCGGCGCGCAGGCTGGCGTTCCTGTGGGACGGTTGACCAGGGCTTGGGCTTGGTCTGGAAGCGTGGTGGCGCGTTCTCAAGGTCGTTTTCAAACGGTAGTATATTCCATGCGCGGTGAAGGACCTGTGTAATTAATACCGTCGCACAAAAAGGGGATGGTAGGTGTTATAATAAAAGCAGGTTATTGATTGAGATTTTGATCGCGCTTCGTTGGTTGTTATGCAGTTCTCTCTGTCTCTGTCTGTCTGTCTCTCTCTGTCTCCCTCTCTCTGTCTCTTTCTCTCTGTCGCTCGCTCTCTCTCTCTCTCTCTCTCTCTCTCTCTCTCTCTCTCTCTCTCTCTCCTTTGTTTCAAACGAGCGTGCGCCCCTACCATCCATTTTATCTTCTCCTGATGAAGAAGACGACAAAACAACAACAAAGGGACATCACTCTGGCAAGACAACAGGAAGCTCCGCGAGGTCGCCCAGGTGGAGGAGACACTTTTCTCCCCCCCCCCCCCCCCCCCCCCCCCCCCCCCCCCCCCCCCCCCCCCCCCCCCCCCCCCCTCCCGGTGCACCAAGGGGCAATTAACTCTTCAGCGGGCCAGACGGCGTGGATGGTCGAAGAGGAAAGGAGAGAGAGAGAGAGAGATGAAGAGGAAGAAGAAGGAAAGAAATAAGAAGGGAAAAAAAAGGGCCGACAAGCCAAGCGTTGTGGCAACGATTCCATTACCGCGCGGAGTTGGCCTTTGTGTCGGGTGCATGGAGGGGACTGGGGAGGGAGAAAGGGGTCTGTCTTTTGATGGATACCCGGGTCAGGCGGTGCTGACTGGCTCTGCAGACAAACGAGCGCTTGGCACAGTCTGGAATCAGGGGAAAGGGGGGGGGGGGGGGGGGGGGCTGACTTCTGGTGACTGACTTGCTGTCGTTATGAGAGTTAGTGGAAGGAGGGGGGGGGGGGGAGGGGGTGGAGAGAGGGAGCAGGATACCGAGAGTTAGTGGGGGGGGGGGGGGGAGGGGTTGGGTGTGGTGTGGAAGGGTACGGCGGAGGGATGGGGGTTAGGGTGGGGGTGGGGGAAGGCGAGTGGGGTGGGGGGGGGGAGGGGAGGGGGTGTGTGGTGCTGCCGTTTCTATGGACCTGCCTTCTAGAGCAATGTGGCTGTTGTCGATGGGAGATTTATTGCCCGCGCTGCCGACGAGAGAAAGATGATTTATCGGCGGACATTATTGCATCGTTACCAGATCTTTGATGATGGCGGCCGTCGAAGGTTGTGAGTTATTTATTTATTTTTTTTTTTGGTTTCCTTTTCTTCCTCTTCCTTTTTACTTTTTCTTTTTTTTTTTTAAATCAAAGGCTTAACGGTGCTCAAAGGATGGGGGCCCCACCCTGGATCAAAGAGGACAACGCAGTATAAAAGACAAAAAAAAAAAAAAAAAAACGCTCTTCAGTAATGATATCCGAGTCGGGGATTACTGTGTGGCGGCGGCTGTATTTAAACGGTCATAGTTGCACCACGAGTGGTCGCGGTGGATTGTGCAAATCCTCTGGTCATATCCGCAACACATACTGTCGATAGCGTGCGTATTGGGCCGTCGCTGTGTTCGTGCGATCTGTATATGTGTGTTGGCTGGTGTGTGTGTAGTGTGGGGGGGGGGGGGGGGGGGGGAAGAAAGAGAAGGGGGGGGGGGGGGGGGGGACGGGAGAAAAACGGGAATCGGAATAGGCGGCTTTCGTGACCACAAATGGTACGGTTAAAATTGTCGGCGCGTCCAACTTTCACTGCTTCTCTAGTAGTCTGTGGGAAGGTTTCGATAAGTTAGAGAATAACGGTGAATGAATGAATCTTCCTTCTTCCCAGAATATTGCTGGTTCTTTGTGGGTAGTGTTCAGTTCCGATCGCTGGTAATTGTTTCTCTTGGATGCCAAACTGTGTGTGTGTGTGTGTGTGTGTGTGTGTGTGTGTGTGTGTGTGTAATGTGTGTGTGTAATGTGTGTGTGTGTGTGTGTGTGTGTTGTGAGTGAGTGAGTGAGTTGTGTGTGCGTGCGTGCGTGTGTAGTGCGCGTGCGCGCGTGTGTGTGCGCGCGCGCGTGTGTTAAACTGCCGTGTTGACATTTGTTTTCAAATGGTTGACAAGATTAGGATGAAAGCTTGCCAGAAACAAGGCAGCGAGTCTTTGTTAAAGACCGAAAAGATCGATCTAAAACAAAAAGTAAATGATAGTCAGGTGGATCAAAATAACAAACAAACGTTGGAGAATCAGTCGTCTCCGTACGCAACTCTTAGACCATTATCATGACTGTTTGAGGCGCCGACCCATCTGCTTAGTTTGATTTCTCCCAGATACTGAGAGGTATGGATGAACAGTTTCATCTCCTGCAGTCCATGTGGCGCGTCCAATAGTTCTCTTTTTGCTTTTTTTTTTCCTTTTTTTCCCTTCTTCTAGTTGCAACTTAGTAAGGCGGTAATCTAAACAAATATTAAATAAATGTTAGCGAACGCCCCCAGAACCGGGACAAAAGAAATACAAGACATAACACGAACGCGTTTCGAACTCTTAGGTCTTTCAAGCAAGATACAAAAACGGAGTATTACAACGAAAATGAATGTAAAGATTGTTTTGCTATCTTGCCTGAAGAAGACCGAGAGGTCTGAAACGCGTCGAGTTCTAAGATTTGTTTCTTCGTTACATTTAGGCTTTCGTTTTGTTTTTAATCTAAACCGGTTCGTTTCAGAGTGAGGTGACTTCATGAGGAAAACTGAAAAAGAAAAAAAATTGAATAATTTCTTTAGAGGTCAAAACTCGTGGAGTTTGTCTTGTTATTCGTTTTGCCCCGGCTGTCTGGCGGGAACTCCGCATAAGAATTTTTGTTGGTTTAAATTCCAAAAACCCCCGTGTGTAAATTCAACCCTGACTATCCTCTCCCTCCTCCCTCCTCCCCACTGCCCATGGTCGGGTCGGCCGGTTTATACAACATGCCCCTCGACAAAAAATCCCGTGGGCACACATGTGTTTTGGAGCCCAATGTTCTACCTGCACCGGCTCAGATTCAATTCTCCTGCCTCCCCTCTTTCGCCCCTCTCCCTCCCCCGTGCCGTGTTGACGCGTGTTTTCAAATGGTTGACATGATCGACTGCGTTTTGCATTTTCTCTTCTCTTCGCCTCTCGGGTTCTGACATATTCTGATCACAATCTAAATCATCTGTCGTTCGGAGAAAGCAGGGATTTCCGAATCTAAATTCTGACAGCCAATAACTATGTTGACCGCAACGAGAGGTGGGGGGGGGGGGGGGGGGGAGGGGGGGGGGGGGGGGGAGGAAGCTTACATCGATCTCTGCCTTATTGCCCCGGGCCGTATTCTTGTAGCGGTCTTTAGGGGTGTACTATTTAAGAATCTTTTTATATCCTATTAGTGATTTTGTTGGTGGTGGTGTTTTACACAATTCTGTATTATAAGTCCTGCAGTGCTTCATGCGGTTCGCTGGACAATAAAACAACTCGACGGAAAGTTGCATACTAACATTAAAGCCCTTAATAATACGTGTATTTGAAACAACGGCGCGACGATTTTGTTTTGATGCTGTAGTTCTATGTTATATTATGGTTTACTACCTCCCCTGGCGTGGCCATGTCTTCACCTGTGTCTGTTGGTTTTTTCTGTCTGTCCTGCAAGATTATGCGCCGGAAAAGGACCTGGATGGGTTTTAAACTAATTTGTTAGTGGAAGGATGGAGTGTGCACTGGAGCGCGAACGCATTAAATTTTGGTGTGGAACCCAGATAGATGGGCGGAATTAAGGTGAGAGAGAGGGGGGGGGGGGGGGGTGATGAATTGAGGAAAGAGAGTTGGTGAGAGAGAAAAAAAAGGTGGGGGTGGGGGGTAAGGAGAGGGAGGAAGAGAGTGTGCGCGTGCGCGCCCGCCGTGTTGTGTGTGTGTGTGTGTGTGTTGTAGTGTGTGTTTGTGTGTGTGGTGTGGACTTTGATATTGCGAGATTGGGCATTTTTCAATATGTCTATATTCGTGTTTGGGGATTTTTTCGACATGTCAGTAAATTTTCCACAACAAAAAAACTGACCTTAAAAAAAGAAGGAAAAAAAATCAGGCTCATCCGAAAAAAAAAAAGACAAGAAGGACTCAATCAAGTGATTAAATTACATGTATATCTCCCCGAATAATTTCTTGTTAAAATTGGGCGAGCTTCAAAGCAAGAATGACCCCCCATGCGGAGGTTCAACGCGGATGGAAATGACTGGGAAGCATGAGCTGCCAGCTGAACGAAGGCAAAAACAGTGAGCCCACAAACCAAAAGAAAGATACACGCGCCTCGACTTCGGGTCTTCCCTCAGGCAGGCAAGAAAACAAAGTAAATATGTAGGGGGAAAAACACAACAAAAGTAAAGATTTAGTGGGGAAAAGGACAACAAAAGTAAATATTGTAGTGGGGAAAAACACAACAAAAGTAAGATTTAGTGCGGGAAAAGGACAACATCAAAAGTAAATTTGTAGTGGGCGAAAAATAACAACCAAAAGTTAAAGATTTAGTGGGGGAAAAGACAACAAAAGAAATATTGTAGGGGGAAATAACACAACAAAAGTAAAGATTTAGTGGGGGGAAAAGGGGACAACAAAAAGTAAATATGTAGTGGGGAAAAACACAACAAAAAGTAAAATTTGTGCGGGGGAAAGCAACAAAAGTAAACTAGTAGTGGGGAAAAAGACCACAAAGTAAAACATTTTGTGGAGGAAAGGAAAAAAGACAACAAAAGTTCTTATAAACTTGTAGTGGGGAATAAAAGCCACAATAAGTAAACATTTAGTGGGGGGAAAGGACAACAAAGTAAACATGTACTGTAGTGGGGAAAAAGACACCAAAAGTTAACATGTAGTGGGGAAAATAAGACAAACAAAAGTAAACATTTAGTGGGGGGGAAAAGACCACAAAAGTAAACATGTAGTGGGGAACAAAAGACACCAAAAGTAAACTGTAGTGGGGGAAAAATGACAAGCACAGATGAAACAAGGTCGAGTCACAATGAAAAATGACATGGGACGGGGGTGGGGTCGGGGGGCAGGGATGGAAGAGCGGAAAGGAGAGAGGATGGGATATGTGGGAGCGAGTGTGAGAGAGAGGAAGAAGATGAGAGAGAGAGAGGAGAGAGGACGGAGAGAGAGAGAGGAGAAGAGAATGTTATAGCCAGCCGACACCAAGGGCCATAGATCTGTCCCGCGTTGAAGTCACTCACCTAGTCACTTTAAAAAAAAAATCTCACTATCGTTTTTAAATACTTTCCTACCACCACACACACACAACACACCACACGGAAATTTTGTTAAGAATCATTCTCTGTAACAATCTTAGGTTATGATGAAAGATGTTCATCTCTTTCAGAAATGGACAACATTGGACAATAGAGAAAACACTATATTTCTTCTCTGGCAGCCGTGGATAATTTGGGAGTGTTGTGAACATAAACATTTCACTTTTTGCCCCCACGCAAGACTTGGTTTTCATTTATTGCAACGTCATTCTGTTCATCCCACCTTTCTTCATCACTCCTCCTCCTAACCAATTCCCCTACAAGGGATTTTCGTACAGACTGTGAACTTGTTCGCCTCTGCACATGTCGTCCCGGGCCCGTGTTTAATGTGATTTCTGTTGTTTGTTTGTGTGTTCTTGTCCTTGCTTTGAAGAAGACCACTGATTCACGTCACTGTTTACTTCCAGTGTATTTGTTCCGTATTTCCGGCGATCACGGTGCTTGCCACTTTTATCGATTTGTCAGACGCCAATCTGGAACGGATACGGGGTTATGTATGTGGGGATCCCGATGGGGAAAACGTAAACGCTCAAGAGAACTGTAATATGCCGCTTCTGACTCCTTGTACTCCACCACGTTTTTGGGCGAAAAGTGGCCTAAAAAAGCCGCCCTTTTCTGTTCTCTGTAAGTAATAAAATTATACGGGGGTACCTACATTACAAATATTCTGTGTAGGGTTATCCGTTTTTAATACTATTTACATAAAGTTTTCAGATTCAGTTTTTGTTTATCCTATTTTTTTCCTGCTCATTTTCAATAACAATATTTTCGCCGCAAACATTCTTCAAATGAGGGTCTCTTGTCTTTCATGTGAAATAGAACTACAGCTTTAAGACTGTTCTCTAAAGTCTTTAAAATGAGTTATATTTTTTGGACATAAAATTCCACACACTTATTCAGCATGTCTTCCACTGAAGCTAGTTTCGACAAAGTGTGTTTCTCCTTTTTTTAACTAGTCTCTTTCTGCCGAACAGTCATCTATAATATATAGTGTCTGCGTTCCTTCAAACAGTCTATAAAATGTTCTAGGAACTCACTCAGTTTTTTGCTAGGTTTTAACTAAAAATATGTTATCATAAGTCCATATAAACCTTCTATTGATGATATGCTTTGTTCCATTTATGTTGTTGGGCAGAAAATCACATTATGATGAAATATTATAACGTTAAACTGTTTGTAAATAGGTCGAGGACCAAATATGGTTTTTTCCACAACCAGTCTGTCCACAAATCAATGAACAATGGGGGTTTGTGTCTAAAGTTGTTAACTGCTCCATGTTTTATTACTAGATTTTAATCTAATCCAGTTATTTTTTTTTCATGCTCTCTTGTCCAAAACTTGTTCAGTATATTAAATATTCCTATAAACGGCCTAATGTGTAGATGAATCAATTTCATGCTGTAAGGATTGTTTTCTATTTAGACTAATATTGATTTGTTGTTGTTGTTATGACCTTTTTAGCCTTCACCATTGTGAAGAAAGACAACAGTAACTTTAAGACCTGTCAACGTCTTAAATTTGCCAGCTAATTAGAATTCCTTTAAAAAAGGGACGTCACTATCGCCCACATCCCATCCCTCTCCTTATCTTTTAAGACAGGAAATTTCAAATATTATTGTGAAACGCGTCCCTAATTTCATATTCGGCATGAACTGTATTTTGTAGAAGCATCTTGTTAAACCGCTTCTCTTCGGTGGAGGATTGTATGTTTTTTCCCATCGGATTTATTTCAATCTCTTTCCGACTATTGTCATCTGGCATAAGACTTACTGTAAAGGGCCCAGAGTTGAATGCTTTCTGAAACTTTTTTGACGGCTCTAAAATATGTATATGGGCTTATGAATGCAATTTTTATTTCCCATTTAAACTATGGTTCTACGTGCATTTGAGGTCAGGTTTTCGAAATCTATTTTATAATCATACTGGCCTCAACATTTATTGCCTCTAGATGCGCAGTTGTTCTAGTTTAGGAAACTTTTTGCTGTCGCCAAACTCTTTGCGTTTATATTCACCATCTTTAGTGTACTCAAAACCATACAAAGCGCCTATCTCACCATTCTGTTTCAAAGAGTCCGCAACGTCTGCAAGGTTTATAATTCTAAGTTATAACTCACAGGCGCTAATGTAAAACTCTGGTTCTTCTGGCCACTCGTCATTTATTTTTTAGTAAGTATTATTTTATGTCAAAAACAATGTGCAGGTTATCATACATTTCACACTTTCCCCGCTCTTGTCTTTCAATTTGTATATTAAAGGATCCGACCCTCCCACAAACTAATCTTTTAAACTGTATATTAGGGAATTGTATAATTTCCATATTCGCAATATGCAGCTTTCCTGAGGAGAAGAGCTCTTAATAACAGTGAGGGCCTTCCATTCATATTAGTTTTCATCCGTGGCTTCAGCTAATCCAATGAACATAGAGTAATAATGTAAAAATTTCGCCCACGATCGAGCGGATTTTCCCTATAAGTAGTTTTTGTCTGGCTCAGCAATAAACATATGAGTGGGGTAAATTGCTTTAGTTGTAAAGCCTATTCTTAGTAGCTCTCTATCAAAAAAGTAAGTGTTTCTTCTTCTTCAAGCTTTATGTTAACATTGTTTTTTTGATTTGCCATTGTTAGTTTGAGAAGTATTGTCAAAGTTATTCATTTGCTTCCTTTTTGTGAGCAAAACCCTTAATACCATCTGGTATTGTTAATGGCTATTTGGTCTGCTCTGTTAACTTTTAGAACCTTTATTTTTCTCCTTGGCTTGCTTATATTAAACCATACGACTTTGTTTGATATTTCCTGAAGCGGCAACATTTTTGCCCGCCATTCGTGTTTAATAGCATGTTCCTAAAAATGAAGGCGGTCTTGAGTTGTTATTGTTTCAAACATTTTTTGAACGCGAAATAAAATTGAGTGCATTCAAATATTGCTGATATGCAAAAATATTCTGTTGGGCCGCATACTACAATCTTAAAAAATATAGCAACTGCTACTCTTGACATTGCCTGTGGACCCAGACTGCCTCTTTTCATAAAAGGTGATCTACTCCATTAAGCAGATATCTTAACCCCCCTATTGAAAACGACCACATCAAGAAAGCGTGGTTTATTAGTCATTCCGATGCAGTTTTATCAGAACCAGTTTTAAATTTGCTGTGTTTTGCGCAGCTAAACTGGGTGTGGAGTGGCGTATGCTGATCATTTAATAATACCATGATCCGTTGAGTGAGGTCAGTGTACAGATTTCATTTCTATTTCACGTTTCTGACTTATTTTGTCTGAATGCGAGCCGCATTGCCAAATGACAAACCGTTTTATCCAACTCAGCAACATAATAGACATGAAGGCTTTTGAAAGGATCTGTTACGAATTCAATATTTAACATCAAGGACAGGCTTTAGACAAACGTTGGATCTTAATTCATGGTTAGGGACCTTTATTTTCGGGGCACGCACAGAAAGATATAACTATGACTGGCATCCTCCTTTCAAAACTTCTTTTTCAGGCAAAACTGTTCAGCCTGGGTCCCTACAGCAAGAGCATAAAACAGCATGGACTACATTTATCTTAGAACTTCTAAGGGCTAACTAGAGCGGGAAGAATAGAAACGAATAAACGACTCTATTCGCACTTACGTTGGTGTCTGCTAGGTTTCACAAGCAAGGCAAGATCAAAGCATAACTGATCCTTCTACTGGCTTTGACGCCAAATAACAATACTTAGCAAATTTAGAGGACGCCATTTAATTCTTCGTTGAATTTACCTAAAGTATTCAAAGGTACCAACAGGTTGTTTTACATATAGCAAGATCGAAAGTGACTTGTGCTGTTGGCTTGGTTTAGACATGCTGCCTTTGACCTCAGACTCAGATAGGTATAATAATAATTCTATAATTAATGACATTCTTTTTGCAGGCATTTGTACAGAATGTTGGGAAAAAAAAAAACGACATAAATTCTGAGCCCAGTAATATTACAAGCCAGATAAACTAACACCAAGATTAGTCATCTATATTCCTGAGTCCCAAACACCCAAAGTCATTTGGAATGACTCAGCAATGCTCGCTGACTCTGTTCGCGATGACCAATGAATATGAAAAGACAGCGCTTTTCATGGATTAAACTGGCCTAGGATTACTTGGTCTTTATCTTACTAAATATTAACCCACTATTAACGAGAACTAATGTCCATAAGTGCTCGGCCCTAAAGCCAACTACTTTGCTTGCAGTTAGGCAAAAGCCTGTGACCGATTACTCCCAATATTCGGGTAAAAGCGGCCGGCTTTACTGGCTAATTTTTGTTTATTAAACTCGCAAGATGATCAAGCTGTTTTTTTTACCCATGATTTATCAGGGGGGGCGATGGCGGCGGAAGTAACTGACTTTGGCCACCCCCGCCTGTAATAGCCAACACCTATGTACCTTCTTGCAAATCCTAAGGCTGTTATATCGTTGCTAATGTGACACCTTGCTCTCTAAACAGTTGTTCGTTTCGTTTTCTGCTAGTGTCGTGTCTTCATATAAAATTTTTTCGTTAGTTTTCTCTTATTTATTTCACTTGTAGTTCGTAAATTGTGTCTCGCGTTAGTAGTTAGCACTTCTAGTCTTGCTGATCTTTCCTTGTTCAAGATCTTTTAGTCTTTGGGTTATTCTTTCTTTCACCAGGCCTAAGTTGGCGTTCATCAGCTCAACGAGTTTTTTCTTTTTCTCTTTTTATATGCTCATCTAGTTCACCTAGTTTTGTAAATTGTTTGTTAATTCGCCTCTGATCCTTCTTAAAGCATGATCAAGGGCCTCTATTTCTCGGCCATGGGTAGCGGTGAGTCGATGTCTAGTCTTTAACGCTGTTTCTTCTGAAAAACTGGAGTCTGTTCTATTACATTTATTAATTCACCTGCTGATTGATTTAATTCTTTAGTTCCATGTTTTGCCAGTTGGTTATTGTTGGGAAGTTTTGCAGTGTGTTTTGAAGTTTAGCAACTGCATCCCTTCTAATTTTGGTCTAGCCAATGCCAAGTGATTTGATCTTTCCCACTGCGTCCCCTATGTACCAATCACCTTACCCCCCCCCCCCTCCCCCCCCATCCCTCCCCCCCATACTCTGGCTAAAACTTTGAATGGGTCGGGTTTAGTTGTAAGCCCGAAACAGATTTCCTTGATCGCTTCTTACAAACAAATGGACCATCTTCTAATTCAAAATCATTTGGGTCTATAAATGCGGAGGAGGTTCTTGGCTAAAACTTTTGTAAAATGCTCGGACCGTACTTTCTGTTAATTCTCGCCGCATTGAGAGCGCTGCGACTGAGCGAAGCCGGTGTCAAAGGGATCATTTCTCTCACTCATGTCGTCTCAGGATTCAAAAAATTTAATCTTTCTTCGCCTTCAATCCTGCCCATGTTTATAAATAATTAACTTTTTATTTTGTTTATAAAAAAAATGTCACAAGCTTTGGCACGATTTCTGGCCCGTATAGAAAGCTGAAAGAACCCCTTGGCGTGCAGGAGAAATAAACGGGAATATTACTGTTCCAAAATTTTATAATCATTACTATTGATGCAGATCAAATTCTTACTGTTAGATTTCCAGACCTAGGAGCGAAATGATTTTGATTGTGTGCCAGGCTCCTGCAACGGGCTTACTTTTAAAATAGAACTCGCTTCAACAACAGACCCCAAACCAGAACAGTTGTCCAGAATTTGGGACGGGCAATCGTTAAGAAAATTTCTGTAAAAACTTGAGGGGCAAGAAGTATTTTCCTTTAAACAATGCAGACATTATTTTTAACTATTCTGAAATCTATGGCTAACCGCGAATGTAAGGGTAGATCTTGCGTTTCAAGGAATCGCAATGAGAAGCACTAAAACTTAGAAGAGGCGCGAAACTCGCCTCAGGTGCTAAATTGAGCAAAAAGGCTTTTGCTGTATATGTTATGGTATGGTAATCGCTTTTCCATTTCCCTGATTTTGAGGGTGGCTTTTAAAGCGCATGCCCCATACTTGCAAGGAGCATTAAAGACAGATTGTTCATATGAAACTAACTTTTAATGAATACATACGTGTATCAAATCAACAGACACCGGAAGCAGATGTACAGCATTTCTGCATCTCGTTTGAGTTTGACGTTGTTAGCAACCTGATTAGCAAAGCTGGATTGGGGATCAATATAAGTCCCCCAATTAGCAATATATTACGGAAACGTGCGTCATCATACAACATATCCTGAAGCAGGGGCAGACCACTATATGGAATTTTAGTTTTTAGCGTCTCAGTGCAAGTTCGCTTAAAGGTATTTTTATTGCTTGTGTGAAGATGAGAACCATTCAAAAAGAGGAAGTGAAAAAAGTTTTTTAATCCAAAAATAACGAAAGTACAATGTTCGATTGAGGGCTAGCCCTAACCAAATCTTGCAGCGGGCGTAAACTTCTCAGCTTTTGATGAATAGAAAACTGTTTGGAGGTGGGAGGTGTAGAGAAATCGACAGTTGACCTCGGCGTCTTTAAGATCTTACTCCTTCACAGTGTAAGACTTGATGATTTATTTAACAACAAAATATGGTTTATGGATTGACTAAGGTCAACGGGAGGAGAATCAGTTACATGAAGCGGGAGGGAGAGAAAAGAGATGAACTGTGAGAGCGAAATAAACAATAAATTCAAATGGATAATGAACGAGAGCGATAATAATTAAACCGCCTTCTTAAGTACGCATTTGTTTTTAATTATGATGCGAAGCTGACTATTTGTAGTAGCAGGGATTACAAGATATACAATACTAAATTATTTTATTTTATAAAAGCATGTCTGTTCAGGTTTATCAAATGTGCCTACTGCACAGCCAAAAGAAGAAGATAGCAGGGCAATTCTTGCTGAAGGAAAAAGCCTTCAGATTAACAAACATTTAAACGGGGGGGGAGGGCTAAATGCACAATTAAACTAGAGGCAGGACCTTTCAAAATACAGCAAAACAAACGAAGGTATTCTGCTGCCATAATGCTGTTTACATATGTCATTATGGAGGCATCGACTATAAGTGCTGCATCGGCAGGAACAAGTGTAGGCCTCTTTTGCAAACAGCGAGTAGGTTGCACCGGCAGCTTTACCTCTGGAGGTTTGTCTTTAGCTCTCGGTCTGTGTCATTAGCTGTATGGTGCTGCCAGCAAAAAAAATAAAAACTAAAATCCCAAAAGCACACGCTATGGTTCAAACTAATAAACAGCTAAACTTAGTTCGTTTTAATGACATCATAAATAAAAGGCTTGTTGACTTCAAACGATTCGCGGTATGAGAAATTTAAATCGTTTACAGGCCGATTTTGATGATACAAAAGACAAAAGTTTGATCTTCAAGAAAGGCAAAGGGACAAGTTTTTCTCAACAGCAGACGCCCGAGCAGCTAATAAAGGGAAGGCTTAAAAAAAGTATAACGAAACATTAAACTCTGTTTCTAACAGCTCACATTAACAATGCCAAAGGGCGTTTATACTTTTAGTTTATGAGAGTCAAGCGCCAAAAAGTACCGTTGATATTGGTTCTGATTAAGTATTTTTTTTTTAATTTAAATAAAGATTTTGAGTTAGAAAAGAGACTCTACATGGTAAGTTATATGAAGGACAGGACGAATTTTTTGAAAGACAATGCAAGAAAATTTGTCAAGAGCACTGAATGAACTATTGATTAGAAGTCCATTGATCCAGCAAGCGTACGGGCAAGGTGGTCATGCTATTTCTCAAGTTCCAAGTAAACTAACAATAGAACCCGCAGTTAAAAGGTAATGTTTAGCTGTTTTTAATTGACTATTGTAACAATAAATGTAGAAAATCTAGTTGTCTGGGTCGCAATAACAGCAGACTATTCTTTCCTCTAATGACTTACGCCTGGTTGGGCGACGAACTGCTTGCACAGTTTGACGCTGTGCTGCTTGAAGAAGCCAAATTGAGTGGCTCTGGTTGGTCAGAGGGCGAATAGTCCTATGAGAATCAGATTAAAACAGTCTAAGATGCACCGATTGTTGGCAAGTTCACTTTCCACTTACCTCAGCATTGTCGCAAAATAGCAGAGTTTTCTAATACTTATAAAGAATACAGACAACAAATGTTTTTTGTGGTGTGTTCTTTGCAGGCTGCATTACGCCGCAAAAAAACGCAAGAGGTGAGTGTCTAATATCGCCCTTAACATCAATGATCTTAACTTTAGTGGAATATCCTTTCCCGTTAGCGTGGATTCCATTGATCTGTTGAAGAACAAAACAAACCCATAACTGTTAATGGTTACACTCATGGGATGTGGAAGGAAACAGATTTGGTTGCCAATTATTAAAGTGTCCTAGATCAGTCAACGATTGGCGAGCCAGACAAAAATCATGTTTGACTTACTATAATGTTTTCAACCAGCGGGGCTTACCGCATTACACACTTAATACGCACAATGAGTAGATTTTTGGCGGCATACTTCAAATGAATTACAATTAAAACAAGAATTTTTGCAGAAAATGTTTAACAAGATGCATTCTGGTTCAAGCCGCGAGCGAACATAAGAAACTCTGTATTGGTCCAGTTGACTGTAATTACAGAACTAATACGCCCCCACTGGATCTAAAGTTAGTTTTTAAGAACTGGAAACGGATGCAAAATTCTCCATACGTAGTTTTACGCCTGATCTTCTAATCACTCATTGTTCCTTATGAGGGGCCAGCGCCACAAAACTTTCGGAAAAAAATCAGTCTTAATGAGTAATCATCAGATTTTTCATTTGCCTTCATTATTTGTCAGGTCGATGGCGCTCATTCAGCACCTGATTTATATAGAGGACAGATGCTGCAGCAAACATTCTTAAAACGCTTGCAGCAAGTGCGTAATGGATGTTCTAAAATCTGAATTTATCTGAAATCATAATGGTCTCCTGAAGTCAACAGCAGTATGATCAGCCACGCATTGTTGATTTGCGGTTTTTAGAGCTAACGCCCAAGAGTGGAAACCACAGTAAGAGACCATGATCACATTAGTGGAAGTCTAGAGGAGCGGCGGCATAACAAAGGCAATACTTCAACTAAGTTTGAATCCAAAGACATGAAGCTGCCCACTCTTCTTTATAACTTTGCGAGGTGTACTCGACTATCATCTTATATTTGCAGCAGTACTAGTAACCAGCGCCTTCAGGTAGCATGCATTGCTCAGTCATCAGAAATGTACATGTGTTTCACTTTAAATAACATGTCTTTCTACGACTCTATGCAACACCATGATGGGCTCATTAGAGGCACTGGCTGGTCCTTAATGTCTGCCAATTAACGGAAAATATATTGTGACTAAACTCTGGTTAGATAGGGTGTTTTTACCCTTGATGAGTAATGATACAGTTGGGAAAGGTGTGTTGAAGACTCACTTCCGCTAAAGGAGCAGTTCTTTTCTAGGTCTTAGAGGAAGGAACATAGCGACTCGATTACCGCTTGTCAAGAAGGTGGCACAAAAGTTAGATTGTAAAACGATGGGAGGATATCTATGACTCCTATTTAATGCAGATGTATGATTGTTGGCGGACGTCTTTGAAAATTATAGAAAGGACCTGCCAATGAAACATTCCAGTTTGGATCCTGCGCAGTATATTTCTGCACCCGGGAATGAGGCTGGGACCCGCTTTCTTAAAGTTTTCGGAGTACCGATTGATTATTGTTGACTACCAAATGATTCAGATGATTGGTTGAAAACCGGATTGCGGGGAGACTTAGTATGGGTCGCATCATTACTGTAAAGCAAACAACAAATACTTGGATCATTATGATCGAGTAAAAGGTCTAAACTATCTTATGTATTTAGATGCAAACAATCTGTATGGTTGGGCAATGGGCAATCGCTTCCATACGCAACTTTAAAATGTACACAGGTACAAATAATATTCAAAAAGGCATTAAAGTGGTTTGAAACAGTTTAACGCTGTCAGCAGCGCGGTTCATTCTAGAAGTTGACTTAGTATATCCTCATGAACTCCCTGACCTGCTTAATGACTATCCATTAGCGGCAGAAAGTTCTAAAAGATGGGTCCATTGAACCTCCTAAACCTTGTGCTAAATCTCGAGGCATAAAAAAATTATGTCTGTCAATACAGGATGCTACAATTTATTTAAAACATGGGTGAAGTTGACAGCAGTTCATCGCATACTTGCTTTTTGATCAAGAACGTTCTGAAACCATACATCATGAAGATCATGATTCAGAACTAAACTCAGATGCTTCGGAAAAAGACTTTTTCAGTTGAATGAACAACTGCCTGTTTTGGAACGACTATGAGAATCGCACACAGGTAAAGCTGGTCAGATTGGCACCAAGAGATCGAAGCAATTAAGCTGACTTCAAAACCTAATTTATCAGGACTTTAGAGATTTCATGATCAGCTTATTGCCTAATGATGAAAAAAAAAGAAAGTCAAATTAGACAAACCTGTATTTATTGGGGTTTACTGTTTTAGAAATTATCAAAGCTTTGATGTTAGAGTTTCTTTATGACTACTTTAAGCCCTCGTATCCTGAGTCCAGTGTACTTTACACAGATCCAGATAGTTTTGTTATAGATATTCCTAATGAAGACATCTATAAAAGACATGGAAACGACGCTGGCCTAATGGGCATGAGGGGATGGTATGATACATTTGATTACCCTAAAGATTCGACTTGCATTCAATACTAACAAGAAGGTTTTAGGAAAGATGAAGGAATGACTTATCTGGAAAGGTGATTAAGGGTATGTTGGTTAAGGTCATAATGTACGTTATTCGAGCCAGGAGAGAAATATCATTAAGAACAAGCAAAGGGAATGATCTCGCGCGTTGTGCAGTCAACTATCACATGACAACTTCAAAGAAGCATTGTTTGGCAATAAGACTTTTTCATCATGGACAACGTAAAACTGCGATCTAATCTACATGAGATCAACACAACAGTTGTAACAAAGAAGTCATTAGATTGAAACAAACACAAAACGGGTGTTTGTTAATCCGGAGTTTTCATATGCGATCGGGTCGGGCACTGGAGGGCCCGCTAACAGGGGGTTTTTATATTTGTCATCAACTTTTATTATAAGAGCATCATAGCTTCATCCAATTCATTTATAATCTTTTCACATGTTTGCTTGACGAGTTCGAATTTTTTTATTATTTCAAGATATTCTTTTTCCCACTTTGGTGGGTTTGGAGGTGTAGGTGATCTGGATGATTTAGCAGAGTGATTAATCCTCGGAAAAATGTTTCCTTATTGCATTACACGCATGGAAATGATTTCCGTATCATGTTCAAGGTCTCTTCTTACCATTCTTGTTTCATTCTGCGTGCTTCCTCTGATGCTTTCCATTTTAATACTCAAATAAATTTAGTAAAATTAAGCTAAGCAACTGGAAACTGTGTTGGAGGGTATGATCTGGCTGTTCTTCTTTCACAAAAGATCTTTGAGGAGACTGGTTGTTTTGTTGTGTCAGGTTTCTCGTAAATAATACACGGGCGGATTATTTTTTACAATTCTTTTTATTTCATACGGGTCAACACTCCAAACTGGATCGGTGTGCCTGATGCGAGTGTCCCCTCTGGCTTTCCCCCGGTAAATAAAGGTACCGTTACTTTTAAACATACGGTAATAGTTTGCTGGGTTTGTATGGAGTCTTCAGCAACATTTATTGTTTTTCTTTTGGTTGCTTGTACTGGTTTTAGCCCTTAAATTTCTTCATTATTAATTGCGCGCAAAACTGAGGGCAGTCTTCTAACCCATTCTGTGTTGCGAGGTTGTCAATAAGCTCTCTGTGATACTGGAGCGAGGGAAAAGTCTTTCGGCTACCTGTTTGTAAAAGTTTTTCAATAAAGCCTGTGGATCTTGAACTCCCGGAAGCCTCTTTAAATGGTAATCTCTATGTTTTAACAATAATGAATCACTTGGCCTTAAATTCTTTTTCCATCATCGAACTTTGAAATCAGCGAGGGATAAGTTAAAGGGCTCGTTGATATATCCTTGTTATGGCAACAGCAACAGAGAGGCACTTCTTTTGTGTTAATGGTTCCGCATCTTTGTATCATGAACTTATGTAATGACTGGAGTGCGTACTTAATCTTTTGCGTCTAATCTATCAGAGGGGTGTAATATAGAAGATCCATTTGGTTGGGTTTTGTCGTTTTGGAGTAGTGTTCAAACAGGTGCGGTCCTCTGTATTCGGTTAGGGCAGGTAAATAAAATTTGCAAATCGCTTGTTTAGATAACCATTCTTATGCTGTTTGTTCACTGACTCCAGCTGCTCTCGGCTTAGCTTTTGTATTGCTGTGATACCCTTCCATTTCCTTTGGGTGAATAATAGTTTTGTATTTTTTTTATTCAGCCAATATTATGCGCAACAAAAAATACACGGCGGTCATACCCAACGACAATAAACGCGATTTCTTGCATTCTTTGTTTTTCTGATGGTTGATAAAGTCACTGATTTTGGTGGGGGCAATGTCTGGACTGGTTTGCCTGTACTAGATAATATCTTTTATGCTTGGTCACATTTTTAATGTGAAAGCTGCATGCCCTGTTCTTTTAGCGGTGTCATTAATAAAATCTAACTGCTCATGGTTCTCTGCCTTTCATAGGTACGTGAGCTGCTAGTTTGCTCCATAGCTTTGTTATGGTCTTTTTCTCTCGCTGTCATCCCGCAGTTTACTTAAATGCAAATTACTGCCGCTAAATAAAAGCATAGGCATTCACCACAGCGCTCGCCTAATATTATTGCGGTGGAAGCCAGTTTTTTAAATGTATTTTTTTTTTACTTATTTATATTTGTTGGAATTATTCATGCTTGACTAGAAAATCTTTCGTGGCAACGAAGCGGCATTTGATAGCAATCAGCTTTGCTGAATCCTCAAAGTCTAGTTTGCAGGATCTGTCTGGTTAAAAGTCTTAACAAGCTTTACCAAGCACAGCTGAATGGATATACAAGGTTAGCAACAGTTTTTTCGGCGTTCCTTTTTAAGAAAATAAATAATTATAATTATTAAAAAAACATGAACAGTGATGATCTAACTACAAGCTAAGGGGGGCCCCTAAACCTTCCTGAACTTATGAATGGACCAAGTTGGATGATCAAGCTATTAATGCCCAAAAAAGGAGAGGGCTGTAGTCTTTGGCAGCATGTGGGAAAACAAAACAGTTCCTCGGAACTGAATTAGCATTGAACAGAGTCAAACTGATGTCGCCGCACGACATTTTAAAGTATCATAACAGGATATGAAGCGCAGCTGGGGTCAGATATGGTGAAAAGTGTGGGGGAAACGGCTCTTAGTTTGTACACTAACGAGTCATTAGATTTGCTCCATTGATTCTGAACAAGATCTTACGTATGATTTTAACGCTAGATCAGTTTTAACAAAGTCCATTTGGTCTCTAGGGTGTGTTTATATTACAGATTTGGAACATTTGTTATCGCCATGTAATTCATGGGATTATTACTTTTAATCATATAGATTTTATTTCCCTTCAAATTGAACGAGCTGAAAATCATCGAATCAGAATCAGGTGGAGAATGTAACAAGCCAGGAAAAATCAATCAGAAAACACTGGAGACCCAGGTGGGGACCAGTGAAAAGAATCCTCATCTGGGCGAGTTAAAGCAGCGCAAAAAAAATTAGCGAGGAGTGGAAAGACAATAAAAAATTATATGTTACGCTCCATGAAAACATAACGCCGCCAGCGCCTGA
>CM031598.1:51419152-51426652 GCA_018398815.1 Conus ventricosus | reverse complement strand
CCAGAGACCGTTTCTCTTTTCTCCACCCCACACCCCACCCTTTGTGGTTCACTGGTGATTTTATGTGTGCCGTGAGAGAAAGGTGTGGGGGGGGGGGGGGGGGGGGGGCGCGCGCTAGAGAGTGGGGGAGGAGGGAGAGTGACAACGCGCGCTCGAGGAGAGAATGGGGGGAGGGGGGGGGGGCGAGGTACCACAGCATTTCACCTTACTTCGCTGTCGCTTTTTTTTGGTACTCTTCCCTACTATTTCACCCAGGGCCCAACAAAGATGTGAGTGGTAGCAGGTAGCAGTCTCTCCCCCCCCCCCCTCCTCCCCCCCGCCCCTTTCTCTAAAAAAAGTTGCCTACCCCACGCACCCACACACTCCTTTTCCCTAACCCCACTCCTCCTGTTCTCTCGACCCCACCTCCTAACCCCACCCACCCCCCCGCACTCTCCTCCCGCCACGCACTGCTGAATGCGAAATTAGCGGGCCTTAGGGGTGTACAAAGATTGAAATCGATGCTTCTTCCACACATTCGCGAATGAGGATAGTGGTTCGTTAAGTCCGTTTGGCCAGCGCGGGCTCAAGACCGGCACTAAGCGCTCGGCCATTCCCCGCCTCCTCTCTCTCTCTCTCCCTCTCTCTCTCTCTCTCTCTCTCTCTCTCTCTCCTCTCTCTCTTCTCTCTCTCTCTCTCTCTCGCGTGGCTGGCTGGTGCCAAACGATGGCTCAGGTAGCCGGGCTAATGCCTCACGGCCTGCCTCTCTACAACCTGTAGCACGGGATCCTTCCTCCCAACGATGAGAGTGGGGGGTGGGGTGGGGGTTATGGGGGGGGGGGCGAAAACTGTTTTACGTTTCGTGGTTTTTTTTTTTTTTTTTTGAATAGGAGAAATGAGAAGTAGTGGAGATGGTGTGTGGGGTGGGGTTGGGAGGAGGGGGTGTGATGAGGGTTGTGTGGGTAAGGAAGGAGAGAGAGAGAGAGAAGAGATGAGAGAGAAGAGGAATAGAGAGAAGAGAAGGTATGACCGTGATTGTCTTACGCGAGAGAGAGAATGATTGGTCCGTGATTGTCTTTCTTACAGAGAGAGGACAGACAGACGGCGGTGGTTCGGTGGTGGTTTGTCGTGTGTGTCGTGTGTGCGCGCGCGCGTGTAGTGTGTGTTGCTTGTCGTGTTTTAGTCACTATTAAATACCATCTTGGTCATCGTCTTCGGAACGGGGGTAACATGAAAGGTTTTCTTGTCCTGGGTGATCGCCATCAAGCATCTGTCCCTTAACTTTCCCCCTCCTTGGCCTGGGAGAATCGCATTCAAAGAATGCTGTCCCTCTTTACTTCACCCCACTTCCCCCCCCCCCTTCTCTGTATTCTCTCTGTCTCCCCCCCACCCTGTCTCTCTCTCTCTATCTCTCTCTCTCGCTCTCTTCTCTCTCCTCTTTCTCTCTCTCTTCTCTCTGCGTATCTTCGGAAAGTATGTGCATGCATGTTGGTTATGTTGGAGTCAGAGCGGCTAGAGTTAGGAGTTTAAGATCTTCAAAGATCTCTCTCTCTCTCTCTCTCTCTCATCTCTCTCCCCCCCCCCCCCCCCCCCCCCCCCCCCCCCCCCCCCCCCCCCCCCCCCCCCCCCCCCCCCCCCCCCCCCCCCCCCCCCCCCCCCCCCCCCCCCCCCCCCCCCCCCCCACCCCCCCCCCCCCCCCCCCCCCCCCCCCCCCTCCCCCCTTCCTCTCTCTCCCTCCTCTCTTCATATCTGCAGAAAAAATGTGAATTCATGTTGGATGATGTTGGAATTCAGAGCACCTAGAGTGAGGAGTTAAATGAACTTCAAATTGATCTCCTTCTCTCTCTCTCTCTCTCTCTCTCTCTCTCCTCTCTCTCTCTCTCTCTTCTTACTTTCTCCTTTTCCCTCCCTCCTTCCCTCCCCCTTCACCTCCACCCCCCTATCTCTCTCTTTACGTCCGTGAGAGGAATGTCCATTCATGCAGAATGATCATGAGATTTGGAGAATCAAGAGTTCTCTGTCTCTTCTGGCTCAGTCTGTCTGCCTGTCTGTCTCTCTCTCTCTCTCCTCTCTCTCTCTCTCTCTCTCTCTCTCTCTCTCTCTCTCTCTCTCTCTCTCCCCCCTCTCTCTTTCTCTCCGTACGCGCGCATTCCCACGTGCATGCGAGTGTGTGCTGTGTGTGTGTGCGTGCGTGTATGTGCGTGTGTGTGTGTGTGTGTGTGTGTGTGTGTGTGTGTGTGTGTGTGTGTGCGTGCGTTTTAGTTTCAGTGGAGTTGGGGTTCCAAGATTCCAAAAGATTTGTCGCGCGAATATTTTTGTCTTTGCCTGGAACCAGTCCTTGGTATACTTAAAAACGCCCCATGCGCGTGAATTGTCGCCTGCCGTGAAAGAAGTCGACGGTCTTTGAAATACAGTTTTACTTTGAAGACTCTTTCAGTGTGTTCAGTTATCTGCGTCAGAAATATCTTTTGTGGAAACTCTGCACTGCTGACTGATTGGTGGTGTTCCCATTTGCGTCTGTGTAAATGAAACGTGTAAGGGTTCCGCTTATCACAGTCTTTTTGTGAAAGAAGTGTGTGCACATGCAGCGTTCATCAGTCTCTGTGAATAAAATGTGGAAGAGTTCCATTTATCACAGTCTTTTTGTGAAAGAAGTGTGCACATGCTGCGTTCGTCAGTCTCTGTGTGAATGAAATGTGCACTGGTTCTGTTCACAAGAGTATGCAGGCTGGGGAACTCTCCTCGGATCCGAGGATTTCCGAGATTTTTTAAAATGACTTCCGAGGAAAAAAAAGATCGTCCGAGGAAAAAAAAATCCGCTGAGAAAAAAAAAAAAAAATCGCGAAGGACTTGATCACTCCCGAGTCCAGTACCGTTCCGTATCCAGTATTTCCAATCCAGGTTTTAGTATAAGGCAGTTCCGCCCGCGGTTGTGAGGGTATTTCCGCGAGCTTTAGGAAGCCATTGCCGAGGCGGGCGCATCAGTCTGCGAACGCAATATTCGCAGTCATTTTCTGCATCTTTCACGAGTCAAAATGTCGTGTGTATCACGCATCGTAAATCGTGGCGAGTCGTTTGATGAAGGATCGATTGCCAACAAATGGAGATGGGACTGGACTGAAAAATCAACAAAAGTGGCGGGTTACGATCAGCGAGTTTCAACTCTACCAAAACAAAACGGGCTTCAATTGCTAGTTTTTTTTAAATAGTGTCCCCTTTTTCCTTATTATGCTGTGTAAAGATATAGTGAGTCACTGAGTGTTAATTATTACTATTACATATATATTTTTTTTTTGCATTAAACTATTTCCATTAATTTGACTTTGAAGAAGTTTGACTTTGAGGTTGATGCATCATTAGTACTGAAGAACTACCTGTTTATGGGCCTCAGTGTGTGAAGACTGAACAGTTAAAGCAGGCGCTTCATTACACTAAGAAAGTGGAGTGAGTGTTGACTATATACTAGACTGATGTCAGTATTTGACTTTGAATATATCCGTGGGTGATGCTTCATTTAGCAGAGACATACACTGAACATTACTGGGACTCAATTTGTAAAGACTGAACTATTGAACTTATGAAGCAAGGCACTACAGCACATCAACAAAATGAAATAAAGTAAGTTGTTTTTTTTTTAAATTTCTTTGCATGCTGCATGTAAATATGTTTTAGTTTGGTTTCTTTGCATGCCACAGGGTAATTTGCCTATCACCAGAAGCCACGAAAGGGTCTTCAAATGTGCTCAAAATCAATTTCGGCCGGGGGGCTTCGCCCCCCTGGATCCCCCACCGGGGCGTTGCCCCTGGACCCCACCGGGGCCTAGGCGGCCCCTGGACCCCGGCCTATTTTTCAGAGACTTTTTTGATCAGCTGTTCCCCAGCCTGAGTATGTGAATGAAGTGAGGACTGATTCCGTTGATCAGTCTATGTGAATGAAGTGAGGACTGATTCTATTGATCAGTCTATGTGAATGAAGTGAGGACTGATTCTGTTGATCAATCAGTCTATGTGAATGAAGTGAGGACTGATTCTGTTGATCAGTCTATGTGAATGAAGTGAGGACTGATTCCATTGATCAGCCTATGTGAATGAAGTGATGACTGATTCTGTGGATCAGTCTATGTGAATGAAGTGAGGACTGATTCTATTGATCAGTCTGTGTGCCTAAAATGAGGACTGATTCCATTGATCAGTCTGTGTGAATGAAGTGATGACGATTCCATTGATCAGTCTGTGTGAATAAGTTGAGGACTGATTCTATTGATCAATCTATGTGAACGAAGTGAGGACCGATTCCATTGATCAATCTATGTGAATGAAGTGAGGACTGATTCCATTGATCAGTCTGTGTGAATGAAGTGAGGACTGATTCTGTTGATCAGTCCGTGTGAATGAAGTGAGGACTGATTCTATTGATCAGTCTGTGTGAATGAAGTGAGGACTGATCCCATTGATTAGTCTATGTGAATGAAATGTTGCCTAATCCTATTGAATGCAGTCTGTGTGAATGGAAGGAGGAGGGATCCATTTGATCGCAGTCTGTGTGAATGGAAGGACTGATTCTATTGATCGCAGTCCATATGAACGAGATGTGGGAGACTCATTATGTATATCACAGCCTGTGTGGATGAAATCGGGACATCACAGTCTATGTGAATCTAAATGTGAACCGATTCCGTTCATCACGGTATGCAAATGAAAATTCAGAATGGTTGTTCGTACGGCAGTGCATCTGTGTCAGCGATGTACGTACGAATTATTTTTATCACATGCACAGTTTATGTGAATGAAATCTGAAATGGTTCTTTGATTCATAGTCTGCGTGAATAAGAGGTGAACTTACTCCATTTGAAGAGGAGGGAGAGAGAGAGAGAGAGAGAGAGAGAGAGAGAGAGAGAGAGAGAGAGAGAGAGAGAGAGAAGTAAGGTAATGTTGCTTATAGCCCAGCCGACCGCAAAGGGCCATATCAGGGCTGTCACCACGTTAAAATCAACTCGCAAGGTCATCAAAAAAAAAAACCCCACAAAAACCCTTTAAAATACATCTTCATAAAGCGTACCAGAAACTTCGTTAAAAATCCTTCTTCCGTAAAATCTTACATCAGATGAAAAATGTTACATCTCTTTCAAAAATTCAAAGATGACGTCAGGTGGGACATCTCTGAACAGGCTTTTCATGGAGTCGTGCAAGTCCCAACAATCTAAAAGAATGATTCACTGTGAGGGGGGGGGGGGGGGGGGGGGGGGGGGAGGAGGAGAGAGAGGCCACATGCAAGTTGGCTTGTCTGCACGGATGACCTGATAAAATGACGTTTTGTATTCAGCATGTGTTCAATGCCCCTAAAATAGCCCAGGGCAACAAAAGAGTCGCTCGCCCCAGAGGAATAATCTGGAGACGATGAATCTTGGTGATGAATCAAATGCACCCCCTGACGCAACAATAGGCATTGACTTTGTGACACAGCGCTGCTCATTTTACGAAGGCCTTACATCTGACTTATCGGAATCCCTCCCCTCCTCCTCCTTCACGCACTCGTATGCACGCGAGCGCGCACACACACACACAAGCGCGCGCGCACACGCACACACACACACACACACTCTCTCTCTCTCTCTCTCTCTCTCTCTCTCTCTCTCTCTCTCTCTCTCTCTCTCTTTCTCACATACACACACGCACGAACGCGCGTGCGCGCGCACACACACACACGCACACACATACACACGCATGTACCCCGCGCGCGCGCGCGCACACACACACACACAAACACACACACACACACACACACACACACACACGCACACACACACACACTCTTTGAAGAGTCTGATATTTAGACTCAGACTTGATGCATACAAAACAAAATATTGTAAAAATGTCACTTGCATTTGTGGCCAAAATATTACACTATTCCATGTCATCTTCCTTTGCAGTAATACTAAAACATATTTACCTACTTGGTTATTAAGTTTGAACCCATCAATCGTGAATTTTTGGGACATTTTTGGGAACGAAGCAAAGGCTGTAGAAGTTGTTAGGGCAATTGTTAAGAGTCCAGTTGGACATTTACTTTGATTCTCGAGTTATTTGTTTGATTTATTTTCTTATAATTTCAATGGTTAAAAATGTTTTGTTTCTTTAAGAATGTTCAGATATGAATCCAGGCTAAAGCAGTTTACCGTTATGCCGGTAGATTACAATGGTGTTAAAGTGATAGTCACTTATTGGTATCTCATTAATTAAATAGACTCCATACTCCATACACTTTTAATGACATTTTTTAAACAACACACATGTATCCCCCCCCCCCCCCCCCCCCCCCCCCACCACACACACACCGACATACCACCACCCGGCCCCTTTTTACATGTTTTTCTGTTTTGTCTTTGTTTGTATGCCTGTTCGTTTGTCTCTTGGTTTTTTTCTAGATCATGTAAAGTGGATAGAAATTAAATTTAAAAAACGAAAGAACACACACTCGATCGGTGCGTTTTCTAACACTCCCCCCGTTATCGGGGAACATGCTTCTATGAAAGTAAACTTCAATTTGTGGGCCTTTTTTTTTCTTTTTTTTTTTACCCCTCTGCGAACCCGTTTTTTTTTTTCCACAAGTTTAAATTGGGGAAAAAAATTTCAAGTGAATTTCCCAAAGTACAAGTGAAAATCTACAATGTACAAGTGAAAACCAACAATGTAAAAAAGTGAAACAAACAATTTTACAAGTGAAAACCCAACTATTTTACTAGTGGGGTCCAACAATTGGAGCGTAAAAAAAATTTCAATTTTTTCTGGATGTGAGCTCCCATTTTGCGGTGGGCTAGAGAATGTGTGCATAGTGGCATTTTTCCCAAAGAAAATAAAGGGGGTGGATGGGGGGGGAGAATTTGGGGGTGTGGGAAAGTTTGGGGGGGGGGTGGGGGGGAGAAAAAGGAGTAAAAGGGCCGTCAGTGTGTGGCCCTTTTTCCCCTGTTGTGATTGGGGGGGGGGGGGGGGGGGGGGGGGGGGGGGGGGGGGGGGGGGGGGGGGGGGGGGGGGGGGGGGGGGGGGGGGGGGGGGGGGGGGGGGGGGGGGGGGGGGGGGGGGGGGGGGGGGGGGGGATTGCCGAGGCAGGCGTTTTTGTAGCCCAATTTTTTGGGGCTCTGTCTGCCAAGGGCACGTTTGCCCCGAAGCTTTTTTAATGTTCGTTTGCGGCCTTCAGGGGGTTTTCGTGGGGAAGCAAAAAAGGCGGGGATTTCGGTCGGGCCCTTCCCTTTTCCCAAAGTGTGTGTACCCGTGGGGTTTTGAATTTCTACTCCCTGGTAGTTTTTTAGGTACGACTAGATCCGAGCAAAGTGATTTTTTCAAGTTTTGTTTTTAGATCATAATAAATTTTGGAGGGGCCCCCTCGATGGGAGAAAAAATGACACCTAATTTTGCAAAAAGGGGACTTATCCCCTCTGTTGCAGCGCTCTCTCAAAAAGAGGGCAGTTTTGTTTTGGGCAAAACAGAGCGTTTTTTGTTTTTATCTCCAGTCGCGCCATTTTAC
>CM031598.1:51401652-51414152 GCA_018398815.1 Conus ventricosus | reverse complement strand
GTCTTTTCTCTGTAATGGCGCTCTCTCTCTCTCTCTCTCTCTCTCTCTCTCTCTCTCTCTCTCTCTCTCTCTCTTTTTCCCCCCCTCCCTCCCTCTCTCTCTCTCTCTGAGCGAGTGACGTGATAAAAGGTGAATCGATAGTTTGAAGGTTGGAGAAGAGGAACAAACTCATTTGACCTTTAGGGTGAGGTGTGTGTGTGTGTGTGTGTGTGTGTGTGTGTGTGTGTGTGTGTGTGTGTGTGTGTGTGGCGCGGTGTGTGTGTGTTTGTGTGTGTGTATGTGTGTACGCGTGTGTGAGTGAAAGAGAGAGATAGAGGGATGGAGGGAGGGAGACAGAGACAGAGTGTATGTGTATCCGCGTGTGCGTATGGCGCTCGCGTGCGCGCGCGTGTGTGTGTGTGCGCGCGCCGCGCGTGCGAGCGCCTTTCGCGTGTGTTTCCTGGCTTAGCTTCCCGGCCCCAAGTCACGTTCGAGACGGGAGTGTAAAGAGAGATCGTTGAGAAGAACATGACTATTTCCTCCGTATCGACACCACACCTCATTATCAGCTGAAACCTTGGGTGACATTGTCGTCAGACTCTGGGGTCGTCTTTATTCTGCACAGAATGCTTACCTGGCGAACGAAGTTTGGTAAGGTAGGGATGACAGCATTTCTTTTTTTTTTAAGGAATCGTTACAATGTGAATGCTTTTTGAACAAACACCTGCGCGCGCGCGCCTTTTTGTATATGTGCGTGTGATAACGCACGTGTGTGTGTGTGTGTGTGTGTGTGTGTGTGTGTGTGTGTGTGTGTGTGTGAACTTAGTCCATCTGGAAACCATAGGAATACGTGCAATACAGAATTTACACATGTAAAACCTGCGTCATTATTACAGTGCTCCTTTATGTATATTGTAAACGGGCGTGTGTGTGTGTGCGCGCGCGCGCAGGTGCTCGCTCGCTGGCGTGCTCCAGCCATATTAACTCAATAAGAATGGAATACATCATTAGTCAAACTTTTAACGTTGCTTTTTTTTTTTTTTTGTCCATCTCAACGAGTGTTTTCTATTTCTTTTTTTCCCCGATGTTCGAAACTAACCAAATGGCGAAATGTAGGAAGAGAAAAGAAAAAGAAAAAAAAAAACCCAGTGGCAAACGATTGTTTTCCAACACGGGAGGTAATTTTTACGTGTGGCTGAAAGAAAGAGCACAGGCGTCGCCGCGGCCTTACGCTTTCTGCCAATACAGCTCTTTACTGTCTGTCAAAGGGGGGGGGGGGGGGGGGGGGGGATGGGAACGGGGTGCCGTGTGGGAGAGAGGTGGGTTGGAGTGGGGTGATGGTCTTTGATCCTGTGAAGAAACTCCCTAGCGGACTTGTGGTGGTGTCTAGAGGGGCGAGGTGCATGGAAGGAGAATCTCTGTGCTGGACTCGCTGTCGTGGCGTTCCCCCGCCAGGCCAGCCTCTGTGGTGGTGGTGGATGGTGGTGTTGCCTGAGCCGAAACGAGCTGTGATCAAGTCTGATCGTCTGCTGCGTGTCTTGGGTTTCTGGGGCCAAGTACAGCATGGTTTGTTTGGGGTTTTGTTTTGTTTTTGTTTTCGTCTTCTCTCTGTGTCGATTCTGCGTATCTTACGCACGCGCGCGCACACGCTCGCACGCACATACTCTTTCTGTCTCTCTCTCTCTCTCTCTCTCTCTCTCTCTCTCCTCTCTCATCTCTCTCTGTGTGTGTTTGTGTGGAGAGAGAGAGAGAGCGAGTGTGTGTGTGTGTGCGCGCGCGCGCGTGTGTGTGTGTGTGTGTGTCCGTCCCGCCATTCCCTCCCCTTTACTCTGTCTTCCAAGAAGAGGTCAAGGGCGGTAGTATCTTGTCTGATACGACAGTCACAAGGACGCCTCCATAGCGGAGAGCTGCCGAGCCGCCCAGCACCAATGTAGACGAACTTTCCTGGAGATGTGGCACTGAACAGTTTCTGGCCATTGGTGCTGGCACCAAAGACGTGTGCGTATAGACACCAACGGTTGGCATCGGTAGATAGGCAGTTGCAAGTGCCGTCTCTCTCTCTCTCTGTCTCTCTCTCTCTCTCTCTCTCTCTCTCTCTCTCTCTCTCTCTCTCTCTCTCTCTCTCTCTCTCTCTCTCTGTGTTTTCGCTCGTCTGCGAGCCAGCTAACAGCCAAGTGAAAGGGATTTCAGGAAGACCTGACAGTCGTGGGCGCCGCTTTGTGGCAGTGTCTGTTAAGCTTTGGGTGTTCGGGGGAGAACGATCATGTCATATCCGTCTTGCAGTTATGTGTATCAATGTGTGTGTGCGTGCGTGCGTGCGTGCGTGCGTGCGTGTGTGTGTGTGTGTGTGTGTGCGTGTGTGTGTGTGTGTGTGCGTGTGTGTGTGTGTGTGTGTACACGTGTTAACAAATCCGTGACTTCACAGAGGCAAATGTCGGGACATTTTTGTTGTCCGCATCTTTTTTTTTTCTCGCCTCGATATGTTCGATCCATATCATTTGCATATTGGGTTTTTTGGCAAAATGTTTCGTAGAATGTGCAGGGTTTGCGTCCTTCATGCTGCCGCTGGTCTCTTTCTCTGCGTTTTTTTTTTCTTTTGTCTTTTGTTTTTTGTTTTTTTGTTGTTAATGTCCGTTTTAGCACAGTCCACGTTTGACCTCATTTTGGTCTCAGTGTCTATTGTATAAGTATACTGGTAGGCTTAGAAAACTGATATTTTGAGTTGTGGTGTTGACATTGTTTGATTGGGCTACAAGAATATTAAAATCATAATTATCAAGGCAGACGATCAAACTTTTTTTAACCCCTCATGTTGTTCAGTATTTTAACACCTTTATGTTACTAACCCCAAATATTGGCCCCAACGACTGATTGATGAGGATGACGCAGAAACGATCGATGTTGTTCTTTGGCAATCGAATCGAAAATAGCCACACTTGCGGTGAAGGAGCGTACACACGGCCGCCCGCGACCTTGAGTTCGGGGTCAAGGTCAGACGAAATGCACTGCAGACCTGTAACACACACGCACGCGCGGACACACACACACACCACACACACACACACGATGTCGCGTGCGTGTTAACGATTATTTACACAACTGAATCACCCGATTTGCCTTGTGAGGCTGGCAGTTCGGTGAGTGTGTGTCTGTGGGGGGGGGTGGGGGGGGGGGGAAGTGTTTGTGGGGAGTTCTCTACAGGTTATGGGGCTTGTCTGGCGGGCTCCACATAAAAAGCAATCGGTATCTCTGGGGGTTAGCTTTGGCAGTTCGTCGTCGTCGTTTTCTCTTTGCTGCTGTTGTCTCCCTCTCTCTCTCCCTCTGTTCTCAGCATCAATGTCGCTGGGTCCTCGCTAATAGCGCTGTCGTGTGTCACTTTCAATTTGTGTTCTTCCCTTCTCTTCCTCTCCGCTTACCCACTCACCCACCCATCCCTGCCTCCACCACCTCTCTCTCTCTCTCTCTCTCTCTCTCTCTCTCTCTCTCTCTCTCTCTCTCTCTCTCTCTCTTTCTCTCTCTCTCTCTCTCTCTTTCCCACCCCCCTTTCTCTCTCTGGTGTGCACGCTTGCATTTCCACAATATTGCACGCAGTGGTAATTTTGTGTGTGTGTGTGTGTGTGTGTGTGTGTGTGTGTGTGTGTGTGTGCGTGCGTGCGTGTCTGCGTATGTGTGTAAAAGAATCAGAACACATTCACTGCCACGGAAGCTTAAGTCTACATACTTGACTCGATCCTACTTTAGTGCGAAGCTGAAGAAGGGAGATGAAAAATGACGGTGTATATTCTGGTGTGTTTCTGCTTGTTTTTATCACAGCTGATGTAGGCACAGTGTATAGGTGCATGCATGCATGCGCGCGCGTGTGTGTGTGTGTGTGTGTGTGTGTGTGTGTGTGTGTGTGTGTGTGTGTGTGTGTGTGTGCGCGTGCGTGCGTGCACGCGCATACACTAGTTTCTAGGCTATGTTGGAAGTGAAAAAAAACTCAGTTAGGCAATAACCCTTACGCTCGTCACGTTCTTGCTTAACATGTTGGCTACCTTTCCTCCCCCAATGTATCCTCACCACTCTCCACCACCCACGCCCCCAGTTTCGGCCCCACGCATAAAAGCACTCGCTGACACACACGCACACACACACACACACACACACACACACCACACAACACAGCTTCCCACCTGCATCCCAATCCCTGCAAGTCACTAACTCATAAGGATCCGGCCAGGCATTTTAAGTAACGTCTCCAGTAAGTGGTGGCACCAGTATCGTTGTGGTCTCTGCTGTCGATGGATCGTTGATCGAAGAGCAGCGGAATAGGTAGGGCCCGTCAGCTCGGCTTTTATCTCACCCATCACCACCACACCTTTCTCTTTCCACCCTCCCTTCCTGCCCTGTCCCCCCCCCCCCCTCCCCCCGCCATCCCTTCTCCTTTTCAGCAGTACTGGGGTGTGGTGACCAGGGTCAGTGCGAGTTACTGGAAACGTCGGCTACTGTTGCCCCTCCAAATCCTTTTTGCAGTGCTTGTGTTTCATGTCCACCACCACCATTTGTCTTCACCTCATTTCATTCCTGTGACCTAAGTGATTATGGGGGGGGGGGGGGGGGGGGGGGGGGGCATGAGGGACAACTCCGTCAACCTTCTTCATGGCGGCCTGTCCTCTGCTTCTCATAGTTCTGGCAGCCTGAGGTTTGTCCATTCTTTCACGTTCTCAGACCAGCTCTTTCTTGCCTGCCTCTGCGCCTTCCTCCTTCAAGCGTACCTTGCAGGATTGCCTTCTGCCGTGAGTTGTGTCACGTCACATGGCCAAACCAACATCAGCTTTCTCCTCTTGACCGATGCCAAGAGGGGTTCCTGTGGTCCTGCTAGTGTGGTCACCCGCTCTCGGACAGAGTCTGGATCTGTGCTCTGCCCAAGAGATATGGAGCAGTCTTCTGTGTTCCTTTATTTGAAAGACTTGGACCCTTCTCTCCAACTTGCTGTCAAGGTCCAGCTCTCACACCCACACAGGAGATTGAGAGGGCGAGGGGGGTTGTATATGCTTGAGTTTTGTTGGGAAGTGATCTTACTCCTTCTCCACAGCTTTGTGAGCTTTGCCATAGCTACCATCACCACTGTTACGTATACAGGTGTGCAGTTTCATATTTCACTAGAACAGCAGCATGTTAAGGTAGACCAGCAAAAGTGCCACTTTGTAGGGCGTCTGTTGGGGTTCGAACCCTTTCACATCTGACTCGAACTCGGTGAACTAACCGCCTGAACAAGCAAGCACCCAGCTTTTAAACCAGAGGGTGGCATTGAATCATGCCCAAGGTATTGAGGCTTTCAAGTGCCCGTGCTGTCAGCAATGCAGACACAAGCGGCTTTCGAGTGTCATTCTGGAGCTGTTAATGTCACCAGTGGTAGCAGGAAGGATGGACGGGTGGGGGTAGGACGGGGTGATGGAGGGAAGACGACTTTCAAGTGCTGTCTATGTCAGTGGCGAAGTAACGTCAATGCCAGACGGCTTTTAGCGTCATGGTGTGAGCAAAGGCAACAACAGGGCACTGGGGAATGTGTGAGTTGCCTTCAAATCGAACATCCGCACACACCGGAGTGATACTGAAGACGACGATGACCATCTGAAAAGAGGAGGGAAAAGGGGGGGTCCCATTTGTGAAGTTGCACGTATGCCACAAGAACGATGGCACATTAAAACGGGAAAAAAAACAAAGGTTATGTTGTAGGGTTTGAACTTACGATGTCCGACTACAGACTCGAGAAACCTTAACTAACAAGAGCCAACCAGACCTCTGGACTCGGGCCAGATTTGTGAAGGCAGGAAATCGGTCTTGTCACAGATACTGAGTGATTCTGTAACTCACGGTGTCAGGTATGCACACACAAGTGGCCTGCAAGAGCCTTTTAAGTGGCATTTTAAGCATCAGCAGTGCTTGTGGGGAGGAAAAACAGAAAGCTCACAGACCTGACTTCAAGGGCTGTCTTTTGTCAATGGAGCAGAGACGTCAGTTCCAGATTGGTTTTTAGTGTCGTGGTTTGAAAAAAAAAAAGAAGAAAAGGACCGGATAGAGCCGGTGCAAAAGGCTGTGATCATACAATATGCTTTGCGCTTAGGAGCGAGTTATCCTGCACGCTGGTTAATGTATGCAGGGGGCAAGACGTCACTCAGTCCTGTTCATCTGTTGCCATAGATCCGAGAATAAGCTGGCTGGAACTTCCGATGATTTGAAATGGTGGTATGGGTAGTCTCGGTGTGTGATGGATTATGAAATCCTTTTTGCGACCGCCTCTTCGTCTTGTGCACTCCTTTTCCTCCCCTCGCCCTCTTTTTGCGCTGCCTGTCTTAATAGCATTTGTGTGTGTGTGCGAGTGTGTGTGTGTGTTGTGTGTGTGTGTTGTGTGTGTGTGTGTGTGTGTGTGGTGCGTGCTCTCTCTCTGTCTGTGTCTGTCTGTCTGTCTGTCTGTCTGTCTGTCTCTCTCTCTCTCTCTCTCTCTCTCTCTCTCTCTCTCCTCTCTCTCTCTCTCTCTCTCTCTCTCTCTCTCTCTCGGTCCCTTTCCCTCCCCTGTAGTGTGTCTCACCAGAAGATTTTAAGCACAGCATCTCATCTTGACAAAGACACGAGCATACATACATACACAGCTTAGACTTTCCTCAACACTGATGACGTCGAGCAGCCATCGGAATAGTAGCGGCACACTTCTCTGGCCATTCCACGCTGGCAGCACTGACGGGCATGGAGACATCACTGGTTGGCAGTAGTGGTAAGCAGCTGCAAACTGCAAGTGCCTTGTCTGTCTGTCTCTGTCTCTGTCTCTGTCTCTGTCTCTCTCTCTCTCTCTCTCTCTCTCTCTCTCTCTCTCTCTCTCTCTCTCTCTGGGAGCCACCTAACCCGCCGAGTGAAAGGGATTCCAGGAAGACCTCCTGTGAGTCTTGGGCGTCGCTTTGTGGCAGTGTCTGTTTAGCTTGGAGTAAAATGCCGTGTGTGTGTGTGTGTGTGTGTGGGGTGTGTGTGCACGCGCACGCGTTCTTGTGTGTTTTTAACACCACCTGGCTCATAAAACCAACCGCCTGTGCAACACGCGAGGCACATCTGGTTAGTGATAAACAGTGTTTGTATATACATCGTTGCTTTGGGTTAGTGTCAGAGCGTCACTTCCTTCGGTCATGGCATTTTAATGTGTCCACAGTTTTTGTTTCCTTTTGGTTTGTGGGGGCTGAAATGGCCTGCTTAGGTCGAGCTTGATAGCGGGTAAAGTCCCGCTGGCTTACTGTTCTCCTCATTTATTTACTCACCCGTCGAGTGGCCTTCTTTTTCTCTCTCTCTTTCTCTCTCCCCCTTCTCCTCTTCTCTCTCTCTCTCTAACCGTTTTTTGTGAGGGAAAACGCGTCACTGCTTTGACTGCCCGAAACTGTCAAAATGCACATGAATGTGAAATGCATTTCATGATCATTTGCCCGGTGTATCAAACACTCGGAGAGCAGTATATACCGCGAAAAGTCTACAATCAACCCTCTATGTTCAGACTAGCGTTGCTGCTGTCAAGTCCTAGTCACTCATTCGCATTCGCTTCTTATATAAATAGGCACTTCAGCTGAGGTCGAGTTACCTTAAGTAACAGAATGTAAATGTTTGTTGTTGATCCACGAGTTTGAGTCACAAGAGTTATGTGATTTATATTACCGTAAGCCACCCCACTCTTTTCACCCTCTCCCTACTTCCCCTCCCTCGACTTCCCATGTCGGTGCTTTGTATTTCAGACACACATGAAATTCTCTTGACTTTATCCCCGCCCCACTGTTCCCTTTGACATGGGCAGATGGCCCGGTTCATTAAATTATTAGTCTTGTCTTTCTCTCTCTCTCTCTATCTCTCTCTCTCTCTCTCTCTCTCTCTCTCTCCTCTCTCTCTCTCTCTCTCTCTCTCCTTCTTTTCACCCGTTAAAATTATTTTTTGGATGATGTTGAAAATGTAACAAAGTGTTGCTGTTTTTGATGCTAGAGTCTAAAATCATCGACACGATGAAAAGTCTTAAAGAAAATAACTAACTGGTGTCCTATGCTGAGAAGTAATATCACTGCATTCAACAGTACTGCTTTCAGTTCTGGTTTCCCCTGTCTCTTCGTCTTTCTTCCAGATATCCAAACATTGTGAGGCGGGTCCTCATTGGTTCTTAGCTGCTTTGAAGATGATCGCACTTCAGCTGGTAACAGCAGACAGGAGGGTAGCCATCGCAGGACAGTGGGTCGGGGGAGGGGGAGCCTAGCTCACACTACGGACATACTCCACCAGATGAACAGGACATGAAGATGGGTACTCCAGAAACGTGGCCGTGGTTATCAGCAGGATTAGAAAGTCTGCAGGGAGGGAGGGAGGGGGCAGGGCGATTGTTTGATCAGAGATCGTCTCCTCGTGACGGTGAGAATGCATCATAGTTATAGATGGTACGCTCCTGTTAGATACCAAGGATGAAGATACGCAATAAGACCACGTTTTGCGAATGAATCTGTTTGTGTAGACTGTAGACTTGTGGGTATAAATGATTCTCTTTCTTCTCAATAAGGAGTTTGCAAGTTCTTATTAGTTGTGTATGGAGAGTTTAATACTGACACTTTAACCCTTTCCCCTCCCCACCATTGCATTTGGTTAAGGATGTGGCATTTGCATTTTAAACCTCGCCCACACACTTAGCACAGTGCTTAATTTTTAACGCTTTAAAAACCAGACCTAGTACCGTGTTTAATACTTAACGCTATACAGCCCCACATACTACTCCCAGTGTTTAAAAAACTCTTAACCCCGGCCCCTATCCCCCCTCCCCCCTCAACACACACAGAGTTTGTGAAGGGTACAATATGTACACTCAACCTACCTATATCACACACGCTGGGTGAAGGGTTTATAATTATGTACAATTTGAAAACGCCCAGGTCAAGCGTTTGATTTTGTTGTTGCAATGTACTTCAAGGATTTAGTATTGACGCTTTCAAAACACCACTGTACATCACTGTTACTGAGGCAAATGACAGAGGCCTTGTGTCCCCAAACTTCCACCCCACCCCCCAAATCCTACCCCAGCCCCGCCACAACTTGTTTGATGCCAACTTTTGTTTTGCGCAGGGAATGGCATAGAATGTGCAGGGTGTGCAACCCGCCCACGGTCTCGTTTTAAAGTTATCGTCGTGTAAGTCTGGAAAAACACTACACAGTGTGTGTGTTTCTTGAGTTGCCTGTTCACCGTGTGAGTAAATCTATGCGTGTTCTCTATTCCGAGTGGTGTTTGCGTTGCTCAATCAAAACTCACGTGACAGGTGATCAAACTGTTAATTTTTCTGTTGCAACTGTAATTTTTCTGTTGCCGTTTATCTGAACACCCGTTGTATTATTAACCCACGTTATCAGCTAATGCGACCGATTGGAGACGATAGAAAACGATTGATGACATTCCTGTTGCATAGTCCACTCTGTGGGATTGAAAATAGCACACACTTGCGCATGGGAACACACACAACACACACACACACACACACACACACACACACACACCACACCACACACACACACACACGGACACACACGGACACACACACACACACACACACACACACACACAAATAGGTACATTACTTTACCACTGTGACCACGACCTTGACCATGAGGTCAGACAGTAGCTCGCGCCAGACCTTAAGCCAAAAGGAGGAGAAGAAGGGAAAAATAAGTATCGTGTGCGCGCGTGTTTATAACGTATTAAAGAGAGCTGAGTCACTTGGCTTCCCCCGTGAAAGTAGCTAGCTGGCTGTTGGACGGTGGTTGGGGAGAGGAGGAGGTGTGCCCTGGGAGTACTCTGCAAGTCGTGGTGCTTGTCTGGGGGCTCCACATAAAAGACAATTAGAGGTTGTGCGGGTTAGTTTTGTCAGCTCATCGGCGTTGTCTTCTCTTCGCCCGGGTTGTCTCCCTCGGTGTTTGCCGCCATCTTTGAGAATCGATGTCGCGGGTTTCTAGCTAGTAGCGCTGTTGTGTGGTCAGTTGGAGTTCTTCCCTCTTTTCACCTTCCACATTCTTTTCCCTTTCCCTTTGTGTCTGTCTGTCTGTCTGCCTCTTCTCTCTCACTCTCTCTGTCTCTCTCCCTCACTCTCTCTCTGTCGGTCGGTCTGTCTGTCTGTCTGCCTCTCTCTCTCTCACTCTCTCTCTCTCACTCTCACTTTCTCTCCCTCCCTCCCTCTCTCGCTCTCTGTCGGTCTGTCTGTCTGCCTCTCTCTCTCACTCTCTCTCCCTCCCTCTCTCTCTCTCTCTCTCTCTCTCTCTCTCTCTCTCTGTCGGTCTCTCTCTCTCTCTCTCTCTCTCTCTTCTCTCTCTCTCTCTCTCTCTCTCTCTCTCTCTCTCTCTCTCTTTCTGTGTCGGTCTGTCTGCATGTCTGTCTGCCTGCCTGCCAGCCAGCCTGCCTGCCTGTCTGAAGCGCATACTCGCGCATTTTTACGAAATGACATACATTGATAAAATGTGTGTGTGTTGTGTGTGTGTGTGTGTGTGTGTGTGTGTGTGTGTGTGTGTGTGTGTGTGTGAGAGGAGAGAGAGAGAGAGATGGAGAGAGGAGAGAGAGAGAGAGAAATGAGAGCGCGTGCATGCATATGGGTATGTATTAAAGTTGCAGAAAACGAAACCATGTTAGTGATGACCTACGTTTTTGTTTTGTTGCTCTCCTCAGCTGGTCACTGCATCCACACCAATACCCCTCTCACTGAGACCCTCAACTTTACCCGTCCATCCTTTCATCTCACCCCCCCCCCCCCTCACCAAAGCCCGTAACTGTTAACCATCCTTTCTTCCTTCCCTACACACAACTATGCACACACAGACACATGACACAAAGACACGTGTACGTGCACGCACGCACGCACGCACGCACACGCGCGCGCACACGCACGCACACACGCACGCACGCACGCACAGAGTTCCTCTCTCAAATCGCCCAACTCGTGGCATTAGACTAAAGGGTCAGGGTTAACGTCTCCACTGAGTGGGGACACCAGTATCGTATGGTTATCGTCCGCTGATCTTGGATGGGAGATCGAAGTGCAACAGGCCCCCTGCCACCCTACCCCCTTTCCAACAACCCCCATTCTCTTCCCACATCCCTCTTCCCCTTCCCCTTTTTGGCGCTCCCCCCCCCCCCTTCCCCGCCCCCGCCCCCAACCTTCTCCCGCCCTCTTCAGCGGCACTGGGTGTGGTGACTGGGGAGGGTCGGTGACAGTGACTCGAAACGTGCGCTGCCACTGCACCTCAAGAGCGGATTTTTGCGATTCTTGTGTTTCGCGTCCTCCTCCACCACCACCACTGCTGTTGTTGTGCATAGGGGTTTGTGTAGTTTGGGATTTCCCCTGAGTGTAGTGTTGAGCGTGGGCAACCAATCATGTGATGGCATGACCCATTGTTGAGGGCTTCCAAGTGCTCGTGATGTCAGCGGTGCACGTTACACGCACGTCTCTTTCAAGTGTCTTTCGAATGCTCCTGACGTCATGAAAGCTCGCAGGGAAAGCCCGCATGCACAAAACTGACTTCCAAGTGCTCTCTATGTCACGATAGCGGAATCGTCGATTCCAAACTGCTTTTAGCGTCACAGTGTGAGCAAAGGGAAGCATAGAGTGCATGTGTGTATATGTGTGTGCGTGTGTGTGTGTGTGTGTGTGTGTGGTGTGTGTGTGTGTGTGTGTGTGTGTGTGTGCACGCGTGCGTGCGTGCGTGCGTGCGTGTGTGCGTGTGCGAAATTCAAGTTTAACGTTCACACCGGTGTCAGGTGATATGACAGAATGAGATTCATTTTGGGGGACAAGGACGATGGGTATCCAACACTACACTAACACTACAGTGAGGACAATGGCGATGGGTATCCAACACTACACTAACACTACAGTGAGGACAATGGCGATGGGTATCCAACACTACACTAACACTACAGTGAGGACAATGGCGATGGGTATCCAACACTACACTAACACTACAGTGAGGACAATGGCGATGGGTATCCAACAGTACACTGACACTACCGGGACGACAGTACTTTAACACAGACAACAGAAATGTTAGGCATTTTTTTATGTTCGACTACTGTTAATGTCAAATTCTTTCAACGTCTGACTCGAACTCGCTGCTCTAACCAGCTGAACTAACCCAGCACCCGAGTTACACAAGGCAGCAGCAATGAATCATGCCACCATAGTGAGGCTTTCAAGTGCCTGTGCTGTCAGCATGCACCTGCAAGCGGCTTGCAAGTGTCTTTCGAGAGCTGTCAACGTCACTAGTGGTCATGGGAAGGGGAGACAGGGAGGGGGTGACTTTCCAAGTGCTGTCCCTGTCATCGGCGCAGAAACGTCAATGCCAAAATGCTTTTAGTGTCATTGCTTGAACAGCCGACACGTAACACAGTACGGGTAAATATTCATGTGAGCGAGTGACACTCCAGCTTCACGATCACGCCCACCTTAAGTGACACTACAGACAAGGGTGGCGATCCCACGGAGAGCAGGGGAGAG
>CM031598.1:51336652-51396652 GCA_018398815.1 Conus ventricosus | reverse complement strand
AGAATTAGAAAATGGTTAATCTCATGAATGTCGGGTAGATTTACTTGACAGAACTCATCAGTGATGGGATGAAGAACGTAGATAACGAACCATTGAATCTATTTTCTTTTCTGTCTGTTCTTTTATCGTGGCAATCAAATTTACACTGTGTGTGTGTGTGTGTGTGTGTGTGTGTGTGTGTGTGTGACAGGGAGAGGGATAAAGAGAGAGGGGGGAGAGAATGAGAGAGAGCACATGCACGCACATAGGAGAGAGAGGTGTGTGTGTGTGTGTGTGTGTGTGTGTGTGTGTGTGTGTGTGTGTGCTCGCGCGCGCGCGCGCGTGTGTATGTGCAAATGCCGGGAAAAAACGTTTAGCTATAACCCTGACACTCAATCCCTTATTTGAGTCATTAGCCTCCTTTTCCCCTCCATTCCACCATCCTCACTACCTACCTATCCAGCACCTTCCTCATACACTGACCAAACACACATACAGAGGGAGAGAGAGAGTTCCCCTCTCAAGTCATCTAACTCACAGCATTAGACTAAGAGGGCCAGGGTTTAACGTCTCTGCGCTAAGTGGTGGCACCAGTATCGTTATGGTCCACTGTCGATGGATGGGAGATCGAAGAGCAGTAGAATAGGGCCTGCCTCCCCCCTCCCCACCCCACCCCCACCCCCACCCCACCCACCTTTCTCTTCCCACCACCTCCTTCTCCGTTCCGCCCCTCTTCTACTGTCCTCTTCTGTTGTACTGGATGTAGTGCCAGGGGTCAACGTGTGACTCGGAGCGTCGGCTTCTACTGCACTGCCCCAGCTCGTTTTGGGGTTACTTCGTGTTTTGCGTCCTCCATCACCGCTACCACCATTGGTGTGCATACAGATGTGTAGTTGTGAATTTTACCTTGAGCAGAGTTTTTAAAAGCAGGTTATACCAATCGTGCAGTGACCGTTTTCAAATGCTTTCAAGTGCCCGAGATGTCGGCAGTGAGCACATACTCAAGTCCCTTTCCAGTGTCTTTCTAAAGCCCTTGACGTCGTCGGTGCTGATGGGGAAAAGCCACTCAGAACTGGGGAAAAGCCACTCGGAACTGTCTTTCAAGAGCTGTCCCTGTCACGGGGCGCAGAACCATCATTTTTTCAAGTGCTGTCCATGTCACGGGAGCAGAACTGTCAGCGAAGTGCTTTCAGTGTCATGGCGGGAGTGCAGACAAGAGGAGTGTTGGTGTTAGTTGAATTCAGCTTCAACGTCCACGCCTCCTCAGCTGATTCGTTTGGCAAATAGGGGAAACCCCATCTGGGAGACCAGGGCAGTGGGGACCTATCTCTCACTTCACTGATGCCACCAGAACGTCAGCATGTTGAAAGGAGCGGTCGAAATGCCACTTTATAAGGCATCCGCAGGTTTGAACATCCCATGAAATGTTCCTTTCTTGAGCCCTTATGTCCGTTATGTGTGTAAATTTGTATGTGAATTTAAGACCTATGTGTGCTATGTATTACTTGGGTTGTGGTGTTTGTAGTGTTTGCTTAGGTAAAGATATAATCATATTGATCAAGGCAATGATCAGAATTCTAACCTTTTTTTTTCTTGTTTATTATTTCAAACTGTTATGTTACTGACCTCCCTTGTCAACTGAAATGTCCCAGGATGAGATAAAACACTCCATGATGTTCTGTTCCATTCTTCCTGTGGAATCGGAAATGACCCACAGCTGAGATGGGAAGACGCCTGAATGACATCTCCACGGCAACTGTGACCTTGAGCTCAGGGTCAAGTTCGGACGAGATGATCCGCAAACCGTTAAACTCCACCTCCCCCATCCCAAAAGGTGGTGTCAGATGGTGTCTGGTGCACGTTTTTTTTTTTTAAATGTATTAAACAACGGAGTCACCAAACTTGGCTTATGAAAATAGCTAAATGGCAGTTTTCAGAGAGAGAGAGAGAGAAAGCAGAGGCGGGGGAAAGAGGAGTGTTGTGGAAGTACTCTACAAGTTCGGGAACATGTCTGACGGGCTCCACAAAAAAAAAGGGATCTCTGGGGGTTAGCTTTGCCAGTTCACTGCCGTGGGTTTTTTCTACACTGCTGTTGTCTCCCTCTCCGTGTGTCAGCAGTCTGTAGAATCATTGTCGCTAGGTTCTCGCTAATAACGCTGTCGTGTGTCAATTTGAGTTTTCTCTTCCTCTCCTTCCGGCTCTCTCTCTCTCTCTCTCTCTCTCTCTCTCTCTCTCTCTCTCTCTCTCTCTCTCTCTCTCTCTCTCTCTCTCTTCCCCCTCCCTCCCCCTCATTCTCTCTCGGGTGCACTCTTATTTTCATGATACTAAATGCAGTGATAATATAATACTATGTCAGTTCATGTGTTTGTATCCATTCTGTTTTGTGTTCTCAATATCATAGCTACACACCGTTTGTGTGTGTGTGTGTGTGTGTGTGTGTGTGTGTGAGAGAGAGAGAGAGAGAGAGAGAGAGAGAGAGAGAGAGAGAGAAATCAGAATTAGGAGATATTTATTCTCACGAAAGTCATCGATTTACTTGACACACCTTAACTTAAAATCAGTAATGGGCTGACGAACATATATAACGAACCATTAGGTCTACATTCTCTTATATCGGCTCTTATATCATCGCAATCAAATTTACACTGTGTGTGTGTGTGTGTGTGTGTGTGTGTGTGTGTGTGTGTGTGTGTGCGTGCGTGCGTGTGTATGTGAGAGAGAGAGAGGAGAGAGAGGAGAGAGAGAGAGAGAGAGAGAGAAAATGAAACGTTTTGGGGATTACCCTTACACGTTCCACCTTATTACCTATAATCATTAGCCCTCCTTTCTCCCGCGTCCACCGTTTCACTACTTACCACCTTCACACATACCCAACCACCCACCCCGACACACAAAAGAGTTCCCCTCTCAAGTCGTCTAACTCGCAGCATTAGCGAGAGGGTCAGGGTTTAACGTCTCCCACTAAGTGGTGGCACCAGTATCGTTATGGTCCACCGTGGTGGCACCAGTATCGTTATGGTCCACCGTGGTGGCACCAGTATCGTTATGGTCCACCGTGGTGGCACCAGTATCGTCATGGTCCACCGTGGTGGGACCAGTATCGTTATGGTCCACCGTGGTGGCACCAGTATCGTTATGGTCCACCGTGGTGGCACCAGTATCGTTATGGTCCACCGTGGTGGCACCAGTATCGTTATGGTCCACCGTGGTGGCACCAGTATCGTTATGGTCCACCGTGGTGGCACCAGTATCGTTATGGTCCACCGTGGTGGCACCAGTATCGTCATGGTCCACCGTGGTGGCACCAGTATCGTCATGGTCCACCGTGGTGGCACCAGTATCGTCATGGTCCACCGTGGTGGCACCAGTATCGTCATGGTCCACCGTGGTGGCACCAGTATCGTTGTGGTCCACCGTGGTGGCACCAGTATCGTTGTGGTCCACCGTGGTGGCACCAGTATCGTCATGGTCCACCGTGGTGGCACCAGTATCGTTGTGGTCCACCGTGGTGGCACCAGTATCGTTGTGGTCCACCGTGGTGGCACCAGTATCGTTGTGGTCCACCGTGGTGGCACCAGTATCGTTGTGGTCCACCGTGGTGGCACCAGTATCGTTGTGGTCCACCGTGGTGGCACCAGTATCGTTGTGGTCCACCGTGGTGGCACCAGTATCGTTGTGGTCCACCGTGGTGGCACCAGTATCGTTGTGGTCCACCGTGGTGGCACCAGTATCGTTGTGGTCCACCGTGGTGGCACCAGTATCGTTGTGGTCCACCGTGGTGGCACCAGTATCGTTGTGGTCCACCGTGGACGGATGGGAGATCGAAGAGCAGCAGCATAGTGCCTGCCATCCCACCCCCACCCCCAGCGTCCTTGTTCCCCCCCCCCCCCCCTCCTCTTTCCACCTCCTCCCCCTTCCAGCCCTCCTCTCCCTGTCCTCTTCAGCGGCACTGCATGTGGTGAGGGGGGTCAAATGGAGTGACTCGAAACGTCAGCTTCTACTGCACTGCCAAGGCTGGTTTCGTGGGTGCTTTTGTTTCGCGTCCTCCCCCAACCACCGACATCACCGATGTGCGTACAGATGTGTGGTTTGGAGTTTCCCTGGAGCGGGGTTTTGAAAGTGGGTTACCAATCGTGGAATGGCTTGACCGTTGTTGAAAGCTGTCGAGTGCTTGGGGTGTCGGAACCGAGCACACGCTCACGTCCCTATCAAGTGTCTTTCTAATGCCCTTCACGTCAGCAACGCTCACGGGGAGAAACGCACACAAAACTGACTTTCAAGGGCTGTCTGTCACAGGAGCGGAACCATCAGTTACAAACTGCTGTCAGTGTCATGGCAGGAGCAAAGACAAGAGTGCTGGGGAATGAGTGTGTGTGTGTGTGTGTGTGTGTGTGTGTGTTAATGGAATTCAAGTTCTTTTTTGTCCGTCCACACCCCCTCAGGTGATAGGGCAGATGGGAATAAACCATCTCGGGAGATTAGAGCGGTAGGAACCCATCTCACATATTCACTGATACCACCAAAACAACAGCTTTTAAGGTGGGCAGCGAAGGTGTTGCTAAGCAGGGCGTCTACAGGTTTCGAATCCTTGGAACTTGGTGCTCTGTATCTGACCTAAAGTCGGTGATCTAACCAAATGTGCCAACCAGGCAATACCAGAGACCAGAAGGTGGCAGTGAACTAGGGCTTAAGTACTGTGGATTTCAAGTGCCTGTGCTGTCGGCAATTGGCTTTCGCTTGCCCTTAGAGAGCTGTTAACGTCGTCGTTGGACGAAGGTAGAAAAAGGGCAATTGAAGTGCAGTCCCTATCAGCCCCTGTCGCTGGGCCACTGCCAGACTGCAATCAGAGTCATTGCTTGAACAAAAGATAACATCAGAGTATGACTCAATGTGTGAATTACATTCAGGCTTCAAGTCCATGGACACAACAAGGGATACTTCAGATGAGGATGGAGGGTCCCATGGAGAGGGCTGGGAAAAAGACAAGTCAATTGAATGCTGCACCATTACCACCAGAACGACAGCGCGTTGAAATGGGCGACAACAATGTTTATGTTGTAGGGTTCAAACTGGTAGTGTCTGACTGCAAACTGGGCAAACGGCAACTGATGGAGCCACCTAGCCCCTTCGACTCTTTTCTAAGGGCAGGAACCATAGATACTGGTCATTCTATTGCTCGTGGTGTCAGTTATGCACACACAAGAGCCTTTCAAGTGGTATAGAAGTACCTTTCAAGTGGTCTTAGCGTCATCGGTGCTTGGGGGGGGGGGGGGGGGGGTACGACAAAACTGTCGTCATTGGAGCACAGACGTCAACTCCAAACTGCTTAGAGTGTCATGGGTTGAACAAAGACCAGGGAACGTCAAGTAAACGGGGCTGTCCTCCGACCTTTGTATGAGGTTCCTGGTTATCCTGCACGCTGGGGAATGAATGAGTGCAGGGGCAGAGCGTTTGTCCTTCCTTCCTGTTCATCTGCTGCAAGATAATCTGGAAATCGGGCATAGCCGGTCACACAGCATCAGGGAATTTTTGCTGGTGTGTATTACTGGCAGCGTCAGTGCGCAGTATCACTCTATTTTCTATTTCCATGTCTCTCTTCCTCGTACTCGTTCTTTTTCCCTCCTGCGCCCCCCTCCACCCCCACCCCCCTCCTCTCTGTCTCTCTCTTGGTGTGTGTGGTGTGTGTGTGTGGTGTGTGTGTGGTGTGTGTGTGTGTGGTGAATATGCATGTCTGTAAATGTGTCTTTGCCCATCTTCGCGTCTGTGTGCGCGTGCGCCCGTGTTTGTGTGTGTGCGCGCGCGCGCGTGCGTGCATGCGTACATGCACACGCGTGATTTTGTTGATGAACTTTTACTTTTAGCGGACGTTGGGAGATGGAGTGAGGGATCGAGGGTACTTTAAGAGCGAGTGTTCGTTCGTGCGTGTGTGTGTGTGTGTGTGTGTGTGTGTGTGTGTGTGTGTGTGTGTGTGTGCGCGCGCGTGTGTGTGTGTGTGTGTGTGTGTGTGTGTGTGTGTGTGTGTGTGTGTGTGTGTGTGTGTGTGCGTGCATGCGTGTGTGTGCGCGCGCGTGCGCGCGGTCGTGTGCCTGCGTGTGTGGGTTCTTGCGTGGGAGGGGGAGATGGAGATGAACGTATGAGATGTTTTTTATTTGGTTTTCCAAGAGAAAGGATAGAATTGTAAACCAGCCTGTCAGACTCCAGACGCCACGAATGATGGAAGGATTCGGGCGGGCTAGAGACGGGATTGAGAGGGGATCTGCCTAACTTGCCTTACATTATTATTATTATTATTTTATTATTATTATTATTATTATTATTATTACTATTATTATTATTACTACTACTACTGTTATTACTGTTACTATCATCATTATCATTATAACTTTGAAGCAAGAGCTGCAGATGCTCTGCCGCATTTTGCCAAAGGCACGTGTGTGTCAAAAACTGAAAAGGTGGGAGCAATTCATCGAAATGCTGCGGAAGTATTCGTGTTCTTCTCATAATTCTGTTGAGTTAGTGAGATTGGTGGGGTGGTGTTTTCTGAGTGGGGTGGGGGAAAAAAAAAAAGGATGATGATGAGGGATGGGTAGGCGAGTTGAGTAAGAGGGGATGGGAGGAGACGAGAAACGGGGGAAGAGGGAGGTTTACTCCACCCCCTCTCCACCCCTTCATCCCCTGCCCCCATCCCCTCCTGCTCTCCTCCTTCCCCACCAAATTCTGTGCTCTTTCGGAGCGCTTGCATCGAGCAATTGGTGGGATGCGCCGGGTAGTCTTTGAGAGGTAGTGACTGCCGTGGATCGATGGGAAGAACCGAAGCTCCCGTTAATGCACTTTGTGCTGGCGTTGAGGGTCCTTTAACTGCCCCCCCCCCCCCCCCCCCCCCACACACACACACACACACACACACACCACCACCCCCCTTCTCCTGTCCCCTTCCGACCCCTCCCAGCCAACGCTTCGGATAAGTAACCCGGCCCTTCATGGCCACTCCCCGTTTCACCATCTCCCCTACCTCCCCCCCTTTTTTTTAATGGACTCGGCTTGCGTCGTTGATGCGTTAGTAACTTCGGTCGACTTTGTGGGCAACTGGGATCATTTGCGTACTTTCTTTCCGTATTCTTTTTATCGGCTCCCAAATTTCCTTGTCATCATTTCCTTTTTATTTTCTCTTCCTATTCCTTACTCGATCCTCGCATTTGAAAAATCTATTATATAATGCCTGTCTTTCTTGTACTTCCCTAGGGTTTTTTTTTTTCTACCCCCACCCTCCTCGCCTTTTCTGTTCATACTTTCTTCCAGTATCCTTTCTCGTGTACATTTCTTTTTCTTTTTTTTAATAGGACGGTGTCTTGTTTGCTCCTGTTATTGTATCTATCGTTTCTCTTATTCTTTCCGTATTTCTATTCTTGTGAAATATTACGTGTGTCTGTTCTTAAGACGTCCGGGTACTTAATTCGAAATTATAACGTTCTCATTGTATGTATGTATACATAAGTGTACGTCCGTCCTTGCATGCTTGCGTGTTTATTTATTCACGTATCCAAAGTGATGATTTTGAAGTGGAAGAATTGGGGGGGGGGGGGGGGGGGGGGGAATGATTCAAGATAATCGGCTTTTGATGTAAGTGGAGATGGTGATGATAAGAATAATCGCTGACGTATTTGAGGCTTCCGGTTCAACTGGCTCAGTTCGGTTAGCGTCTACTGCATGTGTGATCGACCAACAGAACACACGAATTCATTGTCGTCAGAGATGTCGTAGTTCAATGAATTTCTGTTTGTTTAAGAGAGAGAGACAGAGAGAGAAGAGAGTGTTTGCGCACGCGTGTGCGTCCGTGTGTTTAGCTTCAGTCTGTTCAAAGATATACTTCCTCTGCTCTCTCACCCATCATCACTCCAGAGCCACCTCCTCTCCCCCCCCCCCCCCCCCTGCCGCCCCTTGCACCCCCGCTCCCTTTGCGTGTCAGGTTCTCACATGTCAGAAGTGAAGGCGTCCATGAACAGTTTTATTTTTCGACTGTAAGGCAGTTTCCATTGCAATATTATTGTTGTACCTCTTTTTTTTTCTTTTTTTTTTTTAACGGAAATCCATTGTTCAAGCGGAGAGAAAAACGGAAGTCCAGTCTCTTCACACACATACGCTCGTATGCACGCACGCACGCACGCATGCACACGCATCTCGCACGCGCGCGCGCGCGCACACACACACACACAACACACACACACACACACACACACACACACACACACACACAGAGGCAAACAGAGAGAGAGAGAGTGTGTGTGTGTGTGTGTGTGTGTGTGTGTGTTTTGGTTTTAGCAAACCGGAATCGGAGCCCTTCATTGTCAGAAGTCACACACTGTGCCACCTGTGTGAATGCCCGATTGTATGTCCAACGACTGCATGCCGTTCGCATTTTCCAGTCTCCTGTGGATGGTCGACAAACACACCACACCACACTCGCGCGCGCGCGCACACACACACACTCGCACGCGCATAGAGAGAGAGAGAGAGAGAGAGGGGGGGGGGGTGAGCAACATGCCGTTCATGAAAAAAGGGGTCTCCGAGGCGGTTGCCGACTCCACTGTACCCTTGTAAAAGAAATTACGGAAATCAGAGAGAGAGAGAGAGAGAGAGAGAGAGATGGCTTGACTATACCAACAATGACCGGAAAAAAAAAAAAAAAAGAAATCGACGCCGAAGAGTTGTGCAAAGTGTGAAGAAACTCGATCTCGCCAAGAGTTCGATCTGTCTGGTCCGTAACCAAGGAAAATACACTACGACCAGAAGAAACCCAAGGCAAAGAAAGAGGGAGGGAAGCTGACGGAACACGGAAGTACCACTGACCAGCAAGCAGTACAACTTGAGAAGGTGGGGGCTCTACTACGAGACATCGAAGTTCGTGACCAGTGTCGCTTGTCAGATGTAAGGGAAACTTTTTCCTGTATGATTGTTACTTTGTTCCCTAGAGTGTCCCAGTCAGTGACAGAATAATCGATGACGACTGTGCAAGAGGAAGGAAGGAAGGAAGGAAGCACAGGAGGTGGACCGTGGAAGACAGAAAAGTAGCCGAGAGGCGGATAGGAAGGGGAATGGGGAAATGGGAGGGGGGGGGGGGGGGGCGAAGTTAGTCAAATTGAGCAGTGAATAAGGTGGTGCTTATAGTTTTCCATATCAAGGAAACGCTTTTCAGTGCCTTCAAAACGTGATCGTTTCAGCCCTCCCTAAAAGAAAAATCTTCAGATGTATTCATTTACAAAAAACATAATACAAACAATATCACTGACCATCTACACAAACTAAAGGAACATAATACAAAACGATAAACAACGAGTTCGAACGTTAAGTCTTCTTACAGTGAGACACAGAAAATGGAAGGACTCAAAGAATTTTTTTTTAAAGACATTTGACAGGCTCCACAATCAAAGCAGAAAAGGGCTGAAGTGGGATGGGGAATAAGGGAGAGTGTACCGGAGCTGCTGTCTTTTAGCTTCAAAGGGAGATGACTGCAGGCGGAAACTGGAACAAACTTGAAAGAAGATTTAGTGTTCCGCCGAACGAGAGGGACAAATTGTCTTGTGATTTGTTTGTCTCTTTTCGTTTTCAGATTGTCTTGTGATTTGGTTGTCTCTTTCGTTTTCAGATTGTCTTGTGATTTGTTTGTCTCTTTCGCTTTCAAATTGTCTTGTGATTTGTTTGTCTTTCGCTTTCAAATTGTCTTGTGATTTGGTTGTTTCTTTTGTTCGGTGGAACAGTAAATCATCTTTTTTTTTTTTTTTAGGTTTCTTTACTTTTTAGTTATACCCAGTGAAATTAATCGGAAGGAAGGAAGGGGGGTAGGCAGTAGTGGTGGTTTGGTTATTGTGTGTTCTTGTACAAAATGATTATTTTTTCTAATACAAAATGATAAAGTACGACGTGCTTCCGACTCGTTCGGGGTTGCGAGGTCACGTTTGTTTAAGCAGTCAAAGGTTTGTGTTAAGCTATTGAACTTCCATGCTGTCATTCGAACTTCCCATTTCTTCCGCCTATCTATCTATCTATCTATCTATTAAGGGCGACGGTCTGACTGCTTCAGGGGAAAAACAATGACAGTCCGTGGATGGGAAGGGAGGGAAATGCAACGAATCTTGCTTATTAAGGAGTGTCACCGATTTGCTTTGTGATTGCTGATTTGAGGAGGGACTGTGGGAGCAGTGTGTGTGCGTGCGTGCGTGTGTGTGTGTGTGTGCGCGCGCGCGTGCGCGCGTGTGTGTGTGTGTGTTGTGTGTGTGTGTGTGTGTGTGGTGTGTGTGTGTGAAGGAGGCGGACGGAAAGAAAGGGGGGGGGGGGGGGGCGCAGGAGAGGGAATGATCCGCAGTGGCAGCACTTGCAAAGAAAGTGTTCTAGGTGGGAAGACTGTCGTCGTAGTTCAGGGCCCCCCCCCCCCTCTCTCTCTCTCTCTCTGTCTGACTCTCTGTCTCTCTCCCCTCTCTGTCTCTCCCTCTTTCTGTCTGTGTGTGTCTCTGTCTCTCTCCCTGTCCCTATGTCTCCCCCCCCACTCTCTCTCTCTCTCTCTCCTCCCCCCCCCCCTTTTGTGCCCCCATCTTAGCCCCATCTAAACAAGTGTGTGCGTGTATGTATGTGTGTGTGTGTGTGTGTGTGTGTGTGTGTGGTGTTGTTTTGTTGTGTTGCAGTTGTGTGTGTACACGCGCGCGTGCAGAGAAAAAGGGAGGAGTGAGGGGAGAGTGCAGGAGAGAGAGAGAGAGAGAGAGAGAGAGAGAGAGAGAGAGAGAGAGAGAGAAGGTATAATTGTATGAAGGAAAACAAGAATCGCCTCGATAACAAGATTCTCTTTGAGAATTTAAAAAAAAAACAAGACACGAAATAATATCAACTAAAGCAAGAATCCCTTGAAGATCTAGAACAAGAATCCTTGTTAAAACAAGCGTGCCTTTTGGAACTAAAACAAAAACCCCAATGCTGAAACAATGACTTTATTCTGCTGTCCAAGGTTTGTGCCCTCTCAGCATCTTTTCTGTCGAGGCGTCACCCCTCCACCCACCCCACCTCCGCCAATTCTTTCTCTCCCACCCCCACACCCACTGCGCCACCTTCCATTTCCCTATGACCCTCACTTTTCGTCCTCTCCCGACTCACTCCTACCCAACCCGCACCTAATACGTAGCCACATCCAGAGGTGGATGGTTGCCATTCCAAATTGCCAGCACTCGTGGAGAATTGATCGTCATGAATCAGCTATGTGATGTGACGTTAGTCTCTGCCTGAAATTTCAATGCTTGATCAAATAAAGGTTTTCCTTCTCTCTCTCTCTCTCTCTCTCTCTCTCTCTCCTCTCTCTCTCTCTCATGATATTGTTCTGTTTTCATCTACACCCTCTGGTCTCTAAAATCAGCTACATAATTTATAGAAAACGTCCGACACTTTGAATTTAACAGTAAACTTTCATAAAACTGAAATGATTGTTTTTTTTTAGAAAGGGGGTTATTTATCTAAAGCTGAACAGTTGTATTACAAAAGGAGAGAAGTGGAAGTCGTTAACAGCTATAAATATCTTGGTTTCACACTCGGTACTAGGATGGTTTTTGACACCGCATTAGATGACTATGTTAGGCGAGCAAAACAAAAAGTTACTGACATTTTTAAAGCGATGGGGGCTTTAGGCAACATGGATATATCAATATTTTTTAAATTGTTTTGATTGTCAAGTAACGCCCGTGTTATTGTATGCTGCTGAGCTTTGGGGCCTAATGAAATATAAGTCTATAGAAGCAGTTGATTTGTTCGCTTGTAAGCGTTACTGGGTGTGAGTACCAAAAGTCCGAATACCATGGCACATGGTGAAATCGGACGATATCCTTTGTGTATTGACATTACTTTGAAATCCGTTAAATACTGGTTTAAGCTCCAAAATATGGCGATTGACATATTTCCAAAGCAAGCCCACTGGATGATTCTGAATAAGATTCCCGAGTTAACCCGTGGTCATTTCAATCATCATAATTGGTCATAATCATATTAAAAGACATTTTGATATTTTTGGTTTTTCAGAGATTTGGATAAATGGAAATGAAGTGATGTTCTTGAAGGGACTAAAACAGCGAATGTTGGATTGCTATGCAAGATTGGAGTGCAAAAATTTCTCAGAGCGATCGTTTTTCAACATGCAGATCATTCAAATCTGCATTCCACATAGAAACATATTTGTCAGTTATCACAGTTAGTAAATTTCGGTATGCTGTTTCGAGATTTCGTTTGGGATTATGCGATTTAAAAATGAATAACAGATATGACGAACAACCAAAAGACTTTCCATTTTGTGATAGAATTAAAACGAATTTCATTTCTTGTTTGAATGTCTAAAGTACTCATGTTTGCGATAAAAATATTTATCAAGATTCTATTCCTATCCAAATGGCGATTGTTTAGTTTATTTGATAGGATCTGAAAACATGATGATCCTTAGGAATTTGGCAGTATATATTTTTTATGCACTAAAAACTAGACATGAACTTATGGACGGAAACTAGATATATGAATGTGGTGTGACTGGTTTCAAACGCAAGTGAAAATGTTTTTGTTTATCTTGGATTGTTTCCTTGAATTATTTCCCCTTGTAAATACTTGCTTGTGTGTTTCTCGAAAGAAATTACTTCTTTTTTGCCGATGACCCGTACCCTTTTTTTTTTCATTCTCAGCAAACGTGTACCCATTGTATACAGGTCGGTGGCCTTAAAATAAAAAATTTCAGAGTTCAGCGTCCTCTCTCTCTCATCCCCTCCCCCCCCCCTCCCCCACTCTCTCTCTCTTCTTTCCCTCCCTCCCTCTCTCTCTCTTTCTCTTTCTGCAGTTTGGAGTTTGAAAGCGTGAAGTGCACTCACATAAGGACAAAATGGCCGATGCTAGCTTTGGTGCCACCACACTCTGTAATTTTACATGGGGGTGAGGGGGGGGGGGGGGGGCACTATGTGGGGTGGGACTGAGACTGAGCACCTTTAGGGTTACTGCCATGTATGTGAAAACATTTCTCTTTTTCAGATCTTAAATCAAAGTGCTTGCTTTCCTCTCAGCTCCTCACAATGCGTGTGTGTGCGCGCTTCCTTGTGTGTGTGCGCGCGTGGGTGCGTGCGTGCGTGTGTATGTGTGCCTGTCAGTCTGTGCGTGTGTGTGCTCGCGCGTGTGTGTGCGTATGTGTATTTGTGTGTGTGCGTGTTTTTGTGTCTCTCTTTGCATTTCTCTCTTCCTTTCTTTATATGTGTGTGCGCGATGCACGTTTCTCAACAAGAGAAGAAGAAGAAGAAGAAGATTACAGAGATGCTTTAAAACGGGACACATAAAGAACTTCGTCTCACTGCGCGCGACATTGTCTCCGACGTGAGTGTCGGTTCCCATTGAAAGGAAGGCGGCCACTGTGCCGTCTCTCCCTCGCACCCTAACTTCCCCCCCCCCCCCCCCTCCCCCTCCCCCAATGAGCGCCATACAAGAACTGCAGATGGGTTTCCTGTGTTTCTGCAAGGAAACGAAATACATCCCTGACTTGATGAAGCGGCCCTTTGTGTGGGAAAAGGAGACACATACATACGCGCGCGCACACACACACACGCGCGCGCGCGCAACAAAACACGCACGCACACACACACACGCATGCACACGCACTCACTCTCTCGCACACACGCACGCACGCACACACTCACTCACTCACTCACTCACACACGCACGCACACACTCACACACACACACGCACGCACACACACAACACACACACACACACACACACACCACACACACACACACATATACACACACACATATACACACACACACACACATATACATACATACACGCACACGCGCAGCGCGCGGACGCACGCTCCACGCACACATTGACGGACCCTGTAAGCGGAGACGGTTGTAGTGGCGTGTGGACGGGTCCTTATTGTGGCTGGTTCTGTTGTTGTTGTTTTTCCTTAAAGGATTCCCTTTGGAAAGCTTGATTTTCCTTTCTGTCTCTCTTTGTCGTTGTCTATCTATCTCTGTGTGTGTGTACGTGCGCGCGCGCGCGTACAAGAATGTGTGTGCGTGTGCGCGCGTGTGTGAGGTAAAGAGAGAACCCTAATATGGGCCCCTACTGTCAGCTGGACATGAATATAGAGATGTGTGTGCGTGTGCGTGTGCGCGCATGTGTGTGCCTGTGTGTTTGTGTGCACGCGCGCGTTGAATTTAAATATGCGCGCGCGCACGTTTTTCTGTGTGTGTATGCGAGTGTATGCGTGCGTGTTGTGTGCACACTCGCGTGCGCGTGTGTGTGTGCGTGTGTGTGTGTGATATCAGCATACAAAAGTGATGATGAGGGTTTGCAAAAATAAGAGGCAAAAGTTCATCGTCAGTTTGTTTACAGCCCACTTTGTCTGGGAAGCAGAAAGGCTCCATCCAGTATTCCACCAATAAAGGCTCCATCCAGTATTCCAATAAAGGCTCCATCCAGTGTTCCACCAATAAAGGCTCCATCCAGTGTTCCACCAATAAAGGCTCCATCCAGTGTTCCACCAATAAAGGCTCCGTCCAGTATTCCACCAATAAAGGCTCCATCCAGTATTCCACCAATAAAGGCTCCATCCAGTGTTCCACTAATAAAGGCTCCATCCAGTGTTCCACCAATAAAGGCTCCATCCAGTGTTCCACCAATAAAGGCTCCATCCAGTATTCCACCAATAAAGGCTCCATCCAGTGTTCCACCAATAAAGGCTCCATCCTGTGTTCCACCAATAAAGGCTCCATCCAGTATTCCACCAATAAAGGCTCCATCCAGTATTCCACCAATCGATCTAATTATGCTTTTTACCTCGCCGCTTTTCATCTCAGGTTTGCAGACTCCATCAATCCATCAGACAGGATGAAAAAATATCAAATCATGCTGTTCATTACAGTCCTGTTTACGCCCCCCCCCCCCCCCCCCCCCCTCTCCCCATCTCTGTCTGTCAACGATTGTACAGTCCAAACCGGTCCATCTTGTCTTTTCATTTCTCTTCACTTACAGACAACACATCACATTTTTTTTTATGTTGGTCATCACGAATTTACATACCTTTTTTTTTTTTTTTCTGTCTGATCGGTTTCTGCAGGTCCACGTCACGACCATCCACATCGCCTTACACTCTGGCACGTCCAAGTGACCTGTGTCTGCTACGGCTGCCCTCGTAAGCCTGAGTCTCGGAACTATGACAGCCGGAACCAGCAGTGGTGACGTCACCACACACGGTGTATCTGACGTCACCATGTTCGATCCCCCGGACGATTAAGAAGACTGCGCTTGCCTACGGAGAAGATTCCCACCATCTCGAAGGGGAGCTCAAGGTGAAGAGGAAGTGACTCTTGTGAGCCTTGGAAACAGTTCATCCCTAAAGGACCTGATGTTCTCCGGTCGATCTCTCTTAAAGAGACGTGACGTCCTGTGTCTCTTCAGCCTGTCCATGACGTCACTCTGAGCGCCCCGGGTTGGTGTAGCGGGAGTGACGTCGGTCGCTGGTGGATGACGTCAGCCTGAGGACGGGCCGACGTACCCCACTGGGAGCGTGGTGACGTCATCCTACATGTCGACGACGCTGAGCGTGCTGCACGTGCTGATGGCCGGCCCGGGACGTGACGTCAACCTACCGGGCCATGACGTCATTCATGGGGGAGGGGGCTGCCGGGCCTGGACCCGCTTCTTCGGGACTTCTGGTCCGCCTTCCCCTGCCCCCCGCCTTGGAATCATGCTCTTTTGTTTCGGTGAGTGCCTGTGTGTGTGTCTGCGTGCGTGTGTGAGTGCGCGCTCCCGCGCGTGCGTTTGTATGTGTTTGGCGTACCATGTCCTTAAGCCTCTCCCGATTTTTTTCATGTGTGTGTATATATATAAGACAAGTATTAAGAGGTAACAGCATGATTTTTTAATACTCTTAATACTTGTCTTATCTAATGTTCTCCCCAAGGGGTTGAGCACTTGTAAAATTACCCTAGGCTTTTTAACCACACTGATCTATATTATATATATATATATCTTCTATTTGTACTGACTGCGAAAAGGAAACAAATTATCCCCCCCCCCCCCTTCGCTCCCTCTCTCTCTCTCTCTCTCCGATTTTATAAACCGTCTTGTGATCCGAGACAAATTTCATAGACAATTTTACCCCACTCCCACCCCTCCCCTCCATAAGTCCTCCCGAGAGTTAAAAATGTATTATTGACGGTGTGTGTGTGTGTGTGTGTGTGTGTCTGTCTGTCTCTGGGCACGGGTGTTCTGCGCGCTTCTTTATCGTTCAAAAACAAAAAGGAAATGTATTATCATTATTGAATAAAGCACGAGGAAGAAAATAATTTGAAGAGACGGCCCAGAGAACTTTAAAGATGATATGGGGGAAGCGTCTTACGGGAAAAAAATGTGGGTTTTTTTTTTCAATTATTAATATCTCCATTCAGTCTGAAAGGGAAACAGGAGCAGACGCATGCACACTCGTGCACGTACTCTCTCTCTCTCTCCTCTCTATCTCTCTCTCTCTCTCTCTCTCTCTCTCTCTCTCTGTCGGTTTCTCTCTCTCTGTGTCTCTCACACACACACACACACACACACACACACACACACACACACACACACACACACACACACACGCTCACACACACACACACACACACACACACACACACACACACACACACACACACACACACACACACACTGGACACACACAAACGCGCGTTCGAGCGAGCCCGCGAGCGCCCAAAAGATGCTGTCAGATAGTTTTCCATATCAACAAGGGACCCAACGTCAGCAATGATTTCTCCTAACTGTTTTAAGGGGCGGATCTTTCTCTCTCTACCCCCTAAGCTTGGCTCACGACGCCCGCTCTCTCGGGGCCCACAAATCAGTTTAATGGCTATGATCCATTGTCACGAACATCTAAAGCCCTTCTCGCATTATCGGTATAATCAGTCGACCGGCTTGTCTGCTGGGCGGAATCCTCATTGTTTGGACCGGAAAACAAAGGACCAAAGCCAACGTCTGGCTTTTGTTAACAGAAATGTGATGGCTCTTGGGATAAAAAAAAAAAGAAAAAAAGTTGTGTGTGTGTGTGGGGGGGGGGGGGGGGGGGGGGGATTGAGAGACTGGCGGTTTGTGAGAGGCCATTGGTGCGTCGGATGTTAATATATATATATATATTTTTTTTTTTTCAATTTCCATTACTTGATATGTAAGCTTTCAGAGCACGGCGATTCATTTTTCTTGTTAGCATTATTTAACAGATTCCTGATACATTAGGTAATGGTGTGAGCCTGCCTGCCTGCCTGCCTGCCCGTCCGTCCGCCCGCCCGCCCGCCCGCCCGCGCGCGCGCGCGCGCGCGCGCGTGTGTGTGTGTGTGTGTGTGTGTTCTCTCTCTCTGAGACGGAGTTGGAATTGACTGTTTTCTCCGTCTTTCCCGTAAACTCCACTTTCTGATCGAAAATGCCTCAGCTCTCGCACACGCTCTCTTTCTCTCTCTTCCTCCCTACGCGCGCACGCGCACACACACACATACACACGGATAAGACAACACACTTAACGTTTGCGGGGGGGGGGGGGGGGGGGGGGTGGGCTTATGAATGCGTATTATGTAATTTCTGTGCAAAAAGGTCTTTTTATCTGTAATTTACCAACAATAGCAAATCAGAAAATGTGTTTAATTGATATGTCCATCTGCTGCATTCCCTCCCTCCACCCCCCTCTGTGTGTGTGTGTGTGTGTGTGTGTGTGTGTGTGTGTGTGTGTGTGCGCGCGCGCGCGCGCAAAGATGTTTACCCTTTGTTTTTCATGATATCAAACATTACACATAACTGTGTAGTATTCTCCGTTAGGGAGTTGGAAATAGCATTCTGGTTTTTATCTTTGCGTATGCTTACGAGCACGTTTATGTGTGTCTTGTGTTTGTTGGAGGGGGGGGGGGGGGATGAGGGGGGGGGGGGGGGGCAGTTTAATGTGTGTGGGTGTTTAATTGTTGTTTTTTGTTCTGTTTTTAAGAATGTAATTGAAATACTGTCATATTTGACGCACACGGGTATTGTTTTGAAATGTTTTCCAACAGGGCATTTTGTGTGACATGGTGCTGACTTTTGGTTTTCTGTCCATAATCCAGAACAGGGAGAAAGATTTTAAACATCGCTTTTATATATATATATATATATATATATTATATATATAATATATATATTGTGTGTGTGTGTGTGCGTGAGTGATTTCGTTTCACTTTTTTTCTTTCTTTTTTTTTTACTTATAGTGATATTCGAACTCTGCGTGTATGTGTGTGAAGTGTAAGGGTAGTGGGGATGGGTGGATGATCCCTGACATGCCAAGCATTCCCCTCAAGGCACCACCCTGGAACACTGTGTCATAGTATGATGATGATGCTGCAGAAGATGAAAAGACCAAGGGAGGTAATTTTGCTTTCGCAGTGAAGCAAAGGCACATAACTCCAAATTTGTGCTTCTTGTGGTTTCCATTCAACTAGCACATGTGCAGATGCCAAGGGGCACACAGCACGAGAGGGAAAAAAAACCTCCCATCCATCACCCCACCCCTCCTGGCAAATAAGAAATCTACAATCTTCCACAGATACAGTGAGCTGATAGAAAGTCCACAACAACAGCAGCAGCAGGAGAATCGTACAATCACAAATTTACATTTAGTGGACTCGAAACATGTTGAAACCATTTTGATCATGAACATTGTCACACCAAGCCCACAGAAGAAACTACCACCTTATGTGTATGTCCTCGGTAAGGGTGGTGGAAAAAAAGTCTTAGCAGCTAATCTTGGCGCCTTCGCTGAAACAAAAACAAAGGCACGCAACGCTGAATTATTGCTGCTTCCAGTACTTTTTCACCTAGCACGCACGCAGACAAGAGGCACACAGGGGAGGAAAAAGAGACGAGACGACGACGATGATTGTAATGATGACGGTGGAGGTGGTGATGATAATGATGGTCTTTGAATGAACTGGATAAACAAGGAACATGTTTGCTCCCATACGTCAAGCGGTTAAACTGCCTGTAAGCAAAACGACTCGAAACTCGGCTGTAAGCGGTGCCTGTTCATCTAACGCGCGCTTAAAGTTGAAACTGGAACAAAACAAAAAGGGTTTGTTGCGTTAGCTTTGTGAAAGACCCGACTCATGTGGATTTGGTGTGTGTGTGTGTGTGTGTGGCATGGGCAGGGTGAACTGGACGGCGTGTGTGGGGCAGGCGGTGGGGGAGCGCCTCAAGTGGTTCCTGGCCGACCGCTGCCACATCCCCCATGACGGCACCAACCTGCTGCCCGTCCCGGGGAGGAGGGCTCCGAGGAGGAGATGGAGGCTGCCGAAGGTTGCTCCGTGCCCTGCATCATCATGATCGCCCTCGCCTGCCTCCTCTTCTCCTCCTCATCGCCGCCGTCGTCTTCTGCGTCTGCCGGTCAGTTGCTGTGTGTGATGTCGGGGTGGTGAGGAGGGTGGTGGTGGTGTGTGTGTGTGGTGTGTGTGTGTGGTGGTGTGTGTGTTGTGGTGGTGTGTGGGGGGTGGTGGTGTGTGTGTGTGTGCTTATGTCTACATGTCAGTAGTGTGTGTGTGCTATTGTTGTTGTTGATGATGATGTTGTCATTGGTATTGTTCTGTGGGTATTAGGGAGGGGAGTAGGAATGATCGGGGGGGGGGGGGGGGGGGGTATCAAGGCTGCATAGACTCGAGAGATGTGTGTGCGCTCGCGCGCGTGTTGGTGTGCGTGCGCGGAGTGGGTACGGTGGACAGGTAGCTGGAACCTCCAGAACAGTATAGCTACTTAAACCCAAAACGTCTTTGAAAACTAGCAAGGCAATTGGAACGAAGGAACTGGCAGAAATGTCTGGCTTGGATTCTAAGAGGATAACCAAGAAATGGGAGAGTCGGTGGAGTGGGAGGGAGGAAGGGAGTAGATGGAAATACTTTTATGTCCTTAGCACTCCTTTATAAAGTACTTTTACATCATCGAACCGGTCTACTTTGGGACTCTTGGAACAGCATGGGAAAGGACATGTTTAAGTTTTTATTCTAAACCCCGATTTCTAACAAGAACAGGTTACGAGAAAGCGCCGTGTGAAAAGCGTAAAAGGCAGTAGTACTCCAGAGGTGAAGCTTAGGAGAAGAGAGCGCACACACGCATGCGCACACACACATACACACACACTCGCGCGCGCGCACTCGTATGAGCCCTTGACCTCACATCCATACACACACATGTGTACATTCACTATACACACACATACCAGAAAAGAAATAAAACAATGTTAGGTAGGCACTCAAGGTCTTGCCAGTGCATTGGGTTAACGCGTAGAGTCGGACATCTGCTGAGTCGTAGCCACGAGACCCTCTTCTTTAATTCTCTCATCATAGTTGTTAATTCATTTATCCATCGGCTTAAAATCATGCGTGGTGTGGTCTCAAAACTTAGCGGATGTGGTGTAGCGTATATGGACTAGTCCGCACGCAGTGACGCCTCCTTGATGAAACTGAAACTGAAACAGAGGATGTGGCAAAGACAGAGTCGGTGTGTGAAAAAACCTCGGAAGGTGGATTCCTTCCTGAGAGTAACGCTGCGGCCGGTTCCTAATTTCATTTAACTTAGCAGATTAAGTCGACTGCCACTATCAGAGTAGACTGGGAGAGGGGTTGTGGGGGGGGGGGGGGGGGGGGGGGGCTTTACTGGATGCAGTGGTTGTGATCGATTGTACGGAGGAAAAAGAGGTTGCGTAAATGTGCTGAGCTGAGCTGGCGTATGTTGGTGCTGAAGAGGGGTGTTCTTTCCGTACTTCAGGTGCAGAGACGAGGACCGCTGTTGCTGTGGTAGGCTGTGTAGGAAGGTGTCGGTAATATTGGTGGTGTGGCAGAGCTGGGCTTTGCTGGTAGGAACTGTTGTGGGGGTGACTGTGAAAACTGTACGATGGGGAAGATGTAGGATGGGAATGCTGTGTGTGAGAGGCGGATTGGGACGCTGATGGGCGCAGAGAAGGAGGAGAGAGGAGAATACAGAGAGACTGAGCAGTACAGAGAGGAGAGAAGAGAGAGAGAGAGAGAGAGAAAGAGAGAGAGAATGGTACTCCTTGTGGTGATTTGAAGAGTGTGAATTAGTCTTTGAACGTACGGGAAAATGAAAGGGAGGACAACTCCGTGGACGCGAGAAGGTCTTTGAAGGCCACCAGCAAAATGTGCTACGTGCTTTACCCAACCCAACACCCAACAAAAGGCAACATTTTTGGATGGGTTTACCGTCATGCTGTGTTGTCAGAAAATATTTGCTGACATATATTCCTAACGCTCTGATCAACAGTTACAAAAACACAAGTACAAGGAAATGTAATTGTTCGCATGCAGCATCGCAGCTGTTTCCCCCACAGTTCACTTCCATTGGGATTCATGTGATGGAGATGGTGTGAACTGGGTCTGTTACCCAGACCATAGAGAAGAGATCGACAGGAAAACACAGCTTTCCGGATTCAGAGAGGAGAAGATGAAAGTGGACAGACGGAAGGGAAGGAGAGGGTGGTGGTGGTGGTGGGGACTGCTGTGTATGGATTTAAACAAGTTTTCCCCAATGACGTAGGTCAGTGATGGAGCCGTCTGCCGTCAAGCGGCGCTGTCTGGCAGGGGCCATCACTCACGGGGACGCCTCATGGCGACGGTATGTGCGTCAAGACAAACATGGCGCCTGCCACGGTGTGTGCTAAAAACAACAGGGCGTCAGCGCAAAGCACCTGCGCCGCCGCCACTCCCCCCCCCCCCCCCCCCCCCCCCCCCCCCCCCCCCCCCCCCCCCCCCCCCCCCCCCCCCCCCACACACACACACACACACAGATGGAGCTGGTTGTGGTGGTCACCGGATTTCTCTGTCGGTCCACCACACTGAATACACTACTCTCACACTGAACAGGCTCGTGAGAACGTGTGTACGTGCGTGCGTGCGCGCACGTGCATGCATGTGTGTGTGAGAGAGAGAGAGAGAGAGGGCTAATTCATTTCTATATATTTTGATATTTTGGTGATCTCTTATCTTTCGGCAGAGTGCGGTGAAACAAACCAGAAAAGAGGACAGGAATGATAAGTTTAGGCCGATTTATGTACTCTAACGTGCACAAACGGTAAAACACGCATGACGTGGATATTCACAAAGTAATAACATACAGTCCATAATGTCAGGAGTGTAGCGTAACTCAGTGTAGTCTATGAACACAGGGGTTTGGTATACCACAAAACAGTCCGTTGTGACTGCAATGTATCTTGACCCAGTAAGTCTGAGTTTACTCTAGTAGGGTACAGTGTGACATTGACAGGACCGGACTGTGACACAACAGTCCGAGATAATAGGAATGCACTATAACACAATCCAGTCTGTGTTAATTTAAGAGGAGTGAGTGTAGTATGGTACAGTCTGTAGCATCAGTAGTATAGTACGTTCAGTTTGTGATGGCAGGAGTGTAGTGTAATACAATGCAATCTGTAAATAACAGGAGTGTAGCATAATTCAGTCTGTGAAGACAGGAGTATCAATAACACAGTAGTCTGTGTAAACAGGAGTGTAGGCAATGTTATACAATGCCATGCCGTCTGTGATAACAGGAATGTTGCCTAGTTTGGTGTGTAATAACACGAGTGTAACCGTGTACAGTGCGATAACAAGAGTGCAGCACAGTACAATGCAGTCTGTGATAGCAGGCGTGTAGCCCAATACTAAACGTCTGTGTGATAGCGGGGGAGGGGGGGGGGGGTTCTTTCAATCGAAATGTGTTCAGAAATAAAAAAGGGAGAAAAGCAGAAGACAGACAGGAGAGGAGAGAGAGAGAGAGAGAGAGAGGAGAGAGAGATGCATGACGCTGCCACATTCCACAGGGACATGCAAATTCCTGCCTGAGACACTAGAACCCCCCAATGAGGAAAGACTAACAGGCGCACCAGCTGGATAAAAAAAACCAACTAATTCCTTAGAACTTTAATGCCATGCTATCGTTTTCCACGGCACCTCTTTGGCGCCACTCGTTTTCATAAAACACGGGTTAGCAAAGAAAGGCAAAAACCTGAAAACACAAAGTGAAATTAAGATAGCCAGCTAACGAGCATCTATGCCGACCAATTTTGCGGAGGGAGGGAGAAGAGAGAGAGAGGGCAGCGTTGGGAAAGGTGATTACCAAGCATCCCCCTCCTTCACACACACACACACACACACACACACACACACACACACACAACCGCGTCTTTGTTGCTTTGTTCCTGTGGCGTGCATGTGTGGTGTCCGCCGCGCCGGTGTCATTTTCCTTTTCCAGTTTTTATTATTCCTGCGCTCGGGCTTGGTGCTGGGGAGTAGGGCATAGTTTTCCACGCTGTCTTTCTGACCATAGAATAGCTCTTCTTTTTTTCTTCTTCCCTTCTCTGTCCTTTTTCCTTTTTTTTTTCTTCATTCTTTCTCCTTGTTCTTGGCTACAGCTGTGGGTTTATTGGTGCGAGTTTTGCACAAGTGACCTTTTTGTTTGAAGATCTATCAAGTTAGCCATCTTCCGTCTTCGGGGATGAGTTTTAAACACGACACTAGGCTGCCTCTCTGTGTGTGGGTGTGTGGATGGTGTGTGCTAGGACAGATGTTCATTCTCAAGTTGAACAGGATTAAACCTTGATGTTGTGGGGAGACAGTCTGGAATGATCAATATTTAGAAATCTCTGCCTGCTTAAACTTAATCAGCGTAACATTAGTGTGAGTCTCGTCTGTTTGCAGGCAAGGGTGTTGATGCGCAGAATTTGCGTCCTTCTCCCATAATCATGATTATTCTGTTTTGTCAACTTTGCCAAGAAGGTCAGATCTTCACTGGCAGCTGTTCGCTCGCTGGTTGGTTTGTCAGCGAGATTAAGCAAACACGACGGAACTGATGTTCAGGAAACGCAGTGGAAAGAAGACATGAGGTCCAAGGACAAACCCATTAGCGTTTGATGCGGATCCAGGAATTTTTTTTCCCTTTCGAGGAATGTCCAACCTCATTGGAAGTCATGCAAGCGGCCACGTTTTGTTTTGGTGCCGAAACAGATGCACTTCTCAACCCGAACATCTACACACACACACACAGCACACGCACACGCACATACACGCACACACACACACACACGGCGCACACACAGACACACACACACATACATACACACACGGCGCACACACAGACACACATACACACACTCACCACCCCGCCTCAGACATTACGCCGCCTGTCATGTGCTTCGTCGATCAAAGGTTCGCGCTGCTCGTGTTGATACCCTTTCCACTTCTCTTTCCTGCCGGCTGTAATTAAGACAGGAAGGTCCAAGAACTGAAAGTCTGAACAAGAAGATCCGACTTCAAACGTTTTCCAAGGCAGACTCAAAGAGTCCGCGTCTGCTATTGAACTGTGGCCGATTTGAATACTTCTCTATTTTCTTGTGGCAACAACTTGTACCTCTCTCTCGAAGACCCCCTCTCTCTGTGATTTGTTTTTCTTTTAATGGAAAAATATAGTAGTGAAAGACATGATTTGTTTGGGTCTCGTCATGAAATTTGAGCAGTAAAAGGACAAGATGAGAAGAAGACATGCGTTCCCTGTTGCTGTCAGATTACCGTGTTTTACTTTTGATGACATGTGAGCGCCCAGAACAAACCAGACTTGCCTGGCTTTGGTTCTCGCTTCTCTGGTGCCAGAGCCGTGGGGAAAGTGAGAGGGAGGGAGGGAGGGAAGGAGGGAGGAAAAGAGAGAGGGAGAGAGAGAGAGACACACACACACACACACACACACACACACACACACACACACACACAAAACACACCACACCACACCACACCACACCACCACGCACAGAGAGTAAGAGAGAGCACTGGTCTGAAGAACAGAAGAGCAACACTGGGCCGCAACAGCTCAGGGAATCGCTCCCGCGCGGTGCGTGTGTGATCAAACTTAATTGCGTTTCACCTAGCTCGTCTTGAGGATTCACCGAACATAAACACGTTTTTCGAACTTTTACATTCAATGTTGAAACTTCATGTGGAAGGAAAAAAAAAAAAAAAACGAAGAGGACGAGGGAGGAAGAGTGGATTAGGAGGGAGGGAGTGGGTAGGTGTTTGTTCGAAGGGAGGGGTGTTGGGAAGATGATGATGATGTTGTTTTCTCACCCTTTTTTCTTCTTTTTTTCTTTACTGTGTAAACTATAGTAAAAGGTTAAACAAAAAATTTGAAAAAAGGGAAAAAAACAACTTTGTAGTATTGATAGTCATAGGATATTATTGAAGGTCACATCTGAAGAGATGGAATATTTCAGTCGCATCTGAAGACACGTACATTTGAAGGTCAAATCCGAATGTGAGAAGCTCCAACACATGGATATTCTCTTCGTTCAGAAAAGGCACTCTCTCAAGATAGGAGGAGGGGAGAGAGACAGACAGCCAGACAGACAGACGGACACAGATAAACACACACTTCTAAAAACGTACGTAAATGTGCATGTGAGCACGAGTTCGCGCGTAACTGTATGCGAATGTTCGACTCCTAGATTGTGATTCGTATATATACCAGTCCTGAAACATTGCGATGAGTTGGAATATCCTAAGGGGAGAGGGGGATGGGAAGGAAAAGGAAGAGGTGGTGGTGTCATATTCACTATGTGTGGTTTTCATAGAGACTGCATAACTGTGAACAATCGATAGTCAGTCGATGGCTGTACGACCAGGAATCGTCCCCGGTGAAGACAGTGTCACTGTACAATGTTGTTTGTCAGTGCGCTGAATTATAATCACAGTCGTTCGGGAACACTTCCAATAGGTTCAGTATGGCTCGTGCTTGTACTAACGAAGCTTGTAGAGATAAGAGAATAAATCTGAGAATAATTTCGAGGGAAGGGTGGTGGTGGGGGAGGGTTGTTGGCTCCCTGCGGCTTCAGACTTGCTCAACACAACACACACACACACACACACACACACACACACACTATGAATACACACACAACTAAACACACACTGAATACACACACGCACGCACGCACGCACGCATGCATGCATGCATGCATGCATGCGTGTGGATGCAGTCAGTGTTGGCAGGGCCATCATTTAATCATCCGCAGTATTGCAAGTTAGTGTGGTAATCCACTGGAAGGTACACGCACACCCACACTCTCACACACACACACACACGCACTCGCACTACTCTGTGTGTGTGTGTGTGTGGTGTGTGTGTGGAGCGGGGACGAGGGAGGGGGTGGTGGTTTTAGGGAGAACGAGTGTGTGAGGATGGGGGGGATCTGTGAGATCGGTGTGTGTGTGTGTATGGGGCGGTGGGGGGATTATGCTTGTGTAGGTGGGTGAGTGAGTATGGTTGTGGATTGAAGAGGAGGGAGCAGCGATCGGGAGCATCTTGAGGCAGCGCGTAAGGCTCCAGAATGTGTGTGTGTGGGCGCGTATCTATGTGCGTGTGTTTGTGTGTTGCGCGCGCGCACGTGCATGTGTGTGCGCCCGCATGTGTTGTGTGTGTGTGTGTGCGTGCATGTGTGGGGGTGGGGAAACGGGAAGGAAAGATGTATAGACAGGCAACCAGAGCTCCCAGAATAGGTTTAGATACTTCAACCCGTACGCTTTAGAAAAGCTTGCAAGGCAATAGGAACAGAACTAAAAGTAACTTCCAGCTTAGATTCTAAGAGGATGACCAAGAAACAAAGAGGGCGGTGATTAGAGGGAAATACACTGTGTACTCAACATTTCACTTCATCAAAACGAGTTTACTTTTGAAACTCGGGAATCGCATTGGTAAGGGTATGTTTAATTTTTAACTACAAACCCCAATATGTGACACGAAGGCATTGTGTTAAATTCATACGGGGCAATAGTATTCCTGAGGTGAAGTTTACGACGGGAGAGGATCTGAAAAAAACAGAATCGGTGTGGTCTTGAGGGTGGATTCCTCGTGAAAATAACGGTACGGCCTATTCCAAGCTATGTTTAATTTAGTAGTAGATTGTTACTCGACTGCCATTATCAAGGTGGAGGGGGAGGTGAGGCGGACGTAAATGGATTCAGTGGTTGTGGTTGAATGTATGCAAGAGACAGAGGATGTGTACCTGATCCGTGTGAATTTTAACGTACTGTATGTTGGTGCAGAAGAGGAGTGCTCTTGCCGTACATTGGCATTGAAAGGGACCACAAAAGCCATCCCAGATTGTGTAGGAAGGTTTGTGTCGGTGTTCGTTTAATGTGGCAAAACAGGGCTTGAGGGTTGAAACCGTTGTGAGGTGTGATATATATTTGGCGTGGACCAGACGACCAAAAAATGGGACGATGGGAAGAGATGGAGGATGGGGAATGCAGGGATGAGGGTGGCGTGCTGATGGGTGCAGAGAAGAGAGAGAAGAAAACGGGACAACTAAGAAACTGGACAGAAAAAGGGCACAGAGAGAGAGAGAAGAAAACAGGACAACTAAGAAACTGGACAGAAAAAGGGCACAGAGAGAGAGAGAAGAAAACAGGACAACTAAGAAACTGGACAGAAAAAGGGCACAGAGAGAGAGAGAGAAGAAAACAGGACAACTAAGAAACTGGACAGAAAAAGGGCACAGAGAGAGAGAGAGAAGAAAACAGGACAACTAAGAAACTGGACAGAAAAAGGGCACACAGAGAGAGAAGAAAACAGGACAACTAAGAAACTGGACAGAAAAAGGGCACACAGAGAGAGAGAAAAAACAGGACAACTAAGAAACTGGACAGAAAAAGGGCACAGAGAGAGAGAGAGAGAGAAGAAACAGGACAACTAAGAAACTGGACAGAAAAAGGGCACAGAGAGAGAGAAGAAAACAGGACAACTAAGAAACTGGACAGAAAAAGGGCACAGAGAGAGAGAGAGAAAAAAACAGGACAACTAAGAAACTGGACAGAAAAAGGGCACAGAGAGAGAGAGAGAAGAAAACAGGACAACTAAGAAACTGGACAGAAAAAGGGCACAGAGAGAGAGACAGAGAGGCACAGTTCAGATGGCGAGTCGAAGAGTGCAAGTTAGTTCTAAGAAAAAAAATATGAAAAGGGAAGGTAACTCCACAAACGAGAAGAGTTCCAAGAAGACGAGCGGCAAACTTTACCGCACATTTAACCATGTGTAGCAACCAACAACAGGCGAAGTTATTTTTTGTTGGTTTTCCTAATGCTCTTGTTATAAAAAAAAATTGCTGACATATGTCTATAATGCTCTGAGTAATAACTACAAAGACAAAATACAAGGAAATGTAATTATTCACATGAAACGTCACAGCTGTTATCTCCAGAGTTCGTTTGGACTCAGAATCGTGTGACCGAGATCATGCAAACTGGGTCTGTTACCCAGACCATAGAGAAGAGATCGACAGGAAAACACAGCTTTCCGGATCCAGAGAGGAGAAGATGAAAGTGGACGGAGGAAGGGAAGGAGAGGGTGGTGGGGACTGCTGTGTATGGATTTAAACAAGTTTTCCCCAATGACGTAGGTCAGTGATGGAGCCGTCTGCCGTCAAGCGGCACTGTCTGGCAGGGGCCATCACTCACGGGGACGCCTCATGGCGACGGTATGTGCGTCAAGACAAACATGGCGCCTGCCACAGTGTGTGCTAAAAACAACAGGGCGTCAGCGCCCAGCACCTGCGCCGCCAGCCAGCTCCTGCCCCCTGAAAGATGGAGCTGGTTGTGGTGGTCATTCTCTGCGGTCCATCACGCCGAATACGCTACCCTCACGCCGGACAGACTCGTGAGAAAATGAGAGAGAGAGAGAGAGAGAGAGAGAGAGAGAGGAGTGCACACCACAACGTGTGTGTGTGTGTGTGTGTGTAAAGAAAGAAAGAGAAATTGAGTTTGACATACACTAAATGTACTCAAGTGAATCTTTTGCCCATGCAAATTTTAACCAGAATATTTCTTATGTCGGCACATGTGCTCCATGCGAACTGTACTCAGCATCTGAATGTATCCACGTGAAAAGTACTCGGTTTTTCTTAAGTTTAGGCTATCAATAAGGAACTTGTCATTGAGATGTCATTTTTCTAATCTGTAGATAGATAGATATGTGAGTGTGTGCACGCGCGCGCACGCGTGTTTGTGTATGAATAAACATGCTTCAAAATACTAGACAAGAACAGAGTACACTGTCCACAAGAAAAACATTGAGACAAATCGGCCTGTTCTTCATTTTTAGCTTGGGAAGGGGGGTGTAACTGGGAGGGGGGGGGGGGGAATTCACTGTTGGTTAAAAGAAGTGGGAAGGATAATGGGTATGGGGAGATATCACACGAGGGGGCGGTGAGATTGGGGTGGGTGATTTGGGGAGTTCCATGACAAGATGAACTCGATCGAAATTCTTGCGAACATGAACCAGTACCCCCTGAGTCTTTCCGCTCTGAGAGCACGTCGGATGCGCTGCACCAGATTTGTCAGGGTGGCTGATGGCTATATTTTGCTCGCTGGTCAATGTCTCGTTCGTTCCCCTGCGGAACTTGCTGTCTAAAGAAGCTCAAAGTTTCTAGGGGAATCGGGAAGGGTAAGACTGAGGGACAGAATGCGGGAAATTTCTTGTGCCACTTTCTATGAAATCAGTCCCTGTCTGAAGACAAAACATATCACATTGAAATATTCCAGGTTTGATGTCGGCCCCTCGACAAGATTAGGAGTATAGGAATCTAGTAGTGGTGTGTGTGTGTGTGTGTGTGTGTGTGTGTGTGTGTGTGTGGTGTGTGTGTGTTGTGTTTGTGAACCAATTCATTTCTTTATAATATTTGTATGATGTCTGATCTTTTGGTTTTGTAAAACAAACCAGAAAAGATGACAGGAATGGCAACTTCGGGCCGATTGTTTTATAACGTACACAGAGGTAAAACAGACATAAGGTGGACATTCACAAAGCAACTGGAAGATTATGACGGACGACGCGAGTCTCCTCTCTCACAGATGTGCAGCAAGATGCGCACAAAAAAAAACGCTTCTCAGAAGAAGCAGAAAAGCTTAGTTTTGAACAGAAAGGCCAGGACGACTGAACTGATGAAGGTCAACATTTAACAGCAAAACCCAGTTCAGCTTTGAGAAGACACCAGTGAAACAAACAACTCGCCAACCTTGACAGCACAATCAGCAGTAATGCTTAGTTCACACTATGGAAACCGGCCTGGAAACAGCCCCAATTTCTGTCGGGTAACCGAAATCTGCACAGAGAAAACTCACATTACCCCTTCAACAAACTGCATTACCTCTATCGGATATTCCCGATAGATTTGCCAAGCCCGTTTCCTTCCATCTCAGTCTGCAAAAGTTGTTTGGAAATACAGGCCGAGAAGAAACTAGGACACTGACGCTACCGAGTTTCCATATCGTTTCCAAAGTGTGAACAGGTAGGCAACAAAGTTTTTGTACACGAGACTGACTGAAATTGACCCAAAAAAAAAAAAAAAGAAAGGCGAAAATAGCAGGGAAGTCCGTGCAAAACGCAAAGGGGAGGAGCTTCGCAGTTTCTGTATAATTTCGTCGAGCGTTCACATTGTCGACAAGAAACTCCAGTCACATTTATTTATAGACGGTTTCCAAAGCAGTTTCTTTAACGCGCAGACTGCCAGAGTTTCCCACAGTTTCCATAGTGTGAACCTAGCATAACAGCGCAACAGATGACGGCATCAAGGGCTGGTTAGGTAAAGGCCAGACATGCTTTCCTCACCTTGCAGCCAATCTGGAACTCCACAACACACACTACACACAAAACAAAGCGGGATCTCCAAGACAAACATCAAGTCACCCCTGCTATATATGGGTCCAAGACTTGACGAAAGACCAAGGCCGGCAAGCTCCAGATGTGTGTCAACTGATGCCTCTGAACACCTGAAGGCTAGAAAAGAATTTCAACACCAGCCTCTGGAAGACAGTCATCTGACTCCATCAAGAAAACTACAGGAGGTGGTGGAGGCTGGATTGGCCAAACACTGTGAAAATACCACAACATCATGGCAAGTCAAGCACTGGACTGGAACCCACAGGGAAGAGGAAAGACTGGGCGAATCAAGGCAAGGCATAGAGACGATCTGCTCAGAGGGAAAGCAGCTGGATGGACAGGGTCTCAGCTGAATGGAACGCCCTCAACGAATCCGATGAGGGGAGCACAGTCTGTTGTGGCGCTTACAATAGTTCCCTACTAGAAGACCAAGAGATAAGTCAAAACAAGTCGCCTGCACGTCATGCAGTCCCAAAGTCAAACAAGTCGCCTGCACGTCATGCAGTCCCAAAGTCATGCAAGTCATTGGAAGGTAGCGCAGTCTCACATCTTTCCATTACACTGTTTACACTCGCGTGTACGCGCCTGCTTGCGGGGGGAAAGGGCCATCTTAGGGGGCCCGCGCGGGGCGCAAAAGGAAAGGCCTCTAAAACTCGAAAGGCACTCGTCAGAGAATCCCACACATAACGGAGTCAGCACGTCTACCCCAAACAAAATCAGACAGGTGGGCGCTTTGGAGCCGCATAGTTCATGGTCGGTTTTCTCATCAGAAATATAATGCGGACTTGCATGGTGAGTGAGATTCGATAAAGAAAAGAAAGGAACTAAAAGGAGAAGAAAAGAGGAAGATGTAGGGCCCCACTTTAGAATAGGACAGCAAGAAGTGAAAAATGGGTAGCGTTTGGCAGAAAAAAAGGCTGGGCGATACTGAGATAAAGAGGGGGGAAAAGCAAAACAAAATTTGGCGGTAGCTACCCCCCTTCGTCCGAGAGAAAGGAACCTTTACTTCACAGACAGCTATCCTCTAAAGACACGACAGTAGTACCATACAATCCGCAAAAAACGCAGTGCAGTCTGTGAAAAACTGGAGTTCAGTATACCACGATCCAGTCTGTTTGTGACAGGTGTGTATTAGCAGGGCACATTACAATCTGCAAGTTTGTTATAGGAGTACACTACAGTGTGAAATTGAGGTAGGAGATATAGTGTATAACAATCCAATCTTTAATAACAGGAGTGTAGCGTAGTACAGCAGAGTCTGTAATAACAAGAATGTGGTACAATGCAGTACAGTTTGTGATGGTGGGGTATAGTATAATACAGTCCAGTTTGGAGTGTAGAATGATACAATACAGTCGGTGATTGCAGATTTGTAGGATAATACCGTCTTGTCAATCACAGGAGTGTAGTATGATACAGTTGGTGATGACAGAATTGTAACGTAATACAGTCTGTACTAACAGGAGTGTAACCTAAAACAGTACAATCTGTGGTTTCAGAAATATACTATAATAAAATAGTCTGCGATGATACGAGTGTTGATAATACAATGGAGTAAGTGATAACCGTATAAATTCAAAATAATGCACTACAATGCCCACCTGTGGTAACAGAAATGTCGCCTATACGGTTTGTAATAACACGAATGTACCTATGCACAGTGTAGTAAACAGGTGTTAGCATAATACAATACAGTCTGTGGTAACAGGAGTGTAGAACTATACTGCAGTCTGTGTGATTCCAGTGTGTGTGTATCAGGGGTTGTCTTTCAATCTTTCAATCTTCAGGGCAGAAAAGGAGGTAAGCAGGATAAGAAGACAGAGAGAGAGAGAGAGAGAGAGAAGAGAGAGAGAGAGAGAGAGAGAGAGAGAGAGAGGGGATGCATGGCGCTGCCACATTCACAAGGGATATGCCGATTCCTGTCCGAGACTCTGGAACCCCCCAGTGAGGAAAGACAAACGGGCGCACCAGCTGGATAAAAAGGAACTAATGCCCTGGAACTTTTATGCCATGTTATCGTTTTCCATGGCACCGCTATGGCGCCACTCGTTTTCAGAAACATAAAAAAAGAATAAAACCTGAAAACTCAGAGGTAGATTAAGATTGACAACCAACAGGCATCTATGACGCCTAATTTTGTGGAGGGAGGGAGGGGGAGAGAGAGAGAGAAAGGGGGGGGGTCGGGAAAGTTGATCGCTGAGCATCCCCCTTTCTCAAAACACAAAAACACCACGCACGCCGCGCAGCGTCTTTTGTTGCTTTGCTTTCCTATGACGTGCATGTGTGGATCTGCCATGCCAGCGTCATTTTCTTTCTTTTCAATTTTCATCATTCCTGCGCGCAGGCTTAGTGCTGGCGAGCAGGGTAATGATTTTCGTCTCTCTATCCCAAGGATAGCTATTCTCTCCCTTGTTCTTCCGTGCCTTCTTCCGTGCTTCGTTCTGTTTTTCTTTCCTTTCTCCTTATTCTGGGCTGCAGCTGTGGGGTTTACAATTAGTGCGAGTTTTGTGGAAGCGATCATTTAAAAAGAAATTCTATCAAGGTAGCAATCTTCCATCTTCGGGGATAAGGTCTAAACATGACACCAGGCTGCATCTGTGTTTGTGTGCGCGCGCGCGCGCGTGGTGTGTTTTGTGTGTGTGTGTGTGTGGTGTGTGTGTGTGTGAGCAGTACAACCTTGTCAGTACAACCTTGAGTTAATCTGACAATAATTGGTTTCAGTTAGTGTGTGTGTGTGTGTGTGTATGCGTGTGCTGTGCGACAGATTTTCATTCTCAAGTTGTACAGTTGGCGTTTCTTAGGGACAAGAGTCTTGAATGATCAATATGTAGAAATCTCCAACTGCTAAACTCAATCAGCAGATCATTAGTATGAGTTTCATCTGTTAGCAGGCAAGGCTGTTTGATGCACAGAGCTTGCGTCCTTCTTCACGTAACTATGATTTCTCTGTTTTGTCACCTCTGCCAAGGGGCTGTTGATGCACAGAGCTTGCGTCCTTCTCACGTAACTATGATTTCTCTGTTTGTCACCTCTGCCAAGGAGGTTAGATCCTCATCAGTGTCTGTCGCCAGTTTTGGTTGTTTTGTCAGCAAGATTAAGCAAACTCGACGGAACTGATGTTCAGTAAACGAGGTGGAAAGAGGACACGGGTCCAAGGACAAACACAACGATTAGCGGATGCGGGGCCAGCAGTTCTTTTTTTTTCCCTTTCGATGAATGTCCAACTTCATTGGAGGTCATACGAGTGGCCTCGTTTTGTTTTGGTGCTGAAACCGATACCCCACTCTACCCCCACCCCCCTGCCCCCCCCCCCCCCCCCCCACCACACACACACACACACACACGCGCGCGCGCACCCACATTCACCGGCCCACCTCAAAACATAACGCCGGGTGTCATGTGCTTCGTCGATCAAAGGCTCGCGCTGCTCGTGCTGATACTCTTTCCACATCTCTTTCCTGCCGGCGTAATTGAGACAGGAAGGTCCAAGAACTAAAAGTCCGAACAAGAAAATCCGACTTCAAACGTTTTCCAAGGCAGAGTCAAAGCATCCGCGTCTGGTGTGGAACTGTGGTCGATTTGAAAAGGTCTGTTTTCTTGTGGTAACAACATGTAACTGTCTCCCAAAGACACCTCCCCCCCCCCCCCCCCCCCCCCCTGTAAAGCACAGACGAGACAGAAATAAATATCTCACATCACACACAATCTTATTCCATACGCGTTCTTACCCAGGGATATAACACTTAGACTTTTGAAAAAAATACCACCCCTTCTTTATTGAATTACTTAAGAAATTTCTACACTCAGAACTCCGAGGTGTAGAACAGAAAAGAATGGGGATAGTCTTAAAAGGTTTTTCACTCAGCTTCAAATCCACCGAAAGATTCTCCCAAGTCTCTCCTCGTCGCCTCTCTCCCCTGTAGTTCACCAGGGACGACGTCAACGACCCCAACCTGGGTCTGGCTCCACGACTAGACAAACGTAGCCCGGGACCTTCCCTCTGTATGTCTTCACAACCGGTGCAGCCTCAAACGCCTACGGCAGGAGCTCCTCCAGCTTCTTCACTCCCGTAGCGGAGCATGCCATCTGTACGTCTTCACAACCGGTGCAGCCTCAAACGCCTACGGCAGGGAGCTCCTCCAGCTTCTTCACTCCCGTAGCGGAGCATGCCACCTCTACAAACAAAGTCTGGGAACACCACCATTACCATCCCAGTTCCTAACACTTCAATAATAATTAACTATCAGCTTCGTCTCCACCTGAAAAACTAACCACCATTCCCTTCTCTCTCCACCCCGGCAATTCCTGAGATAAATAGAAATAAATAATATTTCCAATTCATTCAACAAACAAGACAACAGTTTTAATATTATATAAACAACAGCTGGTCTCCTCACACGGCCTCGAATCTATACCAATGGAAAGAATAATTTTAATATACTTGTCAAACATATTCATCGTAATACTATTCATAAACCATAAACAAAAAAACAAGCTGTAAAGAAAATAAAATATTATAACTTAAACACTAAGTCTTCAACTTACCCGGGCCTCTCTCTCCCAGGACTTACTAGCGTCTCACGCTCTCTCTCTCGGTCTGTCACAGCAGACAGCTAAACATCGACCGGCCACACATACAGACTTCAAGCTCACCCGTTATAAAAACTGCACGAGAACCATGCATCTCCCCTCTAAAACCTGTGCACGGGCTAAACACATGTCTGCATCAGCATATCAAACTTTTATACCAGTTTGGGTGCACTTATACACTGCAATAAAATAAATGCACCTCTATTTCTATACTAAACACAATTAAATAAAAACCTATAAAAATTATTAAGACATTTTCTTTACACCCCCTCTCTCTCTCTCTCTCTGTTTTTCTTTTATGGGAAAACAGTAGTAGAGGATATGACTTGTATTTCTTTTCAACCAAGTCTTAGCAGTGAACGACGAGACGAGAAGACCGCATTCTCAGTTGCAGGTAAATCATCGTGTTTTACGTTAGATGGCATGCCAGCACCAAGAAGAGACTGAACTTGCCTGGCTCTAGGTTTCGCTCCTCTGGTGCCAGAGGGGAGGGAGAACACTGATTGCTTCTAATCGTTTGATGGAAGCTAGAGAGAGAGAGAGAGAGAGAAGAGAGAGAGAGAGAGAGAGAGAGAGAGAGAGAGAGAGACGCACGCACGCACGCACACACACAGACAGAAAGAGAGAAAGGAGAGCCTTGACAAACACAGTGAGAGAGAGAGAGAGAGAGAGAGAGAGAGAGAGCTGGTCTGAAAAACAGAACAGCAAAACAGGGCCGCAACAGCTCAGGAATCGCTCCCGCGCGGTGCGTGTTTGATCAAACTTAATTGCGTTTCACCCAGCTCGTCTTGAGGATTCGTTGAACATACATATGTCTTTTTTTCGAATTTTAAATATTCAATGCTGAAGCTACAGGAAGAGGAAAACGGGACGGGAGGGGGGATTCGGATTGATCCAAGAGCTCACTGGAGGAAAAGAAAATCGCGATGTGCCGATCTGTATCTGACTAGCGTTTCAGGAATAAACGAGTCGGTGTAAACAGAAAACTTTTGCACCAGTCAGGTGACCCTGTGGCTCTAGATCATCCTACTGTCCCGAACCCCTGTACTTGGGAAAGAAAAAAATATGCAACACCCCTGAAGCGGTCTTCGGGACGAGAATAAAGTAAGTTGCACGCACACGCGCGCGCGCGCACACACACACACACACACGCACCACAATCTGTTGAAAACATTGGTCGCTTCTCAGACGGTAAAGAGCATCAAACTACGGGAAAGGAATAACACCACTTTGTGAAAAACGTTGACAAGATTGTAGACACTGGATCTTTTGTGAGAGAGAGAGGGATCTTTTGTGAGAGAGAGAGAGAGGGTAAAGGAGAACGGAAGAGAAGGAAGGGTGACAGAACAAAGGGAGTGATGAATTCAGTGTCTGCTAATGACAGACAATCATCGAATGCTGGTGCTGATCGTCATTCCTGGTATCTGTAACCATTTTCATATATATTCGAGAACAAGAACAAACGGAACGCTAGTCCGCCCGATTTGGTATCCGTGACCATTCTGGTATCGGTATACCCGGCTACCAAAACAACGGAGCGATTGTGCGTGTGTGCGCGCGCGCAGAGAGAGAGAGAAAACCCCCAAAATGGAGTGATATATTATCCCACCTGTTTCTGATTTATATTTTAGTATCCACCTGCGAAACTAAGGGATCGATGATCCACCTAATAATCCGTGACCGATTCAGTATATCGGGCTACCAAAGCAACGGAGCAACAGTCCACCTGTTTTCCGGTGTCGTGTGAAATCTGGGAACGTGATATTTGGGAAGGCTTCCCAGATATCACAGATTTTTTTGGGAACGCGTTCCCAAAATGTACTGTGATATCTGGGAAGGCCCGTGATGTCTGGGAACGTGGTCTTTCAGAGCTCAGAAGGGCAGAAACAAGACGAAAAAAAGAACGGATTTTCGAGATAAGGTAGGAAACAATTTAGGTGCAGTTGAGATCTTTGGCATTCTTGTCACTTTTTTTCTCATTAATTTCTTGGCATGGTTTTCACAAAGTTCTCTCTTTCTTTCACACCAGTTCCCACGATTGGAAGTTCAGGAAATCTGGGAACGCGTTCCCAGATATCACGGTAAATCTGGGAACGCATTCCCAGATATTACGGTTCCCAGATATTATACAACACCGGATCTCTGACTTTTGACCGTTTTGGTGTATGAGCATACCAAAATAACGGAACCATGGTCCGCCTGTTTTTCGCACTAGTTGACATTTGGCATACGGATATCAAGACAACTTGGCCGTAGACCGCCGTTCTGGTATTCTTTGACTATTTTGGCCTGCACATACCCCGAATTGGCGAGGGGTCGTTACCCCCAGCGGGGTTGTTTTTTTTTTTTTTTTTTTTTTTTTTCCAGTCCACGGCGTGTGCTTGCTCTGATGTGGGGGTGATGACGAAACGAGCACTTTCGGTCCCATTATCCTGGTACGAATCTCTCTCGACACAGAGGTCGGGTTAAACAGTCGGCGATAACAGCCGCAGCGGTGACTGGTATGACCGGATTTTTGGCATGGACGTGCGGGATGACGACTTGTTCTACCTGACCCCTCGGGGATGGCGGGCGGGGGGTGAGGTATGGGGTCTCTTATCTCATGGCTATTTTCGTGGGTTTTTTGTTTTGTTTTGTTTTGTTTTGTTTGTTTTTTGTTGTCTGTTTTTTTTTTTTGGGTGGGGGGGGGGGGGGGGGGGGTTGTCTGAAACTGCTCATTTATCGTCACTCCACAAGGGAAAAAAAAAAAAAAGAGAAAGCAAATGCCGAGTTTTAAATCTTGGGACGAAAACGGCCTGTCGTTTTGCTGTTCAGACCAAATGGTTATGGAAAAGCAAACTGGCGTTCTGTCTCTAGCCTGTTACGGAATCTGGATTCCAAAACAGTCTTGGATACCAAAATGGCGGTCTGAAACCGACTATGTTGCTGCAGAACTGTGCCGAATGTCCCACCCTGTCTGTGTGTGTGTGTGTGTGGGCGGGGCGGGGGGAGGGGGGGGGGGGCTTTCGGGCGCCGCTTTAATGTCTGCAGATGTGCACCCTTGTTATCAGATCTATCATCTTAGACCCATGGCAACATTTCGGTCGAGATGGAAAAGGTGATACAGTCAGTAACCTGCTTTTCAAAGAAGCAAGAGGATATTTTGTCCTGGCTCGAATCCAGCAGAGGGTGGTGTTGTTTTTTCTCACCATATTTCACTGGCTGGTGATGGATTGCTGTGCTGATCACTTTGATGAGATGAGAAATCTATGCCCCGGTATATGTAGCATGCACCGACTGCTCTTTGGAGAATCTACAGCAGCACGGGAGTTGCCCCTTGTAGGTTCGTGTTCAAATATCCATGGTAACAGATAAACAGAGAGAGAGAGAGAGAGGATGCACGTGCGCATATAAGAAAGAAAAACGAGAACAAGGATCAAAGAAAAACGAGAATATGGATAAAAGAACAATAAGGATGGCGACGTTCTGTAGCGATTGGTCTGTCCCTAGGGATAGAAGCCCCCGAATCTCTGTGTGTGTGTTAGGGAACAGAGAGAGAGAGAGAGAGAGAGAGAGAGAGAGAGTTCGACACGTATGTCGTCGTCAAACGTCATTAAGAACAGACACAAGAAAGAGAGAGAGAAAGAGATTTCGACACGTATGTCTTCTTCAAGCGTCATTAAGAATAAGAATTGACAGAGCAGTTCTCAGTCGGCATGAAAGTGTAAATAAGGGGAAACACCAAACAGAACATGGATAGGGAATAAAAAAATAAAAAAAACCAGCACCGACCTCTCTGCAGCTGTAACAGGTGTTACATACCTGGGAGGTCTGACGACAATATTCTCGGCCGGGACATAAAGAGAACAAGTAGAGGAGCACTCCAGCTGTCATCCTACCCCTCGCCTCCTCCTCTCCCTCCACACCAAACCCCAGCACTTATCCCCCCCTCTCCCCGCCCCTCCCTCCCTACACCCACTGCAGCCAACCTGTTCCGTTTGCTGGGGTCTCCCAGGACCACCGGCTAATGGCCTGTGATATGTTCACAGGCTGTTGCGGGCTCTCTGCCGACCTTCGTAACGGCCACAACTGTTTGCCCAGCACTAAACGCTCCCCTGGTGGCTGACCGGCTCCAGCACGCCGTAAAAAGTCCACGCCGACAAACGGCAGCAACACGACCCTCCTCCTGCACGGAAAGCTGGCCGCCTGCCCGGTCACACGCCTCCATTTTTTTTTAAATTTTAATCTACATGCGCCAAACCGTTCTGTAACCGTTGTCGACTTTTGAAGCCTTGTTACCTCATTAACTAAATCCATATACTATTCTTAAAGAAACTAATGCTGCAAAATATTTAGCGTGATTATAGATAGTCGTCTCAAATGGAAAGAACATTACAATTTAGTATGTAAGAAAGCAAATAACATCTTAGCTTTCTTATACAGGAATATCAATGACTGCCCCCAAAAGGTTAAAGACGACTGCTACAAAACACTGGTTAGACCATACTGGAATATGGTTGCTCAGTTTGGGATCCTTACCATCTAAAGGACATGATAACCTCGAAAAGATTCAGAAGAGAGCAGCACGGTTCGTAACAGGGAACCACATCAGAGAAAAGGGGAATACTAGGAAGAACATGAGGAAATTAGAATGGAAACCCTTAGAAGAGAGAACAGCTTTTATCAAACTTAACATGTTCTTCAAAGGCAGAGCTAAAGTAATTGATATTCCAATGGAGCAACTAGTATTGAATAAAAGTAGCACCAGGAGTGCGGTCAATGTTATACCATACCTGCATCAAAGATTGACAGCCACTTACATTCTTTTTATCCCAGTTCTGTACGGCTGTGGAACTCACTGCCGGGTGCCATCAAGATTGCCACAAATGCAATCTCATTTAAAAAACAAATTGATTCGACAGTTTTGAGATCTGCATATTGACGATTTTCTATTTTTACTTCCCCAATATTTTACTATACCTGGGCCTGAATTTGGCCATTGCTTTAAACTTCTTGAATATCGAGTGCGACCCCTTGTTGCCAAATTTGCTCCAGGGGCCAACAGTCTGAGTCGCACTGTTTTTATGTTATTTTATTTTACTTTTTAACATGCGCGCTGGTGACCTACTCGTTTTTTGAGTGAACCAGTATTTTAGGAAGAAGAATAAATCGAAGATCAGCCCCTCGCAGGGAACGAGACCCCTATCACCCGTTTCTTTTAGTTTTCACAGATTTCTTTCGAGGGATATAGCTCACGATGTAAGAATACATTACCTACTTTCTGCACAAGATGGCTTTCCCAAATTGTCGGGTTTCATTCATTTTGATATGTCTACTTGGAACCTTACAGGATGTATCTTGATGCACTTCAGACGAAAAAGAAATGGGCATGAGTCGGTTTTCAGGTTCAGTAATACAAATTTTGTGAACAAGCCAGTTGTTGCCTGTTTGTGCTCATTATTATCCTCAAAAACTTACACACGGCTTTGCACATGGCTTTTTTGGTGTGTCACCTCATTACCGATTGGCTCTCAAAGATCGAGGGTGGGGGACTGTGTGTAGCTCCAGTGGGTGAGGTATTTGAAACCCGTCGTTTTTAAAGGAAAAAAGCTGGGAAGTACATACTCCTGGATGTAATTAGGCTTTCTCGCTGCTCATCCTAACCCGATATTTTGTGGCGTCAGTGTATTGTTAGACGATTCCATCCTGCTGAACTTATTTTGTCGATCACGTCATCTTGAGGTAGTAGGTGCGGATATATTACCCTGGGTATATGGATTGGTCCATTCCGTGCTCTTTGATTCGTAGAAAGTTTCAGTGCGAAAACCCGGACGCTCAAAATAAGAACGGGTGAATTCGTTGCCTGTACTCATTTTGATGAAAAGGCGAATGCAGTGCATGGGAGTCGAGTAAATTTCCCTTTGTGGGTGTTCCGTTGGTCCTATTTTCCCTTGGGGTTGTTCCTTGTAGCCAGATGACCTGGGTATTGCATTCGCCCACTTTCCCTATGTGTTGTTCCAAGCAGCCAGTTTCCCCACCCCCACCTTTTGGTTGTTCCTTGCAGCCCATGTAGCAACTGAACAGCCGAACAGTCACAGTATTCATCAGTTTCCATTTGGGACATTCATTATTAACAATGAGACAGTGACGGATACAGATGACTGGTGACGGGCAAGGGACATGGGGAGGCAGAGTTAAACCTGATACAAAGTTGATCGTGGCAACTAAACATAACATGCAAGGGATTCGCCAGGACATGAAAGAAAATCGAGAAAGTGGGTGGGGTGTAGAGGGCGTAGAGAAGAAGAGGTAGGAGGGTGAGGATTGATGATGAAAATGACGTGATGGAAGGTGTGTTTGCAAATGCCCGTGCTGGGAGGACCTTGACAACAGGGCATTTTCATTTCAGCGTATCTGCAAATCATATGCGCGCGCTCTCTCTCTCTCGCACACACACACACTCATCAATTTTAAGGAGGAGGGTTGCAAAAGCACACAGATAAAAAAGAAATATTTTGGTGCTTCCCAACTGTGTCTTTCCTCAGTGCATGAAACAAAATAGATTTGTGTGGAACAAAATTCCATCAACGCTTATCTGCAGAGTGTGGACAGACCCCCTACAACCCATCTTTATCCACTTCTGCACCTGTCAGGGAGACGTCTGGCGAGCAAGGTCTCCAATGGACCACTTCAGAGGAGAGAGAGATTTGTGGCGGTGATCTCCACCTTCAGCCCATAGTCCCTCAGCCCCTGAATAAGAGAGCAAGAACTAGGTCCACTTCCTGGGGGCCAACAACTGTTACCTCTCAAAGGGGGGGGGGGGGGGGGGAACATGAGTGGGGGGTGTAAACCGTGTATTAACGGCTGTTCCCAAAGTGGGCTCAACGAGTGTTTAACGAGTTCCAGAGAGTCCAGGTGTTTGGCTCCCAGCGCTGAAGAACCCTCGTAGCTTGTTCCAGCCAGTTTTATTAGAGCCGGAGCTGCCCGTAAAGCATGGGGGTCCCACATTGTTTAGACCTCGTCCGACAAGTCACACGGCAGATGCCAACGGAATCCGGTAATGGGGCGTGTTGACAACCTCCAGATTGGGGAAGTCTTGGGAGTCGAGTGGTTTTATGACTCGTGGTGCCAGAGAATCGTGGCATCTTTTTGTTGATTGTGACTCTGGTCGTCTTGCTGCAAGCTGGATGAGGTCATGGCAGATTTGCTGCCAGTGTGCGAGGATTTTGAGCGCTGGTCCTTGTTAACACTCACAACGCCCATTGTGTGTGATGCACATTTGTTCCGGAGTGTGTGTCTGCATGGAGTGTTCCTATCAACACTGATTGGTTGTCCCCGTCTGGTTTACAGATTTTCATTTTGTTGGGTGAACGGGTAGGTTGAACTCGCAGATGACGTTCGGTCTCTACCCACAATCATGACCCTTTCACAAAGTGTTACAGACCTACCTCCCTCTCACACGCACGCACACACACACACACACACACACACACACACACACACACACTTGAGGTAGCATCACCGAGCTCTAGGGTTGGAAATCACCTTTTATGTTTAAGCGCGATGAGTTTTCCAGCTGTTTGAGGAAGACCTAGCTGGATGTTGTTGATCGGCACGGTTATCTGTCGTGTTTTGTCTCTTGTGAAGAGATCTATCTACCCTTTCCGGAAGTAGTAGCGTCGTTGAATTTATAGCGTTCGTGTCGAATGTTTCCTATCGCTTCTTTCATCTGGCCCACTCCTCGCTCGCTGTTTTTCTTCTGCGTACGCAGGCTGATACTCCTGCGGACACTCCCTGTATAGACAGACAGGCTAGGTTAAATTCCATCTACCCAACGAAGGGAGTGGAGTTCTGCGTGTATGACCTTTTTTTTTTTTTTAAACCCGCCATTAAGGCAGCCATACTCCCAACTTCGGTGAAGGTGCATGCTATGTGTAACGTGTCATCCATACCAACGGCCAAACCGGTCGTCTCTTCCGAACGTTGGTGATGTACGCGTGTGCAAGATGTTATGCGTGCGTTCACACACGGAACCTCGGTTTAAAGTCTCATTTGAAGGATTGTATGGAAATAGTCGGAACCAATGTTAAATAGAGTCGGAACCATAACTCCGAGGGAAAAAATCTGCCTGTACCGAAACGGCCCAGCGAAGATTCGAACCCGCAACCCTAAGATTACGAGTCTGGCGCTCTACCACAATAATATGGTTTTTTAAACCGTAGTTTATGATGATTGACAATTGTAAGATACATCTAAGATCACGATCTGTTTGAGACAGGCGCGACTTAAAAGCCGTCTTGGTTAACAAAAGAATCGGATAGTACCCCGAGGCGGAAAGAAAGACATCATCACACCTATTATCTAAATTTTCTGCAAGATGCTTCCGCTCTCGCTTTCAATGACCACGTGCACGAGTGTGCTCCCCTCCCCCATCAATCTTCTACACTACTCCTTCGTCCATTAAACTCAATACCGACTGTTTATCCACAATGCAATTGGCTTTTAATCTGCCAGTGTGTAAAACACTTTTCCTGTAAAATTTTTAGATCAGATTTTTAAAAATCTGGTGACTTGTACAGGGATTAAGATCACAGACGGAAGAACGTGCTTTATGCGTTTGTGTATGCGTGCGTGTGTGCGTTTCCTTTTTTCCCCCCCCAGAAAACGACCGAAGAACTCCAGTCCCACCCACCAGTCGGCGTTGAACGCTCACTCCCCGACAACGCCAAGTACTACACCAGCTGTCACTACGCCTCCCGCCCCCGTCATGTCCAAGCCTTCAGAGGTAAGGTGTCGGTCATGGGAAGCACGATGCCTGTCGAAGTTCAAGTTAATTTGTTAACAGCGCCAGAATGTGTCGTTGAAATGCCTAAATGCTGTCATTTGTGCTTGCTATTCATTGCGTCTGAATTGTTTGAGAATGCAAAACTATGAATAGGCGTAGAGCAATGCAGATTTTATATAGCGTAGTGAACAGCGAGGTATGTTTTTCGACAAGTTTATCATCTTCAAATGTGACAAACGGCAGATAAAAATACACAAGACACACTCCCTCTCTCTCCCACACACTCGCCCCTCTCTCTGCGTCTTCTCACTCTCCCTTTCCCCACTCATTCTCCTCCCTCACTCTCCCTCTGCCGCCTTACTCTCACTCTCCTACCCTCGCTCTACCACTCTCCCCTCGCTCTCCCCCTCCCCCCCCCCCCCCCCTGTTCTCACCTCCCGCTCTTCCCGGGCCCTTGCCTTGCTCTCTTTCTCTCCCTTGCTCTCCCTCCCACCCTCCCTTGCTTTCCCTCCCATTTTCCCCTCGCTGTACCTCTCCTCTTACTCTCCCTCCTACTCTCCCCTCGCTCTAACCTCTCTCCTCCTTATTTCCCCTTCCACTTTCCCCTCACCCCCCCCCCCCCCCCCCCTTACTCTCACCTCGCTCTCTCCCAAGGCGTGAACATATGAACTGTTGATGCCGACTGAACGATGTTTTTGCAGACGACCCTGTGTGGTAACCGGACGGAGACGCGACTCCAACGGCACGTGCGGCCCACCACCTGACCCCCTACCACCAGCAGCACGAGCACCACCCCCGCTGTCACTCCCCAGCACATGCCGCACGCCCGCACACCCATACCCACTTCACCCCGCTGCTGTCAACGTCAACGGACAGACGTCGGTGCTGAGGCAGGGCGAGGTGTCCCTGAGACAAAGTGAGATGCCCCTGAGGCCAGGGGAGACGACCCTGCCCGCCAGCCGCAGCCTCCTCAACTACCGGCGGCTGGAAGGGGGCGGGGGAGAAATACACGTCGTCCAGCGCGGCCAGCCAGACCAACAGCGACCGCTCCCACACCTACGAGTCCATCGGCGGGGACGGCCCCTTCCCGGACCTCCTGAAGAACGGCGTGGTGGTGGGCGGCGGGCCGGTGGACACCTGATGAACCCTTTCCCCCATGGAGGAGGAGCTGCAGACCCCCGAAGAGTCACCCCGGACTTCTGTGACTGTGAGTGCGCGGCCCACCTGGACCTGGCCCTGGACCCCGCCTCCCTGCCCTTGGACGGTTACTACAACGACCGCAGCACGCAGACGCTGCCCGTCAGGCACTTCCGGCATGTGTCCGCGAGCCGGAGCCGCCGGCGCCCCCGCCCTTCGGGGGACCCTTCAGCTTTGACATTGAGGACACCCCCCAGCACAGCGCCGTGGCGCGGCCCGACTCCAGGCTGTCCAAACCGCTCCCGCCGCCGGACCTCCTCGGGCAGTCACTACAGTGACCGCAGCGTCGGGACCGGCGGCTACCGGGAAGGGCAGAAGAGGGCCATCCCCGCCCTCCACCCCAACTACTTTGATCCGCCGGAACCGCCCGCTCCGGACCCCTTCACGTCGTGATGCGGGCAAGTGTCCCCCGACTGCCGTGACTGCAGGTGTACTGTCCATAAGAAGTGTGTGGCCAAGGGATTTGGAACGTTTAAACATGGATACAATTTTTGGTGACATCTTACGAGAAAAGAGAAAAAAAAAACTCCGCCCTTGGAGCCCTTCATTCTCTTATATTTGAAGAAAAGGCTAAGGGCGAAACGAGCTTGTGGGGAGGGAGGGGGGTTCTTCGTTTCATGCAACCGACAAACTGTATGGAATTAAAGTTATGTGTCTTGAAGCAAAAACCGATCCGAGACGGTTCTGACTGTCGCTTGAGCTGACATACGACTGCGATAGTATGTTTCAGTTAAAATAGGATAGGAGATCATTTGTTTGTAAAAACGAATTGAGGAATTTTGTTCGAGCTTAAAAAGTAGGATTGAGAGTGTGCTTATGACGAAAATCGGTTCACTAAGTATATGAACTAACGGGGGATTGAGAAAGATTGTTAAAGATGAAATGGGATCGAGAGAGGCATTTTTTCCACCATAGCTGGCTTTTTTTTTTTTTTTAAAGTCAAGGTGACAAGGCGGTTCGATTTGTTGACAGGCATAACTGTTGTCGGTGATGAAGGAATCTTAAACGCCGTTTCTCCCCACACAAGGCGTCATGTGTCAGCAAAAATAATGCTATTATATGTAGGCACAATATGAGAGCCGAATCGCGCTTATGTCCCCCCCCCCCCCCCCCCCCCCCCCCATTTTTTTTTCCCTTTTATAGTGAATTGTATTTGTATGTATGATATAGATTGGGGAGATCTATATTTTTGGATAGGAAAAGAGGTATAAATGAGTTCCGTGAAAGCTTATTTTGTCACTGAATCAATAACGTTTGATGATTACAAGACAATCGTCGTTAATTCATCGATGTATTAAATGCAAACGGTGACGTCATCGGGGTGATCAACATGGTGGGAAGTGACGTACTGTCATACGTTTTGTCGTGTCTCGTTTTCGATGTTTTAAAGACCATGACCTGTACACTTTGTTACGGCGAAAAAGGAATCCATTGTCTGTTTGACCATATATCGGGGATCAAGATATCCCGTTTTGGATTTCAATTGCATGCTAAGATTCACTAATTCCGTTTTGTTTTTGAATAGACCATTGCCATACAGATTACAGATTTTTTTTTTTTTTTTACACATGCTAAATGGTGCATTTCGGTGACTTGTCAAAGGCTGTTCAGCCGACTCGCGTACAAAGTTTTTTTTAAACTCCAGAGCTTGGCAATACACTTCAGAGTACATGATTGTATTGAATCGCTGGAACTCGTTTCCAGTTTTGATTAAGCCCAACTGCTTCACACACACGCAGACAAAGAGCAAAACAAAAAAAAAGAGGGTTTATGTACATTCGTTAAAGTGTCTGATGGTTTCAGATGTACTCGCTCGCAGTGTTTTAACCGCGTCTCGAAGAACTACGACAGGTGACCGGTTCTGTATCATGGGGGATCTGGACAGAGCGGAAAAGGTGCATCGTTGTGATACTCTCTCCAGCAAGGCAATAGCGTGTACATTAGTCCGTTCGTTTCTCTGTACCTCGTCCCGTTTACAGATGGTCATTTATTTTGCACGGTGCCATTCTCATCTCGTAGAATGTGCTGTCCTCTTCACACAATCTGCGGACATCTTCAACAATTCAACGATTTCCAAGACTAGATGAAGTGAGACAAAGAAAAAGAAGTAAACCTTTGTTATCGACATACCAGAATATCTTTCAGTATACTGGTTTCAGACCTCGTGTGTGTGACAACAGAGCTTACGTGTGTGGTGTGTATATATATATATATATATATATATATATACGCCCCCTTTTCTTTTTAAGATCTGTACATGACCCCGACCTCCCCCCCGTCAAATTATATAATAACAAACGTCAGGTGCATGTCTTGTATGTGATACGTGGACAGAACAAAATGGGATTTTTTTTCATTCCATGTACATCCAACATGATATCCTCTTACCCTGAGGAGGCCTCTTTTAACGGACTTACATTATGGATCGTCGTCAAATAACCACCCTGCCCTCTGCCTGCCAATGCCCCCCTCTCCCCTTTCAACCAACTCATCCCCCCCCCCCCCCCCCTTCATCGATGTTTGGATGCAAACGACACGAATATTTTTACCAGTCTTGTCTCGACTGAACGCTTCTATGATGCTTGTAAACGTCCCAGATTTTGCCTCCAGAATACGTGGCCTATTATAATTCAGTGACTCCTCATGCTTATTTTCTAGCTGGCCTATACAAGTCGACCATGACCGTTTCCCTTCGGAATCCACGCGCGCGCGTGTGTGTGTGTGTGAAGTGCATCACTACGTTAGCCAGCGATGTGTATGCATCACTTTACCTGTACACTAGTATGGAAAGCAAGGTAAACCGACACTTTAAAAGCTAATAATCTTTTTGTTTCTTTGCTTTTTTGTGTGTGAAAAAAAGTTTATGGATAATTATATGAAAACAATGTTAATGACCGTTTTGGATGTGACAAGAATTATCAACTTTGCTGCTCGTGTTCCTAATTGGAGGGGGGGGGGGGGTGGGTTGTGGCTTCTTTATTTTGTCCAAGCCTGATGTAACAAGTCAGTCGTGGTCATCACGTGACCCGTGAGCATGCGCACCTGGTATCGTTGGCGTCTGCGCGGACCCGCAGGCCGTTTCGCGCCATGTGCAGACTGGCTGCGGCCATTATAACGTGAAAACCCAGACAAACCAGTTCATTTAAAAATTGAAAAGGGCAGATTTTGTCACGATGGTAGACACACGTGACAAACGGCAAATGTCCGTTTTCTTGATGATTTACTACCGTTTACGTTACGAGAAGAATGGTGATCGGGTCTTGGCATGCTCCGCTACGGAGAAGAAAAGAAAAACCCAAACAAACTTGTCGGTCACTCGCTCATGTTCCAGTTATGGCAAAATGTTCAGCACTCCCAGACGAGGAGAGGCTGAAGGTTCTTCGCCCATGGCTTCCACCAGGAGGATGGAGGGAATCGAACCACCTGCTGTTGCCTGCTTTCGGCACCACCAGCCTCTCTTCTTCTGCTTCTCTATCTCTCCCTCCCCCCCCCCCCCCCCCTAAATCGCAACAACCCACCAACATCAGCAAGTTTATTCTCTCTACTTTTGCTTCCCTATCCCCCCCCCCCCCCCACACACACACACACACACACCACCTTCCCGCCATCCTCTGTCACCCTCCCAAATCATTGGTGAAAATGTATGACGTTTAGAGCAACTGCCGGCTTATTTCCTCCCCTCCCCCTCCTTCCGTCCCCGCTCGTCTTCCAGCCTACACACACACACACACACACACACACGCCATCTGCTGCTATCCACCCAGCCCCCCCCCCCCCTCTCTCTCTCTCTCTCTCTCTCTCCTCTCTCTCTCTCTCTCTCTCTCTCAATGACGAATAATACCAGTAAGTGGGATATTAGTCTTTACATAGAAGTGCTGACCTGGCTGTTCATGTTCGTATAATGATTTTTGTTTTTATCGATTCACAACTAGGTTCGTCTCTTGGGGGGAAAAAATCTTTTCCAAATTTTGGGGTTCTTCGTATGTTGTTTTAAGTCAATCCTGCACACCATCACGTTCACATCGATTTGGTAACACCATCATAATTAATGTCGGAAACCTTTAACAAGCAAACCCCGAAACTTCAGTCTGGGATTAAAAGAAAAAGTGGAATTTTTATATGGCAAACACCAGAGTGACAAAAGGTGTGCGAAATATTAGGCAGAGTCAGCCGGTTCGAAGTCAACAGCACCGCGCGCGTGCGTGTGTGTGTGTGCGTGTGATCGCAGGAGCTCATTAAGATTTTTCATGTTAACGGTCGTGGGCGAGCGAGCGTACTAGCCTCGAAACCGTAGTGTTAAAAACTTTTTTTTTTTTTTTTTTTTTTTTTAACTTCAAAGCGTTTGTTTCTTTCCTGTCAATCCCTATTCGATCTGGTTTTCTCTTCATTTGTCCCCCCCCCTTGAAATTGAATTCAATATGAACGCTAACAATGTGCGTACGAATGTCATCTCGCACATTAGTAACTGCTTGGCTTGGACAGAATAATGACGACTTGTAAATGCAACAAGATAGGAGTTATATATGTGTGTGTTAAAGAAGACTTGTAAACGCAACAATATGGAAGTTACTGCGTATGTGTTTTGCTTTTAACGGAAATTTGACGAACTAATGAATGTACTGCGCCAACAACAATTAAGTCGGACACCGATCGTTTGTCATTAATGTGTAAGCCTTGAAGCAAGAGGGTCGTATCGCATCCTGGGCCAACACTCCCTCCCTCCCTCCCCAGTTTAAACCTGCCCCTCTCATTCACTCTCCCCACCCTCCACTCTTCCTCTAGACCCCACGAGAGGAAGAAAGTAATTGTTCGTCAATAATGTTTTTTCTCAACACATTGTGCGCATGTGCGTGGTACACAAGCGCGCGCACTCTTACGCCTATGATGACGCACATAAGCGCACGCGGGGACACACACACACACATGCGCGCCCGCACGCACGCGCGCGCGCGCAGTTCATCTCCACTGCGGAGCGGAAGAAAACGGGCCAATTCTAGACAGAGCCAGGAAAATAAAAAGCTGTGTTCAGATGAAACGCTCTCGGAATGGTAAGCAAGCAAGCACGGGGAGAGAAAGGAAGGGAAAACACAAAACAAAACAGAGCAAAAAAAAAAAAAAAACCCGATGTGCACGTGCGCTTGTTGGAAAAAGTATCTTCCCATTTTCCTGCTGCCAGAAAACGCTGAACATCAAGCGGTCTGTCTGGGAGTCGATTTGTCATTCTGACCAAAGATAGTTCGCCCTACGGAGTGCAAGTCCTAATACCTTGTCTCCCTCCTGCCACCCCCCCCCCCCCCCCCCAATCCTCCTTTCCTTCCTTAAATCGTGTTCTCTCTCTCTCTCTCTCTCCTCTCTCTCTCTCTCGTGTCACCATAATTATATTTACTCGCTCGTTCTTTTCGCTCACACACACACGCACACAGCGCGAATGCGCCGCTCACACCGCACTCAAATGTGCTACGATTTATACAACTGTGAACTCATTTGAGCGCTGATGAACTCATGTTTTCTGTTTGTGTTTGTTGGATTTTTTTTTCTTTTGTTTTATTGTCCTCCGTACATCCTCAGCGCTTTTAGCTGCGCTTTTTCGCCTGCTACTGATTCCGTACTCGACCCCCGCTCCTGAACTATGCTTGGATTGCCATTATGAGTGTTCGTTCGTAAGAAATCATTTGAAAAGTAAACTGCGGTTGAAATGGAGCAAATACACGTATTTGAATGTGCTGAAACTTCCTTTTTGCCAGAAAACAAATCAAGTGTACACGTGCAAGTCGATTAGTGAGGGGGGAGGGGTCAGGTGTGGGAGGGCATGGAGGGGAGGGGGGGAGAGGGAGGAAGGAGGTGTATGTGGCTTTTAAACGTGTCGACTGGATTGTTGATAAAACTCTTCCATTCAACCACACGAAGTTTGGCTAATATCTACCCGTCCCCCGCATCCTTCTTCCCCTCTCCTTTGTTTTGTTTTTAAGGGCCTGTATTTAAAATATGGATATGAAATGTATCGATGTTTTTTACTTGCTTTACCGTCAACGCAAGCAACACTGACGGATTTTGTTTGTTGTTTGATTTTTGTTATTATTGGTTTTACTTTTGTGTGTTTATGCGGTTTGTTTGTTTGTTTTTTAATAAATCCCTGCTATTTATCTTGACTTCATGAATATAAACAACACGTCATCAGAGCAAAGTAGAGAGAAAACAATAACGGGCTGAGACTGGGTGCAAGTACTTACTTCCACCCCCCCCCCCCCCCCCCCCCCCCCGCCGCCTCTCCCACGTCACCTCGATCCCTGCCCCTCCCCCCCCCTCCAAACTCTCCTTCCATCCTCACCGAGATCGCTAACGATATCAACAGTCGCTATCCCCTGGACGACTGCACATGGCTACCTACAGTGGTCCTCCCCTTCCCCCCTCCCATCCCCAGTCCCCTGCTTCCTCCCTCCCACAACCCTTTTCGCCACCACCCTAGGGGTGGAGATGACAATCGTGTGATATCTAAGGGGCATTTTCACAACATAACCGTCATTGGACTGTTTTGACAGCAGTTATGATGCTGACGGCATCGTCCACAGTACTAGTTTCCCTGCGCCGAGCAACGCCTTCCCCCTTCCCCCCTCCCACCCGTCACTTGAGCGTTTCCCTTCGCTGGCCTCCTTTCCCTGGCTTCTTGACGCTCTTTTCCCTAGCTTCTTGACGCTCCTTTCCCTAGCTTCTTGACGCTCCTTTCCCTAGCTTCTTGACGCACCTTTCCCTGGCTTCTTGACGCTCCTTTCCCTAGCTTCTTGACGCTCCTTTCCCTAGCTTCTTGACGCTCCTTTCCCTGGCTTCTTGACGCTCCTTTCCCTGGCTTCTTGACGCTCCTTTCCCTGGCTTCTTGACGCTCCTTTCCCCGGCTTCTTGACGCTCCTTTCCCTGGCTTCTTGACGCTCCTTTCCCTGGCTTCTTGACGCTCCTTTCCCTGGCTTCTTGACGCTCCTTTCCCTACGCAGGCTTATCGACGCTTCGACGCTCCTTTCTGTACGCTTGCTTCCTTAGGTTCTTTTCCCTCTACTGGTTTGCTGATGCTTTGTTTCCCTCTGCTGGTTTGCCGATGCTCTGTTTCCCTTCACTGGCGTTACCTTGCGTTCTTCTCCCTGTGCTGGTTTCTGGACACTTCTCCCCACGCTGGAATCTCAACGCTGCTTTATGTACGCTAGCTTCCCCAAGATCCCCCCCCCCCCTCCCTCCCTTCCTTCCTTTCTCTGCGCCGTCTTCTCCGAGCGACTTTCACTATGCTAGTGTCTTGACGTTCCTTTTCACTAGGCCTACAATAAATAACCTCCCGGCCTACAATAAATAACCTCCCGACCTTCATTCCCTAGGTTGGCTGCTCGTAGGCTGCCCGTTACGCTGGCTTCTCAACGCTAGAACGAGATCAAGGTCTGCCGTGCCAGGGATCAACGCTTCTTTTCTTTTCTCGTTGGTTTCTCTTCGCGTCTTTACCTAGGCTGAGTCCTCTACACCGCTTTCCTTACCGCTGGCGTCTCTATGCTTCTCTCCCTACGCTGGTTTCTCTGCGCAATGTTGTCCACGACCGCAAATGATGTTTGACTGCACTGTCGATGAAGGATGGGGACAAACTGGGAAACTACAATATCCTTTGGAATTTAGTATGAGTATTTACTTTGAAAAATACAGGATATGTTGACGTTTGCTAGTCGCCAGCAACTCGCCCCAGATTCCCTCCCCTCTTCATCTTAAAAAAAAACAAACAAAAAGCGAAAACGTTTACAGATTTCAATAGCTTCAGTCAAGGAAACAGACTGAGTCAATTGTAAGTATATACTGTAAATTTCTTGACGAACATTATTACTGTAAATTTCGGGATGAAATGTATTTTGCGCTGTCAAAATGCAGAGTCAAAGAAAAGACACAATGAATTACGGAGGGAGGGAGGGGGTGGGTGAAGACGATCTAAGAGCAAGTGAAAAGCAAAGGTAATAATACATGGAATACGTATGGCGTGACAGAGAGAAGGTGACAAGATCTACAGATCAGATGACACAAGCAAAGAGAAAGCTGGAATCTGGCGTGAGAATGAAAGCTGAATGAAAGCTGGCGAGATGAAAGAGTAGGTGACACGAGCAAAGAGAAGATGGAATCCGACATAAAGGTGAAGGCCTTCGAGACCAAACATTGGGTGACACGATCAAAGGGAATCCGACATAAAGGTGAAGGCCTTCAAGATCAAAGAGTAGGTGACACGAGCAAAGAGATCAAAGAACAGGTGACACGAGCAAAGAAAAGATGGAATCTGACGTAAAGGTGAGGGCTTTCAAGATCAAAGAGTAGACGTAGGTGACACGAACAGAGAGAAGGTGGAATACGGCCTTCAAAGTCAAAGACTTAGGGTAGCGGAGAAAGAAAAGAAGGTGGGCTTTGGTGCGAAGGTGAAAAACGCCTTGAGGGTCAAAGAATCGGTGAAACCAGCAAAGAGATGGAACCGAGCACGAAAGTGGAACCCATCGACATCAAAGAGTGGGGTGAAAGCAGCAAAGAGAAGATGGAAGAGGGGCGTGGAGGTGAACTGAACTGGGTTCGTGGCCGAAAGCTGATAAGGTCAAAGAACAGGTCACACGAGCTAAGAAGAGGTGGAATCTGGAGTGGACGGTGCAAGCCAGCATGTCGCCAGTGGCGCGCTGCTCTAGAAACTCCCTACGGAGGAGAAAGGGTGCTCTAACAACTTCGTTCTTGTAGTCTGCAAACCGGTCCAATGTGGAACCTTCACATCCATCAGTTGCTTTGGAAAGAGATGAATCAATCAGATACCGATATTAAACAGATGACTTTGGAGTGGGGAGGGGGGAGGGGATTGGGTGGGATGATAAAGTGGATTATGTAACCGATGCGTCAGTATCCATGCAGACGTTCTACTCGTTGTTTTAAATGATAAGAAAATCACTGCTAACCTTTTTTTTTAAATTTTTATTTGCTTTGGCTTTTTTCTTTTCTTTTTTGAAAGACATGGTGCCAATGTTATCCTTATTGAGGAGAGTCATCTCGACCCGCACTCACATCCCCTGCCCCCACCCCCACCAATCTCCTCCCCTACACCCTCTCTCCTTCACTGTATCCCCCTTCCTGCGTTCATCCACGCTGTGTGAACCTTCTGCTTTAACCAACACAGGCAAAAAACGATGAAGAGTGAAAAACCTTTGCTGCTGCATGCTAACCTTTTCATGTACCTGAGTAGTGCAGTTTGTCTCTGTTGTTATCTTGGGTTCAGCTTCCTCCATCTATTGGTATCCCCGTCCTTCCTCCCCACCCCCTCCCCTCCCACACGGGCCTTCCCCCACCCCCCCCCCCCCCCCCCCCCCCCACCCCCCGCCCTTCTTCCAGCTGTCAGTGACTTGTTTTCAAGCCTTCCTACAGGCCATTTTTTGCATGTTCCTTTTTTTTTCTCTCCCTCTGTATTTGTTTTTTGGTCTGTCCTGTTAGATCTCCAATTACATTGTTACAAAGCCATTGTTTATATTTTGAGTTGTTTTGGTTTCAGGAACTTTGCTAAAAGAAAATACCTGAAATGTGCCGTGTTTTCTGTTGGTTTCCGTTTGATGAAGAGGCAGTTTTCAAAGCAATTTTTTTAAACTGGGAGGAGGGGGGGGGGGGGGGCGTTCTGTTTGTTGTACATCCGTTTTTGTAATTCGTTCGTTCTGTTTGAGGCAGTGGCAGTAATGAAGGTTGCCACCATCTTATTCGCTCGAAAGGTAATCAATCATCACATCCACCCCTACCCCCACCCAACTCCTACCCCCCTTGTATTGCATGAGGAGTTTGCTTTTATTTGCCTGTCATGTATATCATTACTACGTTTTGTAAGATGGTCATCGTTGATTAGCCTTTTTCTATTCAAAAAAAAAAAAAAAAAAGTAGAGTTGCGTCGCTGATTCGTGCTAAATGTTCACAGAATGCGTTTGTTTTTTGTTTGTTTTTTTTAATTGGATCGATTCGCTTTTTTTTTAATTTGTCTTGTGGTTTGTTGACCTGTTAACTTACAACAAGGGAAGAGGCATTGGTATTGCTGATAAATATTCTAACAAAACCTCTCTCCATGGCCATATGCGTTGTTCAGACATCTCATGACCAAGCCCCTCCCCCTCCCCGCCCTTTTCCCTCGCCCCCTTTTTTAAAAATCTTTTTTCCCCCTTCTATTTCTTTCTATGCATTGACGCTATGACGATGTGACCAAGCTGCTTGTAAACTTGCAAGAAGAAAAGGCATCTCAGAACACAAAACGCTAAACGATTGTCAACATGGAGGCTTAGTTCGTTTTGGATCCCAGACCAGTATCGACACAGTACCGGGGTGCGTGCGTGCGTGCGTGCGAGTGAGTGAGAGAGAGAGTGTGTATGTATGTGCGAGTGTGAGGGCGGGGGAGGGGGGTGTTTACGTGGTTGTGTGTGAGAGTGTTTATCGGATAGTCAAGCCCACGTGTATGTATTTCTCAAAACGCGGTAAAGATGTTGTTTGCATCTTCACAACAAAAGGAAAGAAAAAGAATGTGGAACGAAGACATTTTGGATAATGCAGGGCTATTAACGACAAAAAGGGTCGGCGTCGTTGTGCACATTTCTGTCACAGAAGGATGCATTTCTGAACTAAATCGTGCTGTACAAAACATTTACGTGTCAACACATGCCCTCCATGGTGAGTGCTCCAGAGGTCGCTATGTTTTGTTGTTGTTTTCGTCCTTGTCCTCTGCAAGCTCTTAAGAGGTGTGTGTGTTGGGTGGGTGTATGTTTGGGGGAGGGGGGTGGTGGTGGTGAGCTGGAGTGCTGGGGATGTCCATCTACTTGCCCTTAAATTTTGGGAGATCCATATTCTTCATGGCTGAAACGTAAGAAGACAATTTACCCTCTCTTTGTTTTCTTCTCCTGATCACGTGCACATGTTTACGGATCTGATATTGATAGGAAGGGGAGGGAATGAGAGACAAAAGACCACAGTTGACAGGACGGGGTTTTTTTTGTTGTTAATGAATGCGGAGTTTTTTGGCGGTTTTTTGGGGGTGGGTGGGTGGGGGTGGGTTAGTGTTTTGGGTGGTGATAATGGTGTGTGTTGGAGGAGGGGGGGGGGGGATTTATAGCAAGACGATTGGCGTAAACTTTACTAGAACAGTCCACACAATTGAAAATCCCAGCAAGTGTGTGTGTGTGTGTGTGTGAGTGAGCTTGTCCACGGTGTGTGCGTGTGTGGTGGTAGGGGGGTATGCACGTGGGAGAGGGAACAGGATCGCTTGGAAGAATCCTATCCCAGACGTTCTCGCCCTTTTTTCTTTTTTTTTTTGTAATCCTCATCCACAAACATGGCGTGACGGACTGCCTAAAACGCATGATTGATTGGAACGCATGTGATTAACATTCGGCGGTGTACCTGCGAGGACTTTACGATTCCGCCTGGGGCAACAATCCCGCGGCATTCTCGTCGGTTTCCGCCCGCCGCTACCATAACTATGGCATCAAGGTCTTAGATTTGGGGGGGGGGGGGGGGGGGGGGGGGCACGCCAGCTGCTGTGGTCTTTGTGTAACCAACAAATGGTGGGTCATTTGCATTAGTGGTTTTAATCGCCTGCTGTTCCGCGAGAAAACAACTACAGGAAATATTATGATAAAGAAGGGCTTTAATGAAGGATATATACTTCTTTTTTTTTTTTAACATGTATTTATATGCGTTGTACTTCCGAACCCTGTACATGTCCGTTTTTGTTTGTTTGTTGTTTTTGGGGGGCGGGGAGGGAGGGATGGCTGGGGGGGGGGGGGGGGGGGGGGTAGAATAATTACGTGTGTAGATGCTTTCGGTGCTGCTAAAATCGGCACCAGTGTGATGAGTTCGGGTAATATATACGTGCCAGTCAATGAGGCATTGTTTCTGGGGGGGCGGGCCCGCTATTGCGCGGCCCGCTATTGCGGGGACCCGCTATTGCGCGGGCCCGCTATTGCGCGGCTAACCCTAACCTATCCCTAACCCTAACCCTATCCCTATCCCTATCCCTAACCCTAACCCTAACCCTATCCCTAACCTAACCCTAACTGTCGCGCAATGCGGGCCCGCGCAATAGCGGGCTGACCCGTTTCTGGGGGGTTTACCTTGTTTGGTTGTTGTTTTTTTCGAACACTCGCAACGCGCTTTGGGTCTTATATCAATCCCAGTGCAAATTGGTCTATTGATTGCTTATTTGTTGTTTTAATTTCAATCTTGATTTTTTTGAGCGAGTCTGTTGGCCTTCTTGCTGTAAACCCAAAGCGAGGACAAAAGAAATTGCCCTTTTATCTATCCTCCTCCCCCCCCCCAATTTCCAAGCTCTCTTTCCCACTGTTTTGAAAGATGGGGGGGGGGGGGGGGGGGGGAAGACATGGGAGGAGATGATACAAGTGTATATGGGGAGAAGGAGGGGAAGGGACGGGGGAGAGAGGGAGGTGGTTAAACTTTACATTGTGTTATCCGCATCACGTACAGACATCACTATGTGAAGAATTTTAAATCAAATGCCGACTCCTGTTCGTTTTGTTCTCGATATTGTTATTGTCTGAACACGAAAGCCTGCCTTTTTTTGTTTGTTTTTTTAAACAGACGAAGAAACCCCCGGAAGGGGTGAGCACTTTTCACGTTTGGTTTGCTCGATTGCTACTTTGAATGAGACAAACAACGAAAATCTGATAATCTGCGTTGGATTTTGTTCTCCTCCTCCCAGCGATATTGGTTGTTATCTTCATTTACCGTTACTTTGGGTCACACCCGACGGAAAAGAAAAGGAACCTTCCCGAATCATGTTGAACGGCGTTGCATACATACAAATATAAATGTAGAACGGCATTACATTCTTCTGGTTGAAAGTATACATGGTTCTTTGCTGTGTCAGAGCTGCCCGTTTCCAGTTTGTTAGAAAATTGATCTCTTGATGCCCGTTGAATTGAGTTTGTCACGTTGAAACGTGAAACAGTACTACACGCCCGACTTCGTAAAAAAAAATAAATGAAACGGTGTGTACATGCCCGACTTTGCACACACACACACACACACACACACATAAACTGAAGCGAGATGCCCGACTTTGTAAAAAACAAACAAACGGTATACATGCCCGACTTTATGAAAAGAAAAATTGAAATGGGACGTACACGCTGACACTGTGTTTAGAAATAACGGATGACGTGAACAAAATGTCTTACTATAATTGCTTCTTGATGCGGGAGAGAAGACTGACGGGCCCTTTGGGAACACTGGAAACCGACCAGCCTATGTTTCAGATGGTGAGATGAACGTCCTGTTAAACTGAGGCTGTGGCGATAATTCGCAGGCTGGGATCGTTTCAGTCTGTCTCAAGTCTCGATACTGTCCACGTGACTGGCTACTCACGACTCCCCAGGCCGCAGGCCATTCACTACCAAGCAAACGGAAGTTGTGTCACGTTTAGGTTCCATGCTCCAAGCCTTTGCGTTATCTTGTAACAGTTGCGAATTTTTGGTTCGATTGCTGATTGACATTGACGACATCGATGCCACTGTCGCCTGTTTGTTTGCCTCTCTCTCTCTCTCTCTCTCTTCTCTCTCTCTTTTTGTTCTGAAGTTACATTTTTGCTTATTCTTTGATGATTTTAAACATTGATTTAACTTGTTGGTTTCAGTGCTGCACATTCCCGTTACACGTTTGCGAATTTTAAAAGTTCCCCAGTCCTGTCTTAAAACTCTAAAACTAAACGACAACAACGTACACACGGCAGTACACCATTTCATAACCTAACAGCTAATCATCCGTAACTTTACAGCAGACTGCATTAAAATCTTGATCGGAGATATTCCATCGGAATCGATTTTTCACTTCTCGAAGGAGATATTGTTCAGCCGAACCAAGGTTTTATGGAGGAAAGTTTGGTTTTTTTTTGGTGTTTTTTTTTTTTTTTTAGTTTCTGCGTCCTTTCCAGACTCTAGTTAATTTTTTCCCCTCTCCTACGAACTGACTTTGACAAGATGATAGCCTTTAAATGGTCCTGGCTCCTCGTAGTCGGCTTGGCTAGAAACAATTACTGATCTTCGTAAGTTGAATGAATCGACACTGGTCTGACGGTGACAGCCAGTGTGCTAAATTTGTCATATGCCGGTTGAAAAAAAAAAAGATAACTGATAATTTCCTTTACTTACTGCTTCGTCGACAAGTTCCCCTCCCCCCCCCCTCGCCCTCCCCCCCTCCCCATCTTTTTGTTTTTGTTTTACATTATGATTCTTTGATAGACAGCTCGGTTCTGGTGTGTGTGTGTGGTAAGTCGAGAGGGTTTGCTCAGAGCTGCTAATACCATAAGCGAGACTTCTTGGTTTGCGCGAAGTTGAACGACTGCGGGTTGGGAGTGGGTGGGGGGGGGGGGGGGTTGAAACAAGAGAACAGTGATCGGATCGCCAGACCCGCCAACAGAATTGGGGCGCACAAACACCAAGACAGAACCGAAGTGCGTTTTGACCCCGAATTTTTTTTAGTTTTAATTTTTTTTTAACAGGCAAAACCAACAAAACTGAAATGTAAAAGAAAAAGTGAATAACCTAGCACAGACATGTAGTGAAAGTGAAATCGAGATATTGAAAACGAGGACTAATTTGAAAGTGTCCTTGCTTGGAAAGTTCCTTGTTTTGAGTGAATGAATCTGGTTTTTTTAAACGTGTTCAATGAA
>CM031598.1:51322509-51330593 GCA_018398815.1 Conus ventricosus | reverse complement strand
CGCAGCTTGTCCTGGACCTCAACCGGATTGGGCCTATTATCTATTAATCTATCTATCTTCTATCTATCTATCTATCTATCTATCTTCTATCTGACTATCTTCTATCTATCTATCTGTCTGTCTGCCGGTCTGTGTCTTTTCTATCTATCTGTCTCCCCTATCTGTCCATCCATCTATCTATCAGAGAGAGGGGTTGTGTGTGCCCCCCCCTATCTGTCTATCTATAAATGGATTAAATAGAAGTCACGAGTTTGTCGCGGGGCCCTACGACTTTTTCGACCCACCCAGGGTGCGGAATTACTTATTTGTTTATTGTCGTTGCTGTTGTCGTGTACCCGCCCCTTAGTGTGGCTTGTGGTGCGGTATTGCACCTTGGTATAGTTCAGCTCAACTTGGGTTTGGCTTTCTCTCTCTCTCTCTCTAATTCCACCGCCCGTGCTATTCATCCTGCAAGTTCACGGGGGGGCCCGGTACCTTTTTTTCTCGAACTTTCTGTTATCGGCCTCTCGCCTGTCTTTTTTACCTGTCGCACGTGCTTGTTCTTTTGTTTGAAGTATGCTCACTCTGTGACGCAGTATGGCATGTTGGCCGCCATTGCTGGGGGAGGTTAGCTCTTCACTCGAGGGGAAGTTCTCTGGGGGCGGCGCCCATCCGGGTTCTTTACCTTATCATCGAGAGTACATCAGTACTTTCAATTCCTGCAGTCGGCCTGTAGGAGAGGGACATCATCACTTTTTCTGTTTCCGCATCTTCGCCTCTGTCCTCTCGCTGGACAGAGGGTAGAGAGAGTCCTTTGACCCGCCTCTTCGGGTCCCCCCACGGGAGCTGGTAAGCATCAGTTTCGTGGTCTGTTTGTTTTGATTTGTTGTTGTTAGCCGGTTAGTCTCGTTTTGCGCAATTTTCTTTTGTTTTCGAAATTGTAAGAGAAATATTGTGTGAGGACCTTTCTCTGTTAATCCCATCTTTAAATGGCCTTCAAAATTTATTTCCAAAAATTTCTTTTCTCCGGTTTATGTATCTGGTGATGCGGTAGTCGGTGGGGGAAGGGAGAGAACCTGGTGATTCAGGGTTGGAACTTGCTTGGTCTCGCTCGTCCGCCCCTGTCACATTCTCCGGACTTTTATCCTTCGGCCACCGTCTGTTTGTGTGTGCAAGGAGAACGAGTTTTATGTTCACGAGCGTGCGTACGCATGATTTGTCGTTCGGATGCGGGGTTGGAAATTTGTGTTATTTTGAAATGTGTTTAAAAAATTTGTGACAGTTGTGCCATTGAATTATTATTTGAAAAATGTGGTGGCAGTTATTAAGCGATGGTCGCTGTGTTGATTTATTTCCTAAGGAAGGAAACCGTAAGCGTGAGTGAGAGAAGAGTGAAGATAATTCAATTTGTTTTATAACCTGTTGATTTAATGCAGTCTTTTACCTGCATCGTGTGAGAAGACTTGATTCGATGGTTTTTTCTGTGTGCGTTGAATACACTTCCCCTCGCCCATCATGCGAGTGGCTAAGACTGACAGCAATGGTCGAGGGTACTGAGGGCAGGGTTCCAGTCCCCTTCTTCCTTCCTCCTTCCTTCTTCTTTTCCTCCCTCTCCGACTCTCCTCCCAGCTACGTCCTCCCCCTCCCGGGGGCTTCACCTGGAGCACCGAACTGGATGGTCCAACGTGCTGGCGAGGCCACGTTCTGGCTGAGCCCCACGGACGAGATGGTGCCACGCGCTGGTCGAGGCCACCCCTTGGTCGGGACCGTGGACTGCTAGGGGAGCCCGCCGTCTCGACTGGCCGGCCTGGACCCCCGTCCAGGACCTCCAGTAACAGCTACTCCCCCCCCCCCCCCCCCCCCCCCCCCCCCGGGACACCTCTTCACTGCCCGCTTGGGAGTCGAGGGTGTCGGCTTTGGGCGACCCCCTGCGAGAACCAACCCGGCTCGGAGCCCCTAGTGCGACAGGGTGCTCCCGCGGACTTGACAGGGGCGGGGATGGACGCACTCCGTGGTGTGAGAAAGGGTCAATACTGGAAATATTTCTTTATAATTGTGTACATGTCTATGTGCTGGAATGCTGAAATTTGTGATTGCGTACGTCGTATGGTGAAATATTTATTTATAATCGTGCTGTTGTGGGGGGTGGGAGTGCTTGATTGCGATTGTGCATGTTGTGTGCTTTGGGAGTGCTTGATCGTGATTGTGCATGTTGTGTGCGTTGGAGTGCTTGATCGTGATTGTGCATGTTGTGTGCGTTGGAGTGTTTTAAATTATGATCGTGCATGGTGCGTGTGTTGGAATGTTTATTTTGCTGGGGGTGAATAAATGGGGTGTTGTTTTCGTAATCTTTATTGTGTGGTCTCTTGCGGAGCGTGTGAGGTCAGTCACTCCCTTCACTCCCACCTAGACCGATCCTGTCAGGGCAGACCTCCAGGGGTCGGTCGTGACAATTGTGGGGGCTCGTCCGGGATGTGAAGGGCTCTCCCTGTCTCTCCGTTTCGCGGAGTACCTGTTTAGTTTGTCTGTTTTATATATGTTTAGTCAGTTTGTCGTGTTTGTTCGGGGGTGGTTGGCGGGGTGACTCTAGAGTGAAGGGAGTCTTGTTGTGGCTGAGGGAAAACATCCGGCGTGACTCGGGAGTCGAGTGAAAACCAAGGGGAGTCGACCGCGTCCAGACCTCCTTCCGCGGGTACCTCACGCAGGTACGGCCGTAAGTCTTGCCCTTCTGTTGCCGTTCATCTTCCATTCCTGTTTTGTATTTAGCCAATTCCCTTGTTTTTTTTTTTTTTTTTTCTCTACCGGGTTGTTGAGTACAGGGGGGTGTACGGACGCTAGTGTTTTTTTTTCCTCTCTCCGGATCCCGTCTGCTAGGTTTTTTGTTTTGTTTTTTTTTTTCGGCCACCCCCACCGCACTGTTGCTCGTGCTGTAGGCGGTGTTGCCAGAGTGGGGGCAGCCGGACATAGTTTTTGTTTCGTTTTTTTTTCGGTGAGCCCCACCGCACTGTTGCTCGTGCTGTAGACGCGGTGTTGCCAGAGTGGGAGCAGCCGGAACTTGTCCGCACACACGCACACGCACACATACACACATATACACATGCCCCTAAAATATTTGTTTTTTTTTCTCTAGGGGAAAATTGTTTTTCCCCTGTATTTGGAAAAACTGTAGGATATTGTTGCATGGCGACGTCCGGCGCTGGTGGTGTGGCGACGCGTGCGTCGAAGAAGAAGGGTATTCAAAATTTTTACTGTAGTCCCTACTATTAGTACCAGTACTTCGACTAGGGTAACTTCTACCTATTCCAGTGCTATAGCAGGTATGTCCAGCGAGTACTTTCACTTCTTCTTCGCTAGGGGATCTTCCTGTCGAGACCCCGACTGGCACTTCCGCTCGGAAGCGTCAGAGTATAGCGAAGCAATTTGTGGGCTTCTGTTGAGTCGCAGAGACCAAAAAACCTTCTCCTCTCCAGTTTCCCCCTCGTAGGGACATCCCCCGGGAAGGGATTTCCTTGGGAAAGTCGAGACCCAAGGGACGGGTCAGACGGATCACCCTCCCGTGTCGGGAGTGGTGAACCCCGCTCAGGATATCACCTCTGTCCTTATGTTTCTGGAGCGGCAGCGTAGTGAAGAGGCTGCTAGGCAGGAACCCCTGCGTAGGGAAGAACGTAGGGAAGAGGCAAGGCTCCGTAGGGAAGAGGCAAGGCTCCGTAGGGAAGAGCTAGATAGGATGGAGGCTCGCCCCGAGAGGAGACTGACAGACAGGAGATTATGCATAGGGAGGAGGCTGCTAGACAGGAGGCTCAACGTAGGGAGGAGGCTGCTAGACAGGAGGCTCAGCGAGGGAGGAGGCTGCCCTCCGTCGGGAAGAGTTGGATCAACGTAGAGAGGAGGCTGCCAGAACAGGGCTCTACGCAGGGAAGAGATGGAACAATTCTTTCGCAGGCTCCCGCATCTGTAAACCAGGGGTTTAATCACCAGGCAGGTGTTTAGATTTTAGAGGCCCAAAGTTAAAGTTTCCCAGAGTTCAGACCTAGTGAGGACATTGACATGTTCTTAGAGCATTTCGACAAGGTTGCTTGTTCATATCAATTGTCTGAGGAGCAAAAGGCTATGCACCTTTTTTCTGGATTATCTGGTGCTGCAAGGGAGTGTTGGGGCTCACTCTAAATGAAGGTGCGTCTTATGCAGACATGCAGTTGGCTCTGCGTAGCGTTTTCCACCTTACACCAGAGACCTACAGGAGGAAGTTTAGGTCCATGAAGAAGAATAATGATGAGACCTTTGTGCAGTTTGGTGATTAGGCTGCGCAAGACCTAGGGGACTGGCGTCATTAGCTAAGTTGGAGCTGGAGGATCTGATCCTCATTGAACAGCTCACCAACACTGTGTCCCCAGAGTTGAGGATCCGGATAGGCGAGACAGCAAACCTCAGGATTTCGCGGCTGCGATTCCCCACCGCTGAGGTGTTTGCTGAAGCTCGCAGGGCTTATGGGCATCGCCCAGATAGGAGAGGAAGCCCTCCACAGGATTTAGTAGCAATAAGGCGCCGACAACTGCTAGCGGGGTGAACAAGACAGGCAGTCCATCGGGGGCCTCAGCACTCGATTTTGTTTCTTTGTGGGCGTCCTGGCCACATCAGGAAAGATTGCCCTAGAGCCGCTGGTAGTCATGGGCTAGTCCTTTCCCACATCCTCGCGCCTCGGCTAACGTGGGTTCCATCCCAGTTCTGGGGATTCAGAGTGCCCAGTGTTTCTCTCTGTTGTTGGTTCCTCCTTGGTCGACACCATCAGGATTCGGGAGCATCAACGCTCTTTTGTTGATAAGGATTTGGTTTCCCCTAAGCCCCGGCGGGGCGCTAGTTATGATGGTGCGGGTTGGAGCTGGTTTTACCTCCACCCGTCCTTCCCGTACTCGTTTTTATCTCCACCCCCCACTTCTGTGGCGAAGTTGGGCCATCGGGTGGAGACCCCCTGTATCCCTTATCATAGGGAACCATTACCTTTGCGGACGGACGCAGTCATCCGTGTCTACGGATCTGCCTGTACAGGCGTTGTGGGAGTTACCACACGCGCCAAAGCTGAGAAGCAGGAACAGGAGTGCGTCCCGTTCTTCAGCCGATCTCTGACGAGGTCCTTGCGAGTGCCGATCCTGCTTCCATTTTTCGTCTTCAGGCCAGGGACTCTGATGCCAACGCCTTTCGACAATGGTGGGTCGTCCCGCTCAGTCTGCCCAACACGCCAAGGTGAGCTTCAAGCTCCACAAGGGGATCCTCTTTAGGGTTGTCACTCTGGCAGATCGGGGTGGCCAAACAGCTTGTTGTTCCCCAAAGCTTGAGAGAGTCAGTTCTCCGGCAGCCCCGATTCCCCCATGGCGGGGCATATGGGCTCCAAGCGGACTCTCGAGCGAGTAAGACAAGACTTCCTTTTGGCCAGGGATGAAACTCACAGGTTAGGCAGTACTGCCGCAGTTGCGATGTCTGCCAACGGACAACGCCAAGGGGCGCTTGAGGCGTGTTCCCCTGGGATCAGTGCCACTGGTTGGGGAACCATTCAGCAAGGGTTTGGGGTCGACCCGGTGGGACCCATAAGCCTCCATCCGATCGCGGGCACCGCTACAAATTCGGTAGTGGTAGAATCTGCGAGTCGAACCCAGAGGCTGTCCCGCTTAGGACTATCGATGCCCCCACTGTTACTGAATCTCTCAGGCAGATTTGGACGCGCACTGGCGTGCCCAAGAAGAAGTACGGCCGGAAGTTTGACTGGAGAGCGATATCATCCCTTTCCCGTGCCTGGACCGGATCCAGCAGTCAGTCGTCGACTCATGGGGAGGCAGTGGAGCTGCAGAGTCATGCGTTCACTTTCCGTCATATCAAGGGTTCCTGTAATACGGATGCGGGCTATCTTAGCCGAGCTCCGTAGTCAGCACGTTGGAAAGTCGGTCAGAGGGACACCTCCCTCAACCAGGGTTTATCCCCTTTTGGTCTTTGTATCAGGTTAGTGACAGTTTTCACTTCTGAGGTTAACGGTAGTGAATCACCAATGGTTCGGATTGTTACTTTCATGGGTTTGGGAAGGTTTTTTCTTAGTTGTTTGATAAAAGTAGTATTATGTATTTCCCCGTGTGATTCTATCGTGGAATGTTTGTATTGGATTCATCGTCTCTGTCGATCACAAGAGTTGGGTTCGGTCCCAGGTGTGAAGTTGCACATGCGACAAAGGGTTTAAAGGAGCACTGTATCTCAGAGAAACAGAAAGCTTTTAGAAGGGGGGGTTTTTCACGAGTTTGTTCGCGAGGCCTACGACTTCGACCCACCCAGGGTGGCGGAATTACTTATTTGTTTATTGTCGGGCTGTTGGTCGTGTACCCGTCCCTTAGTGTGGGTTGTGGTGCGGTTGCACCTTGGATAGTTCAGCTCAACTTCGGTTTGCTTTTTTCTCTCTCCTCTCTCTAATTCCACCGCCCGTGCTATTCATCCTGCAAGTTCACGGGTGGCCCCGGGACCTTTCTCTCGAACTTCTGTCTATCGGCCTCTCGCCTGTCTTTTTACCTGTCGCACGTGCTTCGTTTCTTTAGTTTGAAGTATGCTCACTCTGTGGACGCAGTATGGCATGTTGGCCGCCAATTGCTGTGGGAGGTTAGCTCTTCACTTCGAGCGGAAGATTTTCTCTGGGGCGCCTGCTCCAGTCCGGGTTCTTTACCTTATCATCGAGAGTACAGTCAGTACTTTCAATTCCTGCAGTCGGCCTGTAGGAGGGGACATCATCACTTCTTCTGTTTCCGCATCTTCGCCTCTGTCCTCTCGACTGGAAAAGAGGGTAAGAGAGTCCTTTGACCCGCCTCTTCGGGTCACCCACGGGTAGCTGGGAAGCATCAGTTTCGTGGTCTGTTTGTTTTGATTTGTTGTTGTTAGCCGGCTTAGTCTTCGCTTTGCGCAATTTTCTTTTGTTTTCGAAATTGTAAGAGAATATTGTGTGTGAGACCTTTTCTCTGGTTAATCCATCTTAACCTGGCCATTCTAAATTATTTCCAAAATTCTTTCTCCGGTTTATGTATCTGGTGATGCGGTAGTCGTGGGGAAGGGAGAGAACCTGGTGATTCAGGGTTGGAACTTGCTTGGTCTCGCTCGTCCGCCCTGTCACATTCTCCGGACTTTTATCCTTCGGCCACCGTCTGTTTGTGTGTGCAAGGAGAACGAGTTTTTATGTTCACGAGCGTTTCGTACGCATGATTTGTCGTTCGGAAAGCGTGGTGGAAATTTGTGTTATTTTGAAATGTGTTTATAAAATGTGACAGTTGTGCCATTGAATTATTATTTGCAAATGTGGTGGCAGTTATTTTGCGATGGTCGCTGTGTTGATTTATTTCCTAAGGAAGGAAAACTTAAGCGTGAGTGAGAGAAAGTGAAGATAATTCATATTTGTTTTATAACCTGTTGATTTAATGCAGTCTTTTACCTGCATCGTGTGAGAAGACTTGATTCGATGGATTTTCTGTGTGCGTTGAATACACTTCCCCTCGCCCATCATGCGAGTGGCTAAGACTTGACAGCAATGGTCAGACGGTACTGACGGCAGGGTTCCAGTACCCTTCTTCCTTCCTCCTTCCTTCTTCTTTTCCTCCTCTCCGACTCTCCTCCCAGCTACGTCCTCCCCCCTCCCGGGGGCTTCACCTGGAGCACGAACTGGATGGTGCCACGTGCTGGTCGAGGCCACGTTCTGGCTGAGACCACGGACGAGATGGTGCCACGCGCTGGTCGAGGCCACGCCTTGGTCGGGACCGTGGACTGCTAGGGGAGCCCGCCGTCTCGACTGGCCGGCCTGGACCCCCGTCCAGGACCTCCAGTAACAGCTACGTCCCCCCCCCCCCCCCCCCCCCCCCCCCCCCGGGACACGCTCTTCACTGCCCGCTTGGGAGTCGAGGGTGTCGGCTTTGGGCGACTCCCTGCGAGAACCAACCCGGCTCGGAGCACCTAGTGCGACAGGGTGCTCCCTGCGGACTTGACAGGGGCAGGGATGTGGACGCACTCCGTGGTGTGAGAAAGGGTCAATACTGGAAATATTTCTTTATAATTGTGTACATGTCATATGTGCTGGAATGCTGTAATTG